>CM050414.1:28982778-28991231 GCA_027564155.1 Gymnocypris eckloni scoliostomus
TTATATATTAATATTATACTATATTGTGTATAGTATCTGTAGAGATGTTATTTCTGGGTCCAAACATGGTTGGTTTTCGTCATTGACAGATTTTATTTTTGTTTATCCCTATTTTTCCCGATCTTTGGAGCATATTTCCCACATTACTACTTTTATCATTTTGTTGTTGTTGTTGTTCAGTTATTTAATTTAGATGTGTATTTATCTTTCATTTTTTTCTGCCCCTTTTAATTATTTCATTTATAAATGCATTCATCTCAAAAACAAAAAAATAAATTCATTAAAAAAAGTGTGAAAAAGTATGCAAGTAACCCTAACCCTTTGTGACCCTGGACTGATATTGAGATTTATACAACATCTGAAATCTGAATAAATAATTTTCCATAGATGTATGGTTAGTTATGATCGGACAATATTTGTAAATCTGGAATCTGAGCGTGCAAAAATATCAAAATATTGAGAAAATCATCTTTAAAGTTGTTCAAATGAAGTTCTTAGCGATGCATATTAATAATCAAAAATTAAGTTTTGATATATTTAAGGTAAGAAATTTACTAAATATCTTCGTGGAACATGATCTTAATATCCTAATGATTTTTAGCATAAAATACAAATGCATAATTTTGACCCATACAATGTATTGTTGGCTATTTCTACAAATATACCCAGCGACTTCAGACTGCTTTTGTGCTCCAGGGACACATTTAGTAGCCATTGATATTACTCAGTACTTAATTACACTGTAACAAGGACACCTTCAAATAAAGTGTGACGTAACTTTCCCCAACACTGTTTATAATGATGTGAGCGGAAGAACATGATTCAGAGTAACTCTGACCCAATCTCCTGCAGGTTCCGTTGCATTGTGCACCCCTTCCAGCCCAAACTGACCCTGCTGGTGGCCAAAGTGACCATAGTGATGATCTGGGTGCTCGCGGTGGTGATCATGTGTCCGTCGGCGGTGACACTAACCGTGAAGAGAGTGGAGCATCACTACATGGTCCACGATGAAGACTACAACCACACATACCCGCTGTTCTCCTGCTTCGAGAACTGGGCCAGCCCACAGATGAGGAAAGTCTACACCACCGTCCTGTTCACGCACATTTATCTCATTCCTCTGACCCTGATCACGCTCATGTACGGACGCATCGGGATCAAACTCTACACCACCTCCGTGATCTCTGGGAACGATCAGCAGGACAGCGGACAGTCTCACGGAGCCCAGCACGAAGGACGGCCGCTCATTTCCCAGAAGAAGATCAAAGTGATTAAGATGCTGAGCGTGGTGGCGCTTTTATTCACGCTCTCCTGGCTGCCTCTGTGGACTCTGATGCTCCTCACCGACTACGGAGGTCTAGATGAAGACGAGCTGGATCTGCTGAGTGGCTTTGTCTTTCCGTTCGCTCACTGGCTGGCGTTTTCTAACTCGAGCGTCAACCCTATTATCTACGGCTACTATAATGAGAACTTTAAGAGGGGATTTCAAGCGGTGTGCCGAGCGCATTCGTGCTGCTGTGATGGGATGACGGCGAGGAGCGGAGCGCGACGGGAATCCAGAGGAGATGCTCGAGATCCTGTGGTTAGCTCCAAGCCCTTGGCTTTCGCCGGAAGGAACCGGGTTTACACCGACGGCGATGTGAAGGACTCCAGAACGTGTCTGGAGCTGGAGCACAGGAGAACCGGTCGGATTTGTAATAACTCGGTCTGCTCGAATGATACGGGATCCAGCGCGGGATCTGGGATAAAAGTGGTCACGGACCAAAACGTGTTACAGATGGAGGAGGCAGAGAAAATAAGTCCTGTAAGAGTGGGTAAGAACCAAGCCTGGGACCAATAGATGGATTATTCACGCCAACACATGACTCAAGCCAGTCCGAAGCACTTTCTGCAAAAACACTGGAACATCGTTTCCTTCTCAAAAGTCTGAATCAACTACTTTTCTACAAAAATTACAATTTGAGCTCAAAATCTCCTATTTTTTTCATAAAGTGGAAACAAAGTGCATTGAAAGAAGCTGAAGCTGTGTATAAAGAGATATTTATTCAGAGAATTCCTGGAAAAACACTGGAACATCATTTCCTTCTCAAAAGTCTGAATCAGCTAGTTTTTCTACTCGAATTACATTTTTTTGGCTCAAAATTCCCTATATTGTTTCTTCGCAAAGTGCAAACGAGCTACGTCAAACGAGGCCGAAGTCGTGTATGAAGAAATATTGTACATGAATCATGTGTTTACAGAGATTCTACTGTATATAGCCAAACTGTGCCGCTGGTATCATCCGCATTCAACTTTTCAACTTTAATTGATTTAATTACACTCTCTGTGAAAAAAAACGTACAAAATTGTCAAACTTTGTTTTTTTTACCTTAAGCTGAAAAAATAGTTATACAATTTTTTAAAGTAAATGGTTTCAATCTATTTATTTGATCTACATTTTAATAAACAAATGTAGTTGACTAACTTAAAAATAATTAAATTTTCTAAATGTAGCTAAAATGAATTGTTTGCAACCACTTACCTTGAAAAACAATGACTAATTTAATTGAATATATTTTTTAGAGTATTTATGCCTAAAGAGTGCATATAAACACATTGAAGGTACATATTAGCACCAAATTGGTACAAATGACTCCCTTTTGAAAGCTGTCCCAGTGACAGCTTTTGTACCTTTTTTCGGAGAGTTTATGCATAAATGTCACACATTTAAAAATGCACCTGTAGCCTAAACATTCAACAGGACAATCTGTGGGCTACTTGCAGAAGGACTCTATTCGAAACCTTTTAATCGTGTTGATATATGAATGTGAGTTTGTGAATCATGTTTAAGCCACAGTTTTTCTGCAAGCTGCGTTCACAAATGGCTCGTGTTTGTGTTCGTGCTGTTGCACAAATGTTTGCCTGAGATGTGCATTTGTATTGTGTATATTGTATTTGTCCACTGTTTGTAAATGTGAAAACCAATGGTAAATACCAAAGGGGACAGATGCTATCTGCTGTAGATGAAGTGGTGAGGATCTGTGATTATGACTTTTTTTGGTGTTCACTCGGTGTCCTAATGGTTTGTGTAAAACTGTGTAAATGAATGTGTCTTATTGCTTAATGCTGTAATAGCAAGATGAATGTACTTTAATGTACTGTAAAGAGAACGAATGTGACCAGTTCATTCTATTATCTCTCTACAGAATGTAAATGAATAGTCATTCCATCTATCTGTGTTCTGGGCTTTGGTCACACACTACACAGCACTAGTCCAGCACACTTGAGCAAACCAGCACTAATACCAGAGACAATCAGGAGTTTGAGAATAGAATTACCTGCTTCATGAGTTAGAAATGAATGGGTCGAGCTCTGCAGGACATTTAATGGGATTTTGAACTGAAACGACAAGAAGAGGAATTTATTCTGCAACTTAAAGAAACACTGAAAAAAAAAATGTAATCAATTTATTGTAGCTATGTTTAAATAAACCGATTTAGTCGACTAAAGGTCGTTGCACACTGAGTCAGAAATCTTCCCATTTTTCGTATTCGGCATCCTTTCTTATCAAAATGCATAGGAAGCGAAAACCAGAAAATCGAAAAATATTAATCATTTTGACGGACGAACGTTTCGGAGGCAGTATGCAAATGTGATTGACAACTTTTAACATGCAAAAATCATGACTCATGACCTTTAGTCAACTAAATTAGTGTATTTAAATGTAGCTAAAATAAATTGTTTGCAACCACTTACTTAAAAAAGAAATAGTATAATTTTTTCATTGAATTGATAGGAACTGCATAACCTCAACAAAACATCATTTTTAATGAATTATGTCTGTTTATCCCCTGATATGTAGAATCTCTTTTTCTCACAGATTAGGTATATTTCTAAAGGTTCAATTAACATGCTTTCTATTTTATAAATTAATTAATACTTTTATTTAGCAAGGATGCATTAAAGTGATAAAAAGTGACGGCGTTTTGTTATTTTGAACTTTCTGTTTTACACAAATGGTTTTCAACATTGATATAATATTTTTATTAGCAGCATATTAGAATGATTTCTGAAGGATCACGTGACACTGGAGATTCATTTTATAATATATTCAGATAGAAAAACGGTTCTTTTTCGGTGTATTTTAATCAAATAAATGCAGTCGTGAGCATAAGAGATGTTTTTTAAACGTACCGTGCCCAAAGTGAAAAAAGAGCTCATTAACACTTTAAAGAAAGAATATATTTTGTGACATCTAAATTACATCTAACTATTCCTTACGTGTAAATTTCAAGCATTTTTTGATGCTTTGCTCATTTGTGACAGTTTTTTGACAGCTGTGTCTGAATGATTGACTGTCATCATCATCATCATCATTATGATATATTTTTTCCACCGGTTGGGTTCATCTTGGGCCTTAAGATCTTTAAAGTAGCTTTCATTGATTTGATGACGCTGGGAAGCTGTAGCTGTACTGCAGCAATGCATTGACTGCGCTAGAAAGTGTCCAGCTGTGAATCGATTCACTGCTTTCAGGTGTCAGAACATTAATGACAAAAAGAAACAAAACAAAATCTCTTTTTCTAAAAACATTTCTCAGCAATCTCAGAAAGAAAGTACATTTGTCAAGAGTAAGCATGCGTATCAAAAACATTAGCAATGCTAATGAAGCATACAAATCGAGTGGGCAGCATTAACACACACACACACACACAAACACAGACACAGACAGACACACACACACACACACACACACACACAAGCACACACATACACACACACACACACACACACACACACACACACACAAAACACGCAAGCACACGCACACACACACACACGCACACAGATACAGACACAGACAGACACAGACACACACACAAACACGCACAAGCACACGCACGCACACATACACACACACACGCACGCACACACGCACAGACACACGCACACACCGACCGACAGACAGACACATACACACTTTTATTTTTGTAATTTTGTTGTATGAATTTGTCATTTTAATTACATTTCTTTATTTTTAAAAGCGTATAAGTATTTATAACGTTTTAACTTTTAATTTTGGATCTGTTTTTAGTTGTTTTAATTCTATAATTGATTGCTTCTATTGTCCTCATTTGTAAGTCGCATCTGCTAAATGACAAAATATTAATAATAATGATAATTAGAGTAAAAAATGGGGCTTAAAACTCTGAAAAAAAGGTAAAATAAATTTAGCATGGTACCAATTTTAGTCTAAATGATTTTAAGGAAATAGCTTTTACTTTTAAGTACTAGCTGGTTCATAACCAGGTGCTGATTTTACATAACGCACATCGTGGTTGGTTACCACAATAAAAACTATCATGCACGCCTTCAAATGTCACCACAAGGAATTAAAGTACGTCTAATTAAGAATCAAGAATTCAGTATTTAGTGAATAGAGTAATTATCAGAGACTGACTAACGAACTTACACCGAGTGCTGTCCTCCTTTACTGCTGTTCTTTCACTAGATCAGTCACCTTCTATTTAAAAGCTCTCAATTACTGCTAATTATGCTCAGTTGAGATTTAAGAGTTCTCTGTTTGGTGTCTTTCTCTTTGTGTAAATAGATTAATTAATCAGTGTTTGACTTTGACAAGTTGTGTCCTTTAAACGTGACTCCTTTGATGGAAAATAACACCTTTGTTTTGTTACAGAACTCACAAACAAATCAGATGAAAATCTTTAATATATACTATATTGCCAAAAGTATTGGCACCCTTCTAATTGACTACTTTAGTAATCTCCATGAGTACAAATCTTACTGTTGAAGCATATAATGATATTCTAGGGAATCTAATTGTATAGCAACAGTTTGGACTCTTTTCTATTGTAACATGACAGTGTCTCTGTGTATAAGACAAGAATCAAAGAGAAATGATGATTCAGTCAGTGTGGAAGAACTTGACTGGTCTGCAGAAAGCAGCTGAACACCTCTGGTGTGACTTTAAACTCATCACCAAACACCAATTACTTGTACATATGGGTACAGTAATCTCATACACTTCAAAACTGGTGTAACAGAGGTGGAAATACAATTTTTAAGTGCATGAATGTCTTTGTTGGCACAGTTTGGAAGTGCCTTTTTCTCTTCTAAAGAAGGGGTGCCAATACTTTTGTCTATATAATGAATGTACAAGTAATTGGTGTTTGGTGATGAGTTTGTGGCTCAAGGTCTTAACATTGATGTACTTAAATATTAAGATTTGTACTTATGAAAATTACTAAAGTAGTCAAACCTTTCATTAGAAGGGGTGCCAATACTTTTGGCAATATAGTGTATTTAGTTGTATATACAAATGAATGCAGTGCTATCACTAGCATGTAAAAGTGCAGACCATTATAACATTGGATTTGAATATCAAAATGCTGTGATCATAACCATCTACAGCATGTCATATTTACTATTTCTGCAGTATGTGAAACTTCTGTCTCCATCATGGAAGGATAACCTAACAAAGCACAAAAAATCACCTTCTTTATTACATGTTTTTTTCTCCATAAAGACACGAATTGCAATTTAAAATCCATTTCACTTTCTGAATTAGATGGCCTCAGTTCATCTTTTCTTTCTTCGTCAGATTTGGAGAAAGCATTGCATCAGTGTCTCAGCAATGGATGCTCTGCAGTGAATGGGTGCCGTCAGAATGAGAGTTCAAACAGCTGATAAAAACATCACAATAATCCACACCACTCCAGTCCATGAAGTGAAAAATGCATCATCATTTAAAGTCCAAATCATTGCTTCCTAAAGTGGCTAAAATATGAGTCCTCTATCCATAATAACGCTTTCTCAAGAGAAGAAGAGGTCTGGTGTGGATCAGGAGAGAAATCTGCACAGATCAACCACTGTTTACAACAGTTAGTAAACAAATATATTGATGAGAGGACAACAAGAGACAGACTTTTCACCGAGCAAGCATTTTTATGCTCATGTTGGATTTGTATTTTGGCCAGTAGCAACAGTTTAAAGCTGGAATGTCTTTTAACTTAAAGCGTTTCACTTCTCCTGATGTTAACTGATGGACTGGAGTGCTGTGATGTTTTTATCAGACTCTCATTCTGACGGCACCCATTCACTGCAGAGCATCCGTTGCTGAGACACTGATACAGAGACACACTTCCGCTCAAACGTTTGGGATCAGTAAGATTTGTAATGCTTCTCCTGCTCATCAAAACTGTATCTATTTGATCAAAAATACAGATTTTCTTTTGTTAAATATTATTGCAATTTAAAATAACAGTTTTTATTTTAATATACTTTAAAATATAATTTATTTCTGATCGAAGCTGTATTTTCAGCATCATTAATGCAGTCTTCAGTGTCACGTGATCTTCAGAAATCATAATAATATACTGATTTATTATCAATGTTGGAAACCGTTGTGCTGCTTCATATTTTATTTTGGGGTTGGGACCTGTGTTTTTTTTTTTTTTATCTCTGATTAATAAAAAGTTAAAAAGAAAAGCATTTATAAAAAAAAAAAATTATTTTATTTTTTGTTTGTTTTTGTGTTATAATATACACGCTATTCAAAAGCATGGTGTCAGTACATTTTTCTTTATTTTTTATTTTTTTAAAGAAATTAATATTTTATTTAGCAGGGATGTGTTAAATAATAAAAAGCCATAGTAAGGGCTTATATTGTTAGAAAATATTTCTATTTTGAACAAATACTGCTCTTTTTTTAACTTCGTGTTCATCAAAGTATCAAAGAGAAAAGTATGACGGTCACAGTTATGATCTGTTTTGGTGTAGTTCTCTATGTGTCACGGTACACGGGGATCCAGGAACGAGGAGACGAGGATTCTGACAAACGAGGTATTTAATGAGAGACAAACGGAGGAGAGACAGGAACACAGGTAAGGACATCTACGACTTAGACACATGACATTAACAATAATCCACAGGTAACATGAGGCAGAACAGACTATAAATAGGGAGACATAACTAGAGACACCTGGGACATAATCAAGACACAGACGGAGACTAATAAACTAATGATGGGGAACAGGACGGATCAAATATGGGTGAGGAGACAAAGGCAGAGGAAGACAAAGTCTGACACTATGTCTCTGTCATCTGCCTAGTTTGTTTGGTAATTAGTTAATTAGCTCCACATCTGTTTGTGTTCAGTATTTAAAGCCTGTTTCTGTGTCTGCTATCGTTCTGGATTTGTGTTTGGTTGTGCCTTTAGCTTATGTGGATTATTAAAATAACTCGTTAGATTATACTCCGTTGTGTGTTTTTTATAGCACGTGACAATCACATGTTCCAAAAAACAATATGAAGCACTCATAATAAATCAGCATATTATTATGATTTCTGAAGATCATGTGACACTGAAGACTGGAGTAATGATGCTGAAAATACAGCGCTGCGTCACAGAAATAAATTACATTTTAAAGTATATTAAAATAGGTAACCAATAT
>CM050414.1:28991331-29096331 GCA_027564155.1 Gymnocypris eckloni scoliostomus
AAACCAACCATAAAACACTTAGAGAAAACACTAAACCTAAAATATTAAAACCCTAAAAATATCCTAACTAAACCCTAGACTAAAAACCAACCAGAAACAATAATCCCAACTAACCTAACCTAGAAACTGAACACTAAAATATTAAAACATCATATAAAAGTATTATAAATATATTACCTAGATTAAAACCACTTGATGGGTGGCGGGTCTGCATGACCAGCCCTGTGGGACTAGAGAGGGCCAGAAGGAGTGGAAGGACAGCACAACGACCTTGTTTCGATTTCTGATTTTTAACCCCAGCCCCTGCCTCTGGGCCTAAGCCTATGAGGGATGCCTCACATCCACTGACACATCAAAGCTACAGGAGGAGGATAGTTGAAAAATATACAGACTAAAATGCATTAATACAGAGACAAGGATCCCTGGATGTCAGAAACGCTTTTGGTGAATAGATATCAAGCCTATGAGCATATTTACACAATTTAATTTAAAAACACCATCTTTAAAGATGTAAATGGATATCAAACAGTCCAAAACTGATCTGAGACCTATAAATGGTATTGCACACATCTTATAACATTTTAGATTCGATTTTGGAAGATATTAGTGATTCAACCCATATTTACACATGATTGCGATCCAAGACACTGATTAGCACATCTAAAAAGGGTCCTGACTTCATAAAATACTAACTTTAAGAGCTATAAACGACATTGGATGATTTTAGTAACACAGAGACTTGAGTTAATAGGAGTTTACCAAAACGATGGTTTTACACAGAAATGCGATCGAAAACAGTATCACAAATCTAAAAAGGACGACTGGATAGAGGACGAATAGAGGTATTTTTGAGACCATGATTTTCAAATTTCGATATTAAAAACGCACTTTAAACTCGTGTTTTTATGAAAATCAGCGTTATCTCGAGTTCCGGGATGATGACGTCATCAAAGCGTCCCGAGGATACAATACAGCGGGAGGACCTTGTGTTCGATCATTCACACTGAATCACCGAGCTGGCAAACATCTTGCACTCGTGTTTTGCTTTTCATTGCTTTGATTGCACTCCTTTTAGTTGAACAATAGCCCGAAGAAGCAACCCGAAACGTCATGAGTCAATAGGAATTTATACTTTAATTTTTTTTATTTTTCATTTTTCAACTAACCTTTCAAACCAAAAACAAGATGTACGGATACCTAAGAGAAGCTCACGTCAGAAGTATAGGACAGGTGACCCAACCCACCGCTAATCACGGAGAATTTTATTCAAAAACTTTTACTGCACAGCATCGTACTCAGCATCCCTCATTTCCAAAACGGTTTGAAGACAGAGGATCACCTGCAAGAGAATTCAAAATACCTCCTTTGAGGAGGATGCCCCAAAAGCCCCTGCCCCTGCTGAGCACAAAATTGGAGAAGAAATGTGTGGTAGACGAAAATTTTTCGTTATTTCTGACCTCCAATCAGAGATAAACACAGATTATGACAACCAAAATTCAACCATGACTCCAGAAAACTGATCAGACAACAGAAAACCGACTATGATTTAAAACCATAAAGAAATAGAGTAACAACAAAAACACTGACAACAAATAAAACCCAAGAAAAAAACACTAGACCGAGACTAAACACAAAAACCTAGCCAATATGAAACAGAAAACACCAAATACTGATAAACACTGATTAGATTAGTGAGAGGCTTCCAGACTAAAAGAGAACCACAGATGAGAACCACACCTGCTGAGAAACGGGCAGATGAAAATCAAACACACAAAAAAAAATGAAATTTAAATACCAACCTGAGACCCTAACTGACTACCGGCTCCATAAGGAAGAAGCGCAACTGCAAGAAAAGAAACATCAAAAAATTTAGATTAAAATCATAAACTGAGACCATGAATCACAGTACCAAAGCGGCCAAGATCCGCTCAGAAAAAGGGAAGACGAGAACTGAGGGGCCAAAATGATCTTAGAAAATCAATTTTAGAACATGGAAGTACAACAGACTATTACTGATTTAACAGAAGGAACAAACCAAGAAGACTGGCATGCGAGATGGCGTGGCTAGGAAGAATTTTGACAGATTACAGGAAGAGGTTTTAAAGAACTGAAGCACTCTCCTGCAGAGCACAGAGAGAACCGAGAGGTGAAGAGACAGAAAACGCACAGTTATCCTCTTCAAACACAAACAGAGAAACAGACTGAGAAAACCACAAGTGGTCAGAAATAAAACAGTGAATGCACAGACATCACCTATTAATATAGAACCGGATCTCTCACACACCGTGCACAGAGGTGATTGGTCTTTGATGAGGGAGAGTTCCCACCACTAAGACCACCAACCATCCTGCCCACACCCAGCAGGCCCACCATTAAAAAGAATACTGAGACAGAAAGAGTGGGAGGAAACCGAGTAAACCAGAAATAGTATTCAACAAAACAGAGATGGGAGAAAGCCCCACGCAAACATATGGAAAAAGAGGGCTATCACCACCATCTCAGCAAGCATCACCGATTTTGTTCTCAGAAAATTCCAATGAAGGCTCTCAGACAGTGTACCACGCCTGTCTAACTAGGTTTCTAGAAGAAAATCAAGAATTTATAGCACAGATGGAGAAACAACCGACAGGGTTGGAAGAAGAGATTAACTGCATGGTGGAAAAGTACTCCCCAAGAGCCAGAGACTCCTAAGTCAATGGGTAGACCAAATAAACATGTATACACAAGAAAATCAAGACTGAGTTTAAACTGAAAAATACGTTATTATGGGACTCTAACGGAAATTCCAATATTCGATGTTGATCTACAAAGCTCCTGTGGAGCGAAATTTGAAGATGCGGGATAATTCAGGGAGCCAGATTGAGACAGATAAAGATGCATCGGAACTATACAAAGAACATAGAATGGAAGAGCCACACAAGAGTTACACTTTCCAATAATCAACTTCTCAGAAGACCTTCCTTGGGAAGAACAGATTTTTAGACCAGATCAATGATTACATTCAGACAAATTGATTCATATCATGAAACTCCCACCGATTCAAAG
The DNA here is from genome assembly GCA_027564155.1 of Gymnocypris eckloni scoliostomus. NCBI lineage: Eukaryota > Metazoa > Chordata > Actinopteri > Cypriniformes > Cyprinidae > Gymnocypris > Gymnocypris eckloni. The sequence goes on from CM050414.1 coordinate 28,994,377, forward strand.
TGGAACGAGATTCATTGGACACCAGAACACAAGGCAATGTTAGAACATTGATAAACAACCCAAGGAGCCGATAAGTGGCACTGAATTAATTGTTAACCTTTCGTCATCCCACAGCCAGGTCCAGGCTGCCAAGAAAATTCCCTCAGAAAATCAAAATCAAAGAATGAACACAGAATAAAACAGAAATACTCACTTAAGTTCAGATGATAGGGAAAACAAAAACACTCAAATAATTACGCTATGCACTGCACTAAAGGAAACACCCAATCTTACTATGAGTGAACAGAGACTCTGAATCAACTCAGAAAAACAATAATATTGTGATTAAATTAAAGGCAATGCAGTCGATGAATATAGAAGACTACCTCTGGGAAGGAATGAGACAACTGAGTAACACAGAACATTACAGTCCGTTAACAGAACCTATTTACCTAAACACGGAAAGAGGTCGAGAGATCTAAAATAATATAAGTGGAGAAGGAATATCTATTAGGCTGGTTCACCGAGCAATGAGAATTTCCAAAATACACAAAACCCCCAAAATTGGAGAAAAGTACCACCAGGAAGACCTATAGTCTCAGACTAGTATGAAACATACAACAACAGAAGAACACCTCCATTTCTGAAACACAAAAGCTATCTCAAGATACACATCAAAAACCAGAGAGCTTAAGATTCTTCTGATGCATGCACCATCACTGATAGTCTCAGAAACATAGAGACACAAGCAGTTGAAGCTGTTCTGCATGCTGAAGTACCCAGATAGCAGAAGACCACGAACATATTAAATTATTAGAGATCAATTTAACGAAAATGACTTTGAGTTTAATTCAAAATACTTTCTTCAGACAAAAGGCACTGCGATGGGGAAAAAGTTTGCACCTCTCAATAATATATTTATAAGAAACAGCATTAAGAAATAATTGAACCACTCTTAGGTTCCTAATTTGTGTGGACCCATTCTGAGGAATTTATGAGTTTTATACAGCATCTCAACCAACATCAGAGATCAATAAGTAAGTTTGAGCAACCACACAATTTAGACGAGTCACCTATAAAGCCTAGATTTAGTGAACAGAACCAACTGGACTATAGAGAAAAACAGATATTGTTATTACACAAAAGCACACCCAAGCAATTTTAGATTCAAAAATGAGATTCTGTATCTGTTCACAGGAAGAAGAATTTAAAAGCAGTCAAAATATTGTTTGGGGCATTGAAGAGGATATTCCAGACAATTTGAGAAATGTTTTAAGAAAGTTTAAGAATACTATAGTAGATCCGGTGCTGCCCACTCAAACAGAAAAACTAAAATCATTCCTCTGGTAACATTTTATTCGTCAAAGCATAACAATTTAGCAGTCAAACAGAATTTTTCTACTTTCTAAAGGACACCAATTTTCTACAGAAACATAAACCTATACAAGAGAAACAAGAGCTTATTGGACACATTAGTCCAAAGAGTAGAAGAGAATAATATAAACACGAAACAAAAAACTGAAAACCTGCAAATACTATGTTCCTTTGAAATGGGTAAAGAACCACAACAAACTGATCTTTCAGATCAATCTGACAATCTGACACATCAAACTGTATATACATGATTCATTGCATCAAAGACAGTATGTGGGACAAACCAAGAATGAACTTAGAAAACGAATCTACCAGCATACGATAACATCATTAAAATTGAAAAACGAGATTCGTGGTTCAACACTTCCCAGCCTCCTTTCTCTCAGGGCCACAGTGTTGCAGGCCAATCTCTGGAACTTACAGGATCGACTTAGGACAGAGAGACTATGGATAAAAAACTAGACACATTATATCCAAGGCCTAAACGAGGCCTGAGAGAGGAAGAAATACCATTGAGAACTGCATTATTATTCTGCCTTTATTAATAATGGTAATAAAAGGATCATCATGATACATATTTAAATAAAGTTAAGGAAAAAGAAACACCATAACTAACCATTGGTAACCCCAGAGAAAAAACAACCCTGCAGAACACTAAAATCACTAAAATCTGAAAATATAACCCTATAAAAATATTATAAATATATGTATTGCCCTAGATTAAAACCATACTGTACAGAAACAAATTCATCCCTAAACCTAACCATTGGTAACCCCAGAGAAACAACCCTGCAGAACACTAAAATCTTAAAATATAGCCATAAAAAGTATTATAAATATATTTCTTGCCCTAGATTAAAAACCATACTGTACAGAAACAAATTCATCCCTAAACCTAACCATTGGTAACCCCAGAGAAAAACAACCCTGCAGAACACTAAAATAAAAATATAGCCCTATAAAATATTATAAATATATTTCTTGCCCTAGATTAAAAACCATACTGTACAGAAACAACACAATCCCTAAACCTAACCATTGGTAACCCCAGAGAAAAACAACTCTGCAGAACACTAAAATATTAAAATATAATATATTTTTACCCTAGATTAAAACCATACTCTGATGGGTGGCGGTCTCATGGGACCAGCCCAAGTGGGACTAGAGAGCCAGAAGGAGTGGAAGGACAGTGCACAACCGAAGTTGGACCTTGTTTCGATTGATTTTTAACCCTTAACCAAGCCAGTGCCTCTCTTTGGGTTTCTATGAGGGATGCAATCTGACAAAACATAAAAGAGGAGGAGGATAGTTGAACAAAATATAATTATAATGAAAATGCAAGAAAGAGAAAAGCTTTTCTGAATAGAAATAGCATTTTACATATTTACATAAAATTTAAAACACCATCTTTAAAGATGTAAATGGATATCAAACAGACTGATGAGACCTATAAATGGTATTGCACACAAGATTTCTGAGAGAAACATATAAAATAACACACTTTTAAACTGACATCAAAAAACCTGCTATAACTAATTTTTAACAGAAAACATTGATAGGTTAATGCAAAAACGACTTGAGAAAAATTTAACATAGCTAAACTGATATTGAAATGATTTTTGACAAAACATTTAAAATGTTTTTGAAAAAACGAGAGTCGTGTGATGGACGATTAGGGTATTTAGAACAAATTTGAGTTGATTTTCTTCGAAACATAAACAGCACATCTTAAATCTGTTTTTATGAAAGCTTTCTTGCATAATGACGTCATCAGAAGTACACTGCCTAGAGCATCATTGACATTTTTTTACTCAAATGACTTGTCTTTTTTTGAAAACATTCCTAAAAAGAACAGTGAAACTGACTTTGATGAATTTTCAGAAACATTTTTATTGAGATGAATCTTCAAACGTGTAAACAGCTATATGAAGAAACCCAACAAACGATAGTAATGGAGAGAAAATTTTATTAAAAAACAACTACAGAGCAATTCAAAAAATATTTCACAAAACGGTTTGAAGACAGAGCACATACAGAGAATTAAAATAACCGTCCGCCTTTGAAGGACAACAGAATCAAACGTGACAGGCAAAATTAGCCTCAGAAAATTGAGAAAATGATTTTGACAAGACTTCTCTTTCAGAGAAAACATATGACAAACCAAAACCACAGACAACCAAGAACCTGAATTTATGACAACAGAGAAAATCAGATTGTTCAGAAGACTACAAGAAACTCAGAAGCCAGTGCCTGCAACTCTAAGATTGGGGCCCTGGGAATTTTTTCATGCAAAGAGAGGAAAACGATTTGTTTTTTTGAAAAACAACAAACAGTATGAGGGAATTAAAACACAAGAAACATGAAACAAAGATTACAAATGTGATACATGGTGATGGAAACACTGACTTAGAACAGCACACATGGCTGCTGTAGAGAATTCCAGCCATGTCCAATGCCTCCTGAAGATAACAAAGAAGGGCTTGGGAAAGGCCACCATCATGAGTCTGAATATAAAAATGATTTCTATCATCTCTTCTCCAGACTGAGGAAACTGAAGATCAGCACTAAACCCAACCACTATATTTGCTGTGCAAACTTTAAAAACAACACAATGAATGCAAGAAACAGGGCCTCTGAGATCTGAGGAAACCAGAAGCTGTTCAGAGACAGCAGAGAGACTTTGCTCTGATTGTTGGACCTAAACCCCTAACAGCTGCAACTCTGGACCTCTGGTGATTGGGGCCTGATGCAAACAGTAGAGATGGAAAAACGAGTTTATTTGAAAACACGACAAACGTGAGTAATTTGATACATGCCCAATTAAAAACAATACAAAAGTTTAGAACAAAAGTTTTTACACAATAAATGTGATATTATGGTTTTGTGTGTGTGTGGAAACACGCCCACTTAGAAACAGATACATGGCTGCTGTAGAATTCCAGCCATTTCGTGTCCAATGCTCGCCTGAAGAAGGATAACCAAACGGCCAAGACAGGCTTCACACACTTTTAGGCCTCCATCATGAGTCTGGGTGATGCGAAGAGCCACATAAAAGACTGTCATCTAAGAAGTCTGTTTCTCTGAGGACAGATTACAGGACAGAGGAAACCGAATAACCACTATTTGCTGTGCACATAAAACAAGATTTGAACCCTCTTGAATTTTTGCATCAACAGAGAAACATTTTTGGGCCTCTGAGATCTGACAGAGAAGCTGTTCAAGGACCGTGCACAACCGCAATCGGACTATCATTGTTGGACCTAAACCCTAACACCAGTGCCTGCAACTCTGAGGTGATTGGGGCCCTGGGAATTTTTTCTGGGATGAGAAAAGAGTGGAAAACGATTTGTTTATTTTGAAAACAGACAAACGTGAGTTTGAATATGCACGGGGGACATGGTGATTAAAAAGAGCCAGAGAAACAGAGAAATAAAAGTATTTTTCACAATAAATGTGATAATGTGTTGGAAACATATGAAACAGCACATACATGTTGCTGTGAGAATTCCACGTCCAATGTGAAGAAGGATAAAGAAGAAGCTTGGAAGGCCTCCATCATGAGTCTGGGTGATGCGGAGCCACATAAAATGATTACATCACCGATTTTGTTCTCAGGAAACGCCAATGAAGGCACAGACTAAACTAACCACGCTTGTGTGCAAACTATTAAAAAAATCAAGAATTTGAATGCATCAGAGAAACATTTTTCTGAGATCTGAGGAGGCCAGAAGCTGTTCAAGGACCGTCAACCGCAATGACTTTGCTCGATTGTTGGACCTAAACCCTAACATAGCCAGTGCCTGCAACTCTGGACCGGAGATCTGGGAATTTTCTGGGATGCAAAACAGTAGAAAGAAAAACTGATTTGAAAACACAAAACGTGAGTATTTGATTATGTGGGGACATGGAAAAACAATACAAGCAGTTTAGCAACAAAAGTTTATTTCCACAATGATATGGTGGTTTGGAAACAACTTAGAAGCACTGAGAGAACAGAGCCAATGCTCGACAGAAATAAAATCAAGAAGCTTAGGCAAAATTACTTTACCATCACAGTCAAATGATGGAAGAGACAAAATGATTCATTCACTCAAAGTGAACGATTTAATTCATTGGAAGACGGCAAGGCAATGTTAAACAATAAACAATTTATAAAATAAACCCTAATTTAACCTTAATTTTCATCAGACACGCTACTGAACCCAAGCTGTCAGCCACTGAAGGGACTGTCCTTTGTTCCGAACAATCAAAAACACTCAAAATCCCTACAAGCATATCATAGAAGAATAAAACTAGAAACATTCTTTGAAGGTAAGAGAAGACAGAAAGAAAAGACTCTTCACTTATAGTTCAGATTGGACCCCTCTCTCCAGGTTGCCAAAACAAATATCTCAAATGGATCTATACGCATATAAGCATTTGCACTGGGGAAGAAGGGAAACACCCAATCTTACTATGAGTGAACAGAGAGCTCTGAATCAACTCAGAAAAAACAATAATATTGTGATTAAACCAGCCGATAAAGGCAATGCAGTCGTGCTGATGAATATAGAAGACTACCTCTGGGAAGGAATGAGACAACTGAGTAACACAGAACATTACAGTCCGTTAACAGAACCTATTTACCCGCAAACACGGAAAGAGGTCGAGGAGATCTTGGAAGAAATGTATGATAATAAAATAATAAGTGGAAAACAGAAGGAATATCTATTAGGCCCTGGTTCACCGAGAGCACGTAGGCTCTACTTGCTTCCAAAAATACACAAAACCCCCCAAAATTGGAGTAAACCAAATAAAGTACCACCAGGAAGACCTATAGTCTCAGACTGTAGTAGCGAAACATACAACATAGCAGAATTTATTGAATTTCACCTCAGTCCGATTTCTCAGAAACACAAAAGCTATCTCAAAGATACATACGATTTCATCGAGAAAACCAGAGAGCTTAAGATTCCTTCTGATGCACTGCTATTTACCATCGACGTAGATAGTCTCTATACGAACATAGAGACACAAGCAGGCCTTGAAGCTGTTCGAGAGTGCATGCTGAAGTACCCAGATAGCAGAAGACCAGACGAATACATATTAAAATTATTAGAGATCAATTTAACGAAAAATGACTTTGAGTTTAATTCAAAATACTTTCTTCAGACAAAAGGCACTGCGATGGGGAAAAAGTTTGCACCCTCTTACGCGAATATATTTATGGCCTGTTGGGAAGAAACAGCATTGGCAACAGCTCCACTTGAACCACTCTCGTACTTTAGGTTCCTGGACGATATTTGGGGTGTGTGGACCCATTCTGAGGAAGAATTTATGAGTTTTATACAGCATCTCAACCAACATCAGAGATCAATTAAAATTAAGTTTGAGCTGGACCGCACACAAGTCAATTTTCTAGACGTAGTCACCTATAAAGGGCCTAGATTTAGTGAACAGAACCAACTGGACTATAGAGTTTACTTCAAGGAAACAGATACACATTGTTTACACAAAAGCAGCTTTCACCCCAAGCACACTTTTAGGGGATTCTAAAAACAGTTACTGAGATTCTACCGTATCTGTTCACAGGAAGAAGAATTTCTGAAAGCAGTCAAAATATTGTTTGGGGCATTGAGAAGCCGAGGATATTCCAGACAATTTTTGAGAAATGTTTTAAGAAAGTTTAAGAATACTATAGTAGATCCGGTGCTGCCCACTCAAACAGAAAAACTAAAATCATTCCTCTGGTAACATTTTATTCTCAAAGCACACAATTGAATTTAGCAGTCAAACAGAATTTTTCTACTTTTCTAAAGGACACCAATTTTCTACAGAAACATAAACCTATGCATACAAGAGAAACAAGAGCTTATTGGACACATTAGTCCAAAGCAGAGTAGAAGAGAATAATATAAACACGAAAACAAAAAACTGAAAACCTGCAAATACTATGTTCCTTTGAAATGGGTAAAGAACCACCAACAAACTGATCTTTCAGATCAATCTGACAATCTCGCCTGACACATCAAACTGTATATACATGATTCATTGCATCAAGTGAAAAGACAGTATGTGGGACAAACCAAGAATGAACTTAGAAAACGAATCTACCAGCATACGCATAACATCATTAAAAATTGAAAACGATTCGTGGTTCAACACTTCTTGTCCCACGGCCTCCTTTCTCTCAGGGCCACAGTGTTGCAGGCCAATTCTCTGGAACTTACAGGATCGACTTAGGACAGAGAGACTATGGACAAAAAAACTAGACACATTATATCCAAGGGGCCTAAACGAGGCCTGAGAGAGAAGAAATACCATTGAGAACTGCATTATTTTTTATTCTGCCTTTATTAATAATGGTAATAAAAGGATCATCATGATACATACATTACTAAACAGTTAATGTATGAAAGGAAACAACACCATAACTAAACCTAACCATTGGTAACCCCAGAGAAAAAACAACCCTGCAGAACACTAAAATCACTAAAATCTGAAAATATAACCCTATAAAATATTATAAATATATGTATTGCCCTAGATTAAAAACCATACTGTACAGAAACAAATTCATCCCTAAACCTAACCATTGGTAACCCCAGAGAAAAACAACCCTGCAGAACACTAAAATCTTAAAATATAGCCCTATAAAAGTATTATAAATATATTTCTTGCCCTAGATTAAAAACCATACTGTACAGAAACAAATTCATCCCTAAACCTAACCATTGGTAACCCCAGAGAAAAACAACCCTGCAGAACACTAAAATATTAAAATATAGCCCTATAAAAATATTATAAATATATTTCTTGCCCTAGATTAAAAAAACCATACTGTACAGAAACAACACAATCCCTAAACCTAACCATTGGTAACCCCCAGAGAAAAAAACAACTCTGCAGAACACTAAAATATTAAAATATAGCCCTATAAAAAGTATTATAAATATATTTCTTACCCTAGATTAAAAACCATACTCTGATGGGTGGCGGGCTCCGGTCACGGGACCAGCCCCAAGTGGGACTAGAGAGTGGCCAGAAGGAGTGGAAGGACAGTGCACAACCGAAGTTGGACCTTGTTTCGATTTCTGGATTTTTTAACCCCTAACCAAGCCAGTGCCTCGTCTCTGGGCTCTTTGGGTTTCTATGAGGGATGCCCCGCGGCCGGGACCCACATCCACTGACATCAAAAGCTACAGGAGGAGGATAGTTGAACAAAATATAATTTATAAAATGCATTAATACAGAGACAAGGACCTCTGGATGTCAGAAACGCTTTTGGTGAATAGATATCAAGCCTATGAGCATATTTACATACAATTTAATTTAAAAACACCATCTTTAAAGATGTAAATGGATATCAAACAGTCCAAAAACTGATCTGGAGACCTATAAATGGTATTGCACACATCTTATAACATTTTAGATTCGATTTTGGAAGATATTAGTGATTCAACACCATATTTACACATGATTGCGATCCAAGACACTGATTAGCACATCTAAAAAGGGTCCTGACTTCATAAAATACTAACTTTAAGAGCTATAAACGACATTGGATGATTTTAGTAACACACAGACTTGAGTTAATAGGAGTTTTCTACCAAAACGATGGTTTTACACAGAAATGCGATCGAAAACAGTATCACAAAAATCTAAAAAGGACGTGACTGGATAGAGGACGAATAGAGGTATTTTTTGAGACCATGATTTTCAAATTTCGATATTAAAAACACACTTTAAATCGTGTTTTTATGAAAAATCAGCGTTATCTCGAGTTCCGGGATGATGACGTCATTACAATACAGCGGGAGAGGACCTTGTGTTCGATCATTCACACTGAATCACTCGAGCTGGCAACATCTTGCACTCGTGTTTTGCTTTTCATTGCTTTGATTGCATACTTAACGACGCCTTAGTTGAACAATAGCCTGAAGAAGAAGCAGATTGACTTCGAAACGTCGCGAGTTCACTGAGCGTCGTGTTAATAGAAATTCCTGATACTTTAATTTTTTTTAATTTTTCATTTTTTCATTTTTTTATTACTTTTTCTGAATCTTCAAACGTGTAAACAGCTGAGATGTACGGATACCGAGCACGTATGAGAGTAAGAGAAGCTCCACGTCAGCGTATAGACTTGGGTGACCGACCAGCTAATCACGGGAGAGAATTTTATTCAAAAAACTTTACTGCACAGCATCGTACCAGCATCCCTCATTTCCCAAAACGGTTTGAAGACAGAGATCACTCATACAGAGAATTCAAAAATAATTCTCGCCGTCTTTGGAGGGAGGATGCCCCCCCAAAAGCCCGTCTACGGGCTGAGCACTCAGAAAATTGGAGAAGAAATGTGGGTAGAGACGAAAGACGTTTCCCCGTTATTTCTGACTTCCTCCAATCAGAGATAAACACAGATTATGACAACCAAAAATTCAACCATGACTCCAGAAAAACTGATTATGACACTAGAAAAATCTACTATGATTTCAGAAAAACCGACTATGACTTCAGAAAAAACTATTATGACTCTAAAGAAACAGAGTATGACAACAAAAACACCTATTATGACAACAGGAGACATTTTGAGAGAGAGATTGATGACTGGGAATCAACACAGAGAGACTTACACCTAGATTATGATCCCAGAAAAATTTACACTCGTGTTGATGATGAAGAACCAACACTGAGACGTCCTGATCAACTGATATATAAACCAATGCCTCAAGATAATACAAAGAATAAGAAGGGCAGGAAAGGCCACAACAAAAAAATACACGACAATTTAAATATACCTGACCAGTATCAGTATAGGAGAGGCTTCTCCAGACTGGGAAGAGAAACTGATAGATCAGAGAACCGAACACGAAATGATGAGAATGTACAAAGAGCTGAAAATCAAACACAATATGATGAATATGTACAAGAAGACGTTTGTGGACACGGCCTGGAGCAGAGTTAAGGGGACAGAGAGACATTTACTCTGACTCTGTTCGGGCCTCCATAAGGGCTCCCAGAGCGCCAGCTGCAACTGGCAACAGAAATAACAGAGAGATTAACACAACATACAACAGAGACGCGTACAACACACACCACAGAGAAAGGGATAGAGTGAACCGCTTCCTCCCTAGAAAAGAGAGACAGGGGGAGCGTCAAATATATTTTCAGCAAAATAGAGACAAAAATCTAGAAAAACCCAATTACACACCACCACCTCCCAGACTGAAATTGACCATGAAACTGATGTATGATCTCATACGTACAGTTCATCATTTGCAAAAAGTCACCACAAAAATTACAGATAACAGCCCCATGGGCTTTCAAAGATTGGCCCAGTTCTTGATTGACACAGTGAAACCGGCTGCGCCAACCAGGAAGACCAGAGAACTTTTGGAGGGAAATGCCAGAAACTGGATCTATAACACACAATTAATTTTAGAAGAACATTATGAAGCACAGATACAACAGACTATTACTGATTTAACAGAAGGAACAAACCAAGAAGACTGGCATCATGCTTTCGAGGTGGCGTGCAATTGGGCTAGGAAGAATTTTCGGGACAGATTACAGGAAGAGGTTTTCGAAAGAACTGAAGCACTCTTCCTGGCACATAAGAGCACAGAGAGAACCCGAGAGGTGAATGAAGAGACAGAAAACGCACAGACAGTTATCCCTCTTCGAACACAAACAGAGAAACAGACCGTAGAAAAACCACAAGTGGTCAGAAATAAAACAGTGACCGTAAATGCACAGACATCACCTATTAATATAGAACCGGGATCTCCTCACACACCGGTGCACAGAGGTGATTGGTCTTTTGATGAGGGAGAGTTCCCACCACTAAGACCACCAACCATCCTGCCCACACCCAGCAGGCCCCTATCACCATTAAAACAGAGAATACCTCGTAGAATATGCACGGAGATGTTGGTGAATATAGAAGAGCCAGAGGAAACCGAGAGAGAAGTAACCTCAGAAATAGTATCTCAACCTCCTAAAACGAAGGGAGCGGAAACGGTTGAAAGCATAAATGAGACAAGGGAAGTAGATGATGAAAGCGTAACTCCACGCAAACATATGGAAAAAAAGAAGAACAATAAGCCCGCTGCAGAGAGGGTCGGGACTTCACGACCATCTCTCAGCAGGATTGAAGCATCACCGATTTTGTTCTCAGAAAATTCCAATGAAGGCTCTCTGGCAGACAGTGTACCACGCTCTGTGCTAACTAGGTTTCTAGAAGAAAATCAAGAATTTATAGCACAGATGGGAGAAACAACCGACACAGGGTTGGAAGAAGAGATTAACTGCATGGTGGAAAAAGTACTCCCCCAAGAGCCAGAGACTCCTAAGTCAATGGGTAGACCAAATAAACATGTATACACAAATAAGAAAAATCAAGACTGGAGTTTAAACTTAAAGAAAAAATACGTTATTATCGGGGACTCTAACGTGGCGAGAATTCCAATATTCGATGATGTTGATCTACAAATTGACTGCTTCCCAGGAGCGAAATTCCAGCATGCGGGTAATCTTATGGAAAAAGCCACCATTGCAGTGGAGCCAGAGGTGTTAATTTTTTCCTTTGGTATTAATAACAGAGCGCAAAGATGCATCGGAACGACGACAAAGGAAATACAAAGAACATATAGAATGGCGAGAAGACGGCTACCACACACCGAGTTACACTTTCCAATAATCAACTTCTCAGAAGACCTTCCTTGGGAAGAACAGATGTACTTAGACCAGATCAATGATTACATTCGAGACAAATTGATTCATATCATGAAACTCCCCACCGAACGTTTCAAAGTGGAACGAGATTTAATTCATTGGACACCAGAAACGGCGAAGGCAATGTTAGAACATTGGATAAACAATTTAAACTTTCAAGGACCCTCAAGCCGATAAGTGGCACTGATAAATTAATTGTTAACCTTTCGTCATCGTTCACGCTTACAGAAACCCAGAGGTCAGTTCTACTGAAGGGACTGTCCTTTGTTCCAGCACCGAACAATCAAAAAACACTCAAAATAGAAATATTGAGAAGCCTACAAGCATATCATAGAAGAATAAAACTAGAAACATTCTTTGAAGGTAAGAGAAGACAGAAAGAAAAGACTCCCTTCACTTATAGTTCAGATTGGACTCCCTCTCTCTCCAGGTTGCCAAAACAAATATCTCAAATAATTGGTGCGGATCTATACGCATATAAGCATTTGCACTGGGGAAGAAGGGAAACACCCAATCTTACTATGAGTGAACAGAGAGCTCTGAATCAACTCAGAAAAAACAATAATATTGTGATTAAACCAGCCGATAAAGGCAATGCAGTCGTGCTGATGAATATAGAAGACTACCTCTGGGAAGGAATGAGACAACTGAGTAACACAGAACATTACAGTCCGTTAACAGAACCTATTTACCCGCAAACACGGAAAGAGGTCGAGGAGATCTTGGAAGAAATGTATGATAATAAAATAATAAGTGGAAAACAGAAGGAATATCTATTAGGCCCTGGTTCACCGAGCACGTAGGCTCTACTTGCTTCCAAAAATACACAAAACCCCCCAAAATTGGAGTAAACCAAATAAAGTACCACCAGGAAGACCTATAGTCTCAGACTGTAGTAGCGAAACATACAACATAGCAGAATTTATTGAATTTCACCTCAGTCCGATTTCTCAGAAACACAAAAGCTATCTCAAAGATACATACGATTTCATCGAGAAAACCAGAGAGCTTAAGATTCCTTCTGATGCACTGCTATTTACCATCGACGTAGATAGTCTCTATACGAACATAGAGACACAAGCAGGCCTTGAAGCTGTTCGAGAGTGCATGCTGAAGTACCCAGATAGCAGAAGACCAGACGAATACATATTAAAATTATTAGAGATCAATTTAACGAAAAATGACTTTGAGTTTAATTCAAAATACTTTCTTCAGACAAAAGGCACTGCGATGGGGAAAAAGTTTGCACCCTCTTACGCGAATATATTTATGGCCTGTTGGGAAGAAACAGCATTGGCAACAGCTCCACTTGAACCACTCGTACTTTAGGTTCCTGGACGATATTTGGGGTGTGTGGACCCATTCTGAGGAAGAATTTATGAGTTTTATACAGCATCTCAACCAACATCAGAGATCAATTAAAATTAAGTTTGAGCTGGACCGCACACAAGTCAATTTTCTAGACGTAGTCACCTATAAAGGCCTAGATTTAGTGAACAGAACCAACTGGACTATAGAGTTTACTTCAAGGAAACAGATACACATTGTTTATTACACAAAAGCAGCTTTCACCCCAAGCACACTTTTAGGGGGATTCTAAAATCACAGTTACTGAGATTCTACCGTATCTGTTCACAGGAAGAAGAATTTCTGAAAGCAGTCAAAATATTGTTTGGGGCATTGAGAAGCCGAGGATATTCCAGACAATTTTTGAGAAATGTTTTAAGAAAGTTTAAGAATACTATAGTAGATCCGGTGCTGCCCACTCAAACAGAAAAAACTAAAATCATTCCTCTGGTAACATTTTATTCGTCTCAAAGCACACAATTGAATTTAGCAGTCAAACAGAATTTTTCTACTTTTCTAAAGGACACCAATTTTCTACAGAAACATAAACCTATTATGCGGCATACAAGAGAAACAAGAGCTTATTGGACACATTAGTCCAAAGCAGAGTAGAAGAGAATAATATAAACACGAAAACAAAAAAACTGAAAACCTGCAAATACTATGTTCCTTTGAAATGGGTAAAGAACCGCACCAACAAACTGATCTTTCAGATCAATCTGACAATCTCGCCTGACACATCAAACTGTATATACATGATTCATTGCATCAAGTGTAAAAGACAGTATGTGGGACAAACCAAGAATGAACTTAGAAAACGAATCTACCAGCATACGCATAACATCATTAAAAAAATTGAAAAACGTAGATTCGTGGTTCAACACTTCTTGTCCCACGGCCTCCTTTCTCTCAGGGCCACAGTGTTGCAGGCCAATTCTCTCTGGAACTTACAGGATCGACTTAGGACAGAGAGACTATGGATAAAAAAACTAGACACATTATATCCAAGGGGCCTAAACGAGGCCTGAGAGAGGAAGAAATACCATTGAGAACTGCATTATTTTTTTATTCTGCCTTTATTAATAATGGTAATAAAAGGATCATCATGATACATACATTACTAAACAGTTAATGTATGAAAAGGGAAAACAACACCATAACTAAACCTAACCATTGGTAACCCCCAGAGAAAAAAACAACCCTGCAGAACACTAAAATCACTAAAATCTGAAAATATAACCCTATAAAAATATTATAAATATATGTATTGCCCTAGATTAAAAAAACCATACTGTACAGAAACAAATTCATCCCTAAACCTAACCATTGGTAACCCCCAGAGAAAAAACAACCCTGCAGAACACTAAAATCTTAAAATATAGCCCTATAAAAAGTATTATAAATATATTTCTTGCCCTAGATTAAAAAAACCATACTGTACAGAAACAAATTCATCCCTAAACCTAACCATTGGTAACCCCCAGAGAAAAAACAACCCTGCAGAACACTAAAATATTAAAATATAGCCCTATAAAAATATTATAAATATATTTCTTGCCCTAGATTAAAAAACCATACTGTACAGAAACAACACAATCCCTAAACCTAACCATTGGTAACCCCCAGAGAAAAAACAACTCTGCAGAACACTAAAATATTAAAATATAGCCCTATAAAAAGTATTATAAATATATTTCTTACCCTAGATTAAAAACCATACTCTGATGGGTGGCGGGCTCCGGTCGCGGGACCAGCCCCAAGTGGGACTAGAGAGTGGCCAGAAGGAGTGGAAGGACAGTGCACAACCGAAGTTGGACCTTGTTTCGATTTCTGGATTTTTTAACCCCTAACCAAGCCAGTGCCTCGTCTCTGGGCTCTTTGGGTTTCTATGAGGGATGCCCCGCGGCCGGGACCCACATCCACTGACATCAAAAGCTACAGGAGGAGGATAGTTGAACAAAATATAATTTATAAAATGCATTAATACAGAGACAAGGACCTCTGGATGTCAGAAACGCTTTTGGTGAATAGATATCAAGCCTATGAGCATATTTACATACAATTTAATTTAAAAACACCATCTTTAAAGATGTAAATGGATATCAAACAGTCCAAAAACTGATCTGGAGACCTATAAATGGTATTGCACACATCTTATAACATTTTAGATTCGATTTTGGAAGATATTAGTGATTCAACACCATATTTACACATGATTGCGATCCAAGACACTGATTAGCACATCTAAAAAGGGTCCTGACTTCATAAAATACTAACTTTAAGAGCTATAAACGACATTGGATGATTTTAGTAACACAGAGACTTGAGTTAATAGGAGTTTTCTACCAAAACGATGGTTTTACACAGAAATGCGATCGAAAACAGTATCACAAAAATCTAAAAAGGACGTGACTGGATAGAGGACGAATAGAGGTATTTTTTGAGACCATGATTTTCAAATTTCGATATTAAAAACGCACTTTAAATCGTGTTTTTATGAAAAATCAGCGTTATCTCGAGTTCCGGGATGATGACGTCATCAAAGCGTCCCGAGGGATACAATACAGCGGGAGGACCTTGTGTTCGATCATTCACACTGAATCACTCGAGCTGGCAACATCTTGCACTCGTGTTTTGCTTTTCATTGCTTTGATTGCATACTTAACGACGCCTTAGTTGAACAATAGCCTGAAGAAGAAGCAGATTGACTTCGAAACGTCGCGAGTTCACTGAGCGTCGTGTTAATAGGAATTCCTGATACTTTAATTTTTTTTATTTTTTCATTTTTTCATTTTTTTATTACTTTTTCTGAATCTTCAAACGTGTAAACAGCTGAGATGTACGGATACCGAGCACGTATGAGAGTAAGAGAAGCTCCACGTCAGCGTATAGACTTGGGTGACCGACCAGCTAATCACGGGAGAGAATTTTATTCAAAAAACTTTACTGCACAGCATCGTACCAGCATCCCTCATTTCCCAAAACGGTTTGAAGACAGAGATCACTCATACAGAGAATTCAAAAATAATTCTCGCCGTCTTTGGAGGGAGGATGCCCCCCCAAAAGCCCGTCTACGGGCTGAGCACTCAGAAAATTGGAGAAGAAATGTGGGTAGAGACGAAAGACGTTTCCCCGTTATTTCTGACTTCCTCCAATCAGAGATAAACACAGATTATGACAACCAAAAATTCAACCATGACTCCAGAAAAACTGATTATGACACTAGAAAAATCTACTATGATTTCAGAAAAACCGACTATGACTTCAGAAAAAACTATTATGACTCTAAAGAAACAGAGTATGACAACAAAAACACCTATTATGACAACAGGAGACATTTTGAGAGAGAGATTGATGACTGGGAATCAACACAGAGAGACTTACACCTAGATTATGATCCCAGAAAAATTTACACTCGTGTTGATGATGAAGAACCAACACTGAGACGTCCTGATCAACTGATATATAAACCAATGCCTCAAGATAATACAAAGAATAAGAAGGGCAGGAAAGGCCACAACAAAAAAATACACGACAATTTAAATATACCTGACCAGTATCAGTATAGGAGAGGCTTCTCCAGACTGGGAAGAGAAACTGATAGATCAGAGAACCGAACACGAAATGATGAGAATGTACAAAGAGCTGAAAATCAAACACAATATGATGAATATGTACAAGAAGACGAGTTTGTGGAAACTACACGGCCTGGAGCAGAGTTAAGGGGACAGAGAGACATTTACTCTGACTCTGTTCGGGCCTCCATAAGGGCTCCCAGAGCGCCAGCTGCAACTGGCAACAGAAATAACAGAGAGATTAACACAACATACAACAGAGACGCGTACAACACACACCACAGAGAAAGGGATAGAGTGAACCGCTTCCTCCCTAGAAAAGAGAGACAGGGGGAGCGTCAAATATATTTTCAGCAAAATAGAGACAAAAATCTAGAAAAACCCAATTACACACCACCACCTCCCAGACTGAAATTGACCATGAAACTGATGTATGATCTCATACGTACAGTTCATCATTTGCAAAAAGTCACCACAAAAATTACAGATAACAGCCCCATGGGCTTTCAAAGATTGGCCCAGTTCTTGATTGACACAGTGAAACCGGCTGCGCCAACCAGGAAGACCAGAGAACTTTTGGAGGGAAATGCCAGAAACTGGATCTATAACACACAATTAATTTTAGAAGAACATTATGAAGCACAGATACAACAGACTATTACTGATTTAACAGAAGGAACAAACCAAGAAGACTGGCATCATGCTTTCGAGGTGGCGTGCAATTGGGCTAGGAAGAATTTTCGGGACAGATTACAGGAAGAGGTTTTCGAAAGAACTGAAGCACTCTTCCTGGCACATAAGAGCACAGAGAGAACCCGAGAGGTGAATGAAGAGACAGAAAACGCACAGACAGTTATCCCTCTTCGAACACAAACAGAGAAACAGACCGTAGAAAAACCACAAGTGGTCAGAAATAAAACAGTGACCGTAAATGCACAGACATCACCTATTAATATAGAACCGGGATCTCCTCACACACCGGTGCACAGAGGTGATTGGTCTTTTGATGAGGGAGAGTTCCCACCACTAAGACCACCAACCATCCTGCCCACACCCAGCAGGCCCCTATCACCATTAAAACAGAGAATACCTCGTAGAATATGCACGGAGATGTTGGTGAATATAGAAGAACCAGAGGAAACCGAGGGAGAAGTAACCTCAGAAATAGTATCTCAACCTCCTAAAACGAAGGGAGCGGAAACGGTTGAAAGCATAAATGAGACAAGGGAAGTAGATGATGAAAGCGTAACTCCACGCAAACATATGGAAAAAAAGAAGAACAATAAGCCCGCTGCAGAGAGGGTCGGGACTTCACGACCATCTCTCAGCAGGATTGAAGCATCACCGATTTTGTTCTCAGAAAATTCCAATGAAGGCTCTCTGGCAGACAGTGTACCACGCTCTGTGTTAACTAGGTTTCTAGAAGAAAATCAAGAATTTATAGCACAGATGGGAGAAACAACCGACACAGGGTTGGAAGAAGAGATTAACTGCATGGTGGAAAAAGTACTCCCCCAAGAGCCAGAGACTCCTAAGTCAATTGGTAGACCAAATAAACATGTATACACAAATAAGAAAAATCAAGACTGGAGTTTAAACTTAAAGAAAAAATATGTTATTATCGGAGACTCTAACGTGGCGAGAATTCCAATATTCGATGATGTTGATCTACAAATTGACTGCTTCCCAGGAGCGAAATTCCAGCATGCGGGTAATCTTATGGAAAAAGCCACCATTGCAGTGGAGCCAGAGGTGTTAATTTTTTCCTTTGGTATTAATAACAGAGCACAAAGATGCATCGGAACGACGACAAAGGAAATACAAAGAACATATAGAATGGCGAGAAGACGGCTACCACACACCGAGTTACACTTTCCAATAATCAACTTCTCAGAAGACCTTCCTTGGGAAGAACAGATGTACTTAGACCAGATCAATGATTACATTCGAGACAAATTGATTCATATCATGAAACTCCCCACCGAACGTTTCAAAGTGGAACGAGATTTAATTCATTGGACACCAGAAACGGCGAAGGCAATGTTAGAACATTGGATAAACAATTTAAACTTTCAAGGACCCTCAAGCCGATAAGTGGCACTAATAAATTAATTGTTAACCTTTCGTCATCGTTCACGCTTACAGAAACCCAGAGGTCAGTTCTACTGAAGGGACTGTCCTTTGTTCCAGCGCCGAACAATCAAAAAACACTCAAAATAGAAATATTGAGAAGCCTACAAGCATATCATAGAAGAATAAAACTAGAAACATTCTTTGAAGGTAAGAGAAGACAGAAAGAAAAGACTCCCTTCACTTATAGTTCAGATTGGACTCCCTCTCTCTCCAGGTTGCCAAAACAAATATCTCAAATAATTGGTGCGGATCTATACGCATATAAGCATCTGCACTGGGGAAGAAGGGAAACACCCAATCTTACTATGAGTGAACAGAGAGCTCTGAATCAACTCAGAAAAAACAATAATATTGTAATTAAACCAGCCGATAAAGGCAATGCAGTCGTGCTGATGAATATAGAAGACTACCTCTGGGAAGGAATGAGACAACTGAGTAACACAGAACATTACAGTCCGTTAACAGAACCTATTTACCCGCAAACACGGAAAGAGGTCGAGGAGATCTTGGAAGAAATGTATGATAATAAAATAATAAGTGGAAAACAGAAGGAATATCTATTAGGCCCTGGTTCACCGAGAGCACGTAGGCTCTACTTGCTTCCAAAAATACACAAAACCCCCAAAATTGGAGTAAACCAAATAAAGTACCACCAGGAAGACCTATAGTCTCAGACTGTAGTAGCTAAACATACAACATAGCAGAATTTATTGAATTTCACCTCAGTCCGATTTCTCAGAAACACAAAAGCTATCTCAAAGATACATACGATTTCATCGAGAAAACCAGAGAGCTTAAGATTCCTTCTGATGCACTGCTATTTACCATCGACGTAGATAGTCTCTATACGAACATAGAGACACAAGCAGGCCTTGAAGCTGTTCGAGAGTGCATGCTGAAGTACCCAGATAGCAGGAGACCAGACGAATACATATTAAAATTATTAGAGATCAATTTAACGAAAAATGACTTTGAGTTTAATTCAAAATACTTTCTTCAGACAAAAGGCACTGCGATGGGGAAAAAGTTTGCACCCTCTTACGAATATATTTATGGCCTGTTGGGAAGAAACAGCATTGGCAACAGCTCCACTTGAACCACTCTCGTACTTTAGGTTCCTGGACGATATTTGGGGTGTGTGGACCCATTCTGAGGAAGAATTTATGAGTTTTATACAGCATCTCAACCAACATCAGAGATCAATTAAAATTAAGTTTGAGCTGGACCGCACACAAGTCAATTTTCTAGACGTAGTCACCTATAAAGGGCCTAGATTTAGTGAACAGAACCAACTGGACTATAGAGTTTACTTCAAGGAAACAGATACACATTGTTTATTACACAAAAGCAGCTTTCACCCCAAGCACACTTTTAGGGGGATTCTAAAATCACAGTTACTGAGATTCTACCGTATCTGTTCACAGGAAGAAGAATTTCTGAAAGCAGTCAAAATATTGTTTGGGGCATTGAGAGGCAGAGGATATTCCAGACAATTTTTGAGAAATGTTTTAAGAAAGTTTAAGAATACTATAGTAGATCCGGTGCTGCCCACTCAAACAGAAAAAACTAAAATCATTCCTCTGGTAACATTTTATTCGTTTCAAAGCACACAATTGAATTTAGCAGTCAAACAGAATTTTTCTACTTTTTTAAAGGACACCAATTTTCTACAGAAACATAAACCTATTGCGGCATACAAGAGAAACAAGAGCTTATTGGACACATTAGTCCAAAGCAGAGTAGAAGAGAATAATATAAACACGAAAACAAAAAAACTGAAAACCTGCAAATACTATGTTCCTTTGAAATGGGTAAAGAACCGCACCAACAAACTGATCTTTCAGATCAATCTGACAATCTCGCCTGACACGTCAAACTGTATATACATGATTCATTGCATCAAGTGTAAAAGACAGTATGTGGGACAAACCAAGAATGAACTTAGAAAACGAATCTACCAGCATACGCATAACATCATTAACAAAATTGAAAAACGTAGATTCGTGGTTCAACACTTCTTGTCCCACGGCCTCCTTTCTCTCAGGGCCACAGTGTTGCAGGCCAATTCTCTCTGGAACTTACAGGATCGACTTAGGACAGAGAGACTATGGATAAAAAAACTAGACACATTATATCCAAGGGGCCTAAACGAGGCCTGAGAGAGAAGAAATACCATTGAGAACTGCATTATTTTTTTATTCTACCTTTATTAATAATGGTAACAAAAGGATCATCATGATACATACATTACTAAACAGTTAATGTATGAAAAGGGAAAACAACACCAACACTAAACCCAACCGTTGGTAACCCCCAGAGAAAAAACAACCCTGCAGAACACTAAAATCTTAAAATATAGCCCTATAAAAATATTATAAATATATTTCTTGCCCTAGATTAAAAAACCATACTGTACAGAAACAAATTCATCCCTAAACCTAACCATTGGTAACCCCCAGAGAAAAAAACAACCCTGCAGAACACTAAAATACTAAAATATAACCCTATAAAAATATGATAAATATATTTCTTGCCCTAGATTAAAAAACCATACTGTACAGAAACAAATTCATCCCTAAACCTAACCATTGGTAACCCCCAGAGAAAAAACAACCCTGCAGAACACTAAAATATTAAAATATAGCCCTATAAAAATATTATAAATATATTTCTTGCCCTAGATTAAAAAACCATACTGTACAGAAACAACACAATCCCTAAACCTAACCATTGGTAACCCCCAGAGAAAAAAACAACTCTGCAGAACACTAAAATATTAAAATATAGCCCTATAAAAAGTATTATAAATATATTTCTTACCCTAGATTAAAAACCATACTCTGATGGGTGGCGGGCTCCGGTCGCGGGACCAGCCCCAAGTGGGACTAGAGAGTGGCCAGAAGGAGTGGAAGGACAGTGCACAACCGAAGTTGGACCTTGTTTCGATTTCTGGATTTTTTAACCCCTAACACCTGACTGACACCTAAACTTACCCCTGAGTTGCCATGTGGATTGTAGACACCTGACGGTTTTACCCGAATGGGCAAGGTAATTTGATGTATGTGGGGACATGCCCACGATTAAAAACAATACAAGAAACAGTTTAGCAACAAAAGTTTATTTTTTAAGCACAATAAATGTGATATTGCGTGGTTTGATGTGTGTGTGTGGAAACACGCCCACTTAGAAACAGCACATACATGGCTGCTGTAGAGAATTCCAGCCATTTCGTGTCCAATGCTCGCCTGAAGAAGGATAACAGAATCCGAAACGTCGCGCACAGGCTTGGGCACACACTTTTAGGCCTCCATCATGAGTCTGGGTGATGCGGAAGAGCCACATAAAAATGATTTCCTTTGTCTACTCCGACGAAGTGACTTGCTCCGTGTTTCTTTCTCTGAGGAAACGTGCGATACGGCACACGCACTAAACCTAACAACCACTATTTGCTGTGCAAACTTTATTAAAAACAACCCTAGCCATTTGAACCCTCTTTTGAATTTTTTGCATCAACAGAGAAACATTTTTTTGGGCCTCTGAGATCTGAGGATTGGCGGCCAGAAGCTGTTCAAGGACCGTGCACAACCGCAATCGGACTTTGCTTCGATTGTTGGACCTAAAACCCCTAACATAGCCAGTGCCTGCAACTCTGGACCTCTCCTTGGTGATTGGGGGCCCTGGGAATTTTTTCTGGGGATGCAAAAACAGTAGAAAGAGTGGAAAAACGATTTGTTTATTTTTGAAAAACACGACAAACGTGAGTAATTTGATGTATGTGGGGACATGCCCACGATTAAAAACAATACAAGAAACAGTTTAGCAACAAAAGTTTATTTTTTAAGCACAATAAATGTGATATTGCGTGGTTTGATGTGTGTGTGTGGAAACACGCCCACTTAGAAACAGCACATACATGGCTGCTGTAGAGAATTCCAGCCATTTCGTGTCCAAAGCTCGCCTGAAGAAGGATAACAGAATCCGAAACGTCGCGCACAGGCTTGGGCACACAATTTTAGGCCTCCATCATGAGTCTGGGTGATGCGGAAGAGCCACACAATTTATTTCCTTTGTCTACTCCGACGAAGTGACTTGCTCCGTGTTTTTTCTCTGAGGAAACGTGCGATACGGCACACGCACTAAACCTAACCATCACTATTTGCTGTGCAAACTTTATAAAAAACAACCCTAGCCATTTGAACCCTCTTTTGAATTTTTTGCATCAACAGAGAAACATTTTTTGGGGCCTCTGAGATCTGAGGATTGGCGGCCAGAAGCTGTTCAAGGACCGTGCACAACCGCAATCGGACTTTGCTCTGATTGTTGGACCTAAAACCCCTAACATAGCCAGTGCCTGCAACTCTGGACCTCTCCTTGGTGATTGGGGGCCCTGGGAATTTTTTCTGGGGATGCAAAAACAATAGAAAGAGTGGGAAAAACGATTTGTTTATTTTTGAAAAACACGACAAACGTGAGTAATTTGATGTATGTGGGGACATGCCCACGATTAAAAACAATACTAGAAACAGTTTAGGACCAAAAGTTTATTTTTTAAACACAATAAATGTGATATTGCGTGGTTTGATGTGTGTGTGGGGAAACACGCCCACTTAGAAACAGCACATACATGGCTGCTGTAGAGAATTCCAGCCTTTTCGTGTCCAAAGCTCGCCTGAAGAAGGATAACAGAATCCGAAACGTCGCGCACAGGCTTGGGCACACAATTTTAGGCCTCCATCATGAGTCTGGGTGATGCGGAAGAGCCACATAAAATGTATTTCCTTTGTCTACTCCGACGAAGTGACTTGCTCCGTGTTTTTTCTCTGAGGAAACGTGCGGTACGGCACACGCACTAAACCTAACCATCACTATTTGCTGTGCAAACTTTATAAAAAACAACCCTAGCCATTTGAACCCTCTTTTGAATTTTTTGCATCAACAGAGAAACATTTTTTTGGGCCTCTGAGATCTGAGGATTGGCGGCCAGAAGCTGTTCAAGGACCGTGCACAACCGCAATCGGACTTTGCTCTGATTGTTGGACCTAAAACCCCTAACCCTAACCCTAACCCTAACCCTAATGCAATTGAAGCCTACGCTGTTCTAGAGGCAATTCTCCCATTTCAACTTGTAATGAAGCCACCGGAGAAGATCTAAATGCACCACAGCAAGGCAAGGCAAGGCAAGTTTATTTATATTGCACATTTCATACACAGTGGTAATTCAAAGTGCTTTACATAAAAGAAAGTGAAATAATCATTTACAGCAATAAAAACAAGGAGTTAAAAATAATAAAACAAGGAATTTGAAAATTATATAGAAATTGATTTAAAATGAAATTTAAAACAGTTAAATAGAAAAGGATTATACATAAAATACAATCCAGTCAGTTCGGACGTAGCACAGTGCTCATTCAACAAATGCACAGCTAAATAGATGAGTTTTGAGACTGGATTTAAATGTGGCTAATGTTTTAGCACGTTTGATCTCTTCTGGAAGCTGGTTCCAGCTGCGGGCGACATAATAGCTAAAAGCGTACTCCCCTTGTTTTGTGTGAACCCTTGGTATTTCTAACTGACTCAATCCTAATGATCTGAGTGGTCTGTTAGGTTTATATTCAGTGAGCATATCTGCAATATATTTAGGTCCTAGACCATTGAGTGACTTATAAACGAGTAAAAGTACTTTAAAATCAATCCTAAATGTAACTGGAAGCCAGTGTAAGACCTGAGGACTAGTGTGATGTGCTCAGATTTTCTGGTTCTAGTCAGAATCCTGGCAGCAGCGTTCTGGATGAGCTGCAGCTGTCTAATGGTCTTCTTTGGAAGGCCGGTGAGGAGACCATTACAATAATCCACCCTGCTGGTGATAAAGGCATGAACAAGTTTCTCCAAGTCTTGACTGGAAACAAAACATCTAATTCTTGCAATGTTTTTGAGATGATAGTATGCTGATTTAGTTACTGCTTTGACATGACTACTAAAGCTAAGGTCTGTCTCCAGAATCACCCCAAGATTTCTGACTTGATTTTTAGTTGTTTGACCCCTAGAGTCAAGGTATGCATTCACCTTGAGAACTTCATCTTTGTTTCCAAATGCAATGACTTCAGTTTTCTCCTTGTTTAACTGAAGAAAGTTTTGGCACATCCAACTGTTAATTTCATCAATGCATTGGCAGAGGGAGTCAATGGGGCTATAATCATTTGGAGATAAGGCTAGGTATATCTGGGTATCATCAGCATAGCTGTGATAGGCAATTTGGTTCTTCCTCATTATCTGACTTAGTGGGAGCATATACAGGCTAAACAAGAGCGGTGCAAGAATTGAGCCTTGTGGGACTCCACATGTCATGGACGTCCACTTAAACTTATGCTCTCCTATACTCACAAAATAACCTCTCCCTTCTATGACCTGAACCATTTGAGTGCCATCCCAGAAAGCCCGACCCAGTTTTCCAGTCTCTCTAGAAGTATGTTATGATCGACAGTGTCAAACGCAGCACTAAGATCTAGTAGTAAAATTTAAGATCAGATGTTGTATCAGGCTATTAATATTTTTTACATTTCATTTACTGATAAAAGATACTGTATGGGGTTCAGCGTTTGAAGTAGGCTGTGGCACCCGGGGAGCAGTTGGGGGTCCGGTGTCTTGCTCAAGGGTCTCACCTCAGTCGTGGTATTGAGGGTGGAGAGAGCGCTGGTTATTTACTCCCCCCGACTACAATCTGTGATTTGCTGATTTTCAATCATTGAAATCTTTGGCAAGCAATAGGTTTATTCACCATATATCTGATTGATTGTGTTTTCTCTTTCTGTCTTCAGTCTGTGTAGATGCAGTATTACAGAGAAACAGAGTCTGATCCTGACTTCAGCTCTGAAATCAAACCCATCACACCTGAGAGAACTGAACCTGAGCGGTAATAAACTAGGAGACTCTGGAGTGAAAAACCTCAGCGATCTACTGATGAACACACAATGCAAGCTGGAGAAACTACAGTTAGTATCATTATACTGTACAGCAGATACAGTCTGATTAAACTTTACTGTTTAAACACAACTGGACCTAAGTTACATCGTTTATACTGTAGTACTGCATCTTCCAGCCTTTGCTGTCATTGGTCATAATTATCTAAATAGTAAATAACTGCATTTAACGTATTTTAAACAATGTACTGATTGTCTACATGTTATTCTGCAGAAATATCATGAGATTTGCATCTGCTGCTACGAAAGACAAAAAATAAACATAAGAAATAGTTAAAAATAAACTAAAGAGAATAAACAACAGTTTCCAGCACACAGAACTAGTGACACGATTACAAGCAGATTATGTGAACTACAGACTATATGACTGCTGCTGTATGATTCATAATGTAAGACAGTAACTCATCTCATGTGAAACTGATGATACTCATAAACACATCACATCAACAATAACTGCTGTGTGTTCACAGCAAACTACACTAGTGTGTTTTACAATGAAAACGGTCCTCGTCTACACTGGTGTTTCAGAAACCATCTCTGTCTACACTACACAACCAAACACGCATGTCACGTGACCCTTCATACAGGTACAGCCATAGATATGTACAGGTAGATCCCTATTATTTAGATGGAGGACACTTCTGCGTGCTTGGAGCGGTCGAATGAGGAATCTACACATTCATATCTATGGGTACAATAATGAGCATGATGTTATGGTTTACACGGTCGTCAAGGATACACAGAGAGATTGTGGTCATCCACGCCATCGTTTCCAAACGCTCTGGTCCGTTTACACTGAAACACAACCCTGGAGTTATCAGACTAAAACAGGTCTGCAGTGCTTTCAAACGTCTCTGTTTCTTGCACACGCTGGAGTCGTGTAAACGATAGACGTAACCGTAGCACAAGTTCTGTGTTTAAAACGAAAATACACTCGTGTAAACGGCCTTAGACTGTTAGAAAGAACAAATCATATTGTATTTCTGTGCAGATCATTTATCACAATGATCTACTGGAGCTCCTCAAGAAGATGATCGTTATACATCTATATTTACATTTATTCATTTAGCAGATGCGTTTATCCAAAGAGACTTACAATTGAGGAATACAAGAAGCGGTTCATCATTAAGAGGCAAATAAACGCAGGAGGTGCTCGAAATACAAAGTTTCAGACATCGTTCAGATTAGTACAAGATAGAAAAGAGAGGAATTAAGAAAAGTGAAATCATAGATTTTTTAAATCTGATTGATTGTGTTTTCTCTTTCTGTCTTCAGTCTGTATAGATGCAGTATTACAGAGAAACAGAGTCTGATCCTGACTTCAGCTCTGAAATCAAACCCATCACACCTGAGAGAACTGAACCTGAGCAGGAATCAAATAAGAAACACAGGAGTGAATCACTTATGTGACGTACTGAAGGATTCAGACTGTAAACTGGAGAGATTGAGGTCAGGAACATTCACAAGAATCACAATCATTCAAATCACCACAAAACACTTTATACTCAATATCTCATGATGAACTCACATTATATTTGTGTCAGATTCTTCACATTAATGATTGTTTGTGAGATGATCTCTCTTCCTCTGTTTGTCTCTTTCTAGTCTTAATGACTGTGGCATTACAGATGTTTCTTCTTTAACTCAGTCTTTGAGAAACTCAAAAGCGCTGCAGTTCCTAAAAGAGCTTAATCTGAGTTATAATATGATTGGAGACTCAAAGCAGCGACTCATTGATGTGATACGAGACTCAAACTGTGAACTGAGGTGAGAAAACATCACTCTGATATTAAAGAGATATTCAGTTACTGCTGATATGAACTAATATATACAGTCAAATATTAGTGAAAGGAGATCCTCAGATGATCATCAGGCTTTACTGCAGCAGAGGGTTATTGTGTCAGAATGAAATGTAAAGTTGATTAAATGTTGAACACAAAGAAAGAAAGAGAACAAAAACACACTGTCACAGCTTTATACAGCAATACCTGCTTTATTAATAACATCAGTAATAGGGAATCATTTCAGTCTGAAAACAGATTTGATCCGATTGTAGGAAATGTCACTGTGTTTTTACTTTCACCAGCAACACTTTCTTTAATTTACTTTCAGTTTTTTACAAAGACCAACACAAACATGTTTAAACTAGGACAAACGCCTTTAACTACTGGAACACCTAACTAAAGCTTTTGATTCAAGGCAAAATCACATTTATATTTGTTCTGTTGTTTATTATTTATGATGTACAATCATTAGCACGTGTTTCTCTTTATAGTGACTCAATAGGAGTCACACAAACAGACAAACGTTATTATATATGTTACGTCCCCAGAGTTCTGGGTTCGTTTTATAGCCATTTTGTTCTGGTATTGCTTGTGGTCTGTGTTTCTGGTTGTTTTACCAGGCAATGTGGCTTCTGTGATTTGTCCCGGCAGCTGATTGGTGGTTCAACGGCTGATTGGGACCTGGAACTCCGCCCACTCGTCAGAGGCTGCAGCTGGCTGGGTTCTTTAAAAAGCCCAGTTTTGGATCAGTTCTTTCTCCCTGTTCCTGCTGTTGGTTTGGTGTGTACCCTGTGTGGGGGTCTTTATGATATTTAGACAAGTTTTCTAACATTTTTTGATACTTACATTTGATAATAGTTTTAAACTGTTTTTGTGTGTTAGTAAACTGTTAAACTGTTTAAATTGTTTTTTGTGTGTTCTATTTTTGGAACTTGTAGCAGCAGGACGGGGAGATTTGTTTGTTTATGCATCCTAATAATTGTGTTAACTATTTTTCTTTTCTCTGTTGTTTATAGGGAGTTGGGGAGTAGATTTAGAGCTACCCCGGGGTATACATCACCCGTAGGAATATTTCTCTGTCTAGAAACACCAGCTAGACCTGGGTGGACCACCAGCTGTAAGTTTGGTTAGGGCGCCTTGATCGTGTGCCAGATAGGGATTACTATATTTTTTATTGGGGGTTAGTATAGGTTAGGGGTGGGTTTTGTTTTATTTCTTTGCTTTGGTCTGTCCAGCCCTCCCCTTTTCCCAATAAATTATTATTGTTTATTATTTACACTATTACCGTGGCTAAATAAAAGCTTTGCTTTTAACGGTATTTGGGTGTTTGTGTCCTTTTCTCGCACCACGACTCCATACTTCCTTTGCTGGTATTGGCGAGCACGGGCAGTGGGTTGTCAGGCTCCCCTCCCTTTGGGAGCTGGAACATAACAATTCATATTCTAAATGTATTAAAACATCTATATTGTTTCAGAAATATCAATGCAAGATCATGTAAATGTAACTTTTTACTAAAAAAACTGTAATTGAAATACTAATTAATTTGTTCCACTGAACACTGATTATTTTCTCTTCTGCTCCACCTTACAGAGTAAATTATCAATCTCAGTCAAAATATGATAAATGCAGTATGTCTTAGATTCAGATGATGATGATGAGAGGAGCAGTGAAAATCAGGTGAGGATCCACAGAAGAGCTTCACTACTGTGTCTATAAGCAGAAATACATGTGATCCATACAGCTGGAAGAGACTCTTTACACTCAAATAATGCAGCATGTGTGTTATTGAATTATTAGTGTTGCTTTAGTATTCAAATGATAATTTTGTTTTATTTAAAGGTGTAACGGAGGAAGAAGCTCAGATGAGTCTGTCTGGATCTTCAGTTTAACATCTACAGATATAATAATATTTCTATTAAATCTTAATTCGTGTAGGTAACTATATACTCTGTTCTTCTAGTTATCAATCAGCACGTTCATCATAAAACATATTTAAATGGAAAAAATGTCAGTTAAATTAAAGTTTGACATTGGTTGCAATATTGCAAAACGTAATATTAATGGGGATCTAAAGACAATATTAGAGAATATAAAATCTGTCATATGTTTGAAAGATTGTTTTCTCTGTTATTATCATTGATAAGCATGATATGCCATTTAAAAATTTGTATATGCTTCACTATTTTGCATTTATTATCCGCTGCTCAATAAATTGTTATAATTTATATAAATTGTTGTTAGAATAATTTTGAAATTGCAGAATTTTTAAGTATTATAATACATTTGAATAGTGTTATTATTATAAGAGTGTATATTTAAGAAAATGAATCATATGATGTGTATATGAAAAAGTATATTTTGATGTAAATTTAAGCTTTGCTGGATTTGCTTCACCTGAATGTCACAGGTCTCATGCATTCGAGATTCACTCCTCAACTTATAATCAGAGAAAAGTTGTTCATCAAAAACATTTGTGTCCCAGGGAAACCCTGTTTAATGTTTCAAGGCACTAAGATTAATTAAAGGAGTATATTAAATGTCATAATTTGCTCGTCCTCGTGTTAATCCTAACATTTATGATTTTATTTATCCATGAAACACAAAATATAATGTTTGTGTCCACTGTAATGAAAGGCAATGGAAAACAAATCAAGCTCTATTCACATGGGTTTGGAACAACATATATGTCATGGATTCACCAGGTTCACACACTCATGCACAAACACACACACACACACACTCACTCACTTTTGACCGGGTTGAGCACAGTTATCTCTGGCGTATGCTGGAGGAGTTTGGTCTCAGCTCTGGTTTTATTGCCATGATTAGGGTTTTGTACCAGGATGTTGAGAGCATACTGAAAATAAATGGAGGTCTGAGTGCTCCTTTTACAGTTTTTTACAATCACTTTGCAACTATTTTCAGAACCGTGATGTCATTTTTCACAACTCTAGACACAAAACTCAAAACGGTTATCACTTGTAACACAGGCTGTCTAATGTTCAAAACATTGCATTGTGCATTCACATCTTTAAAGAAATCTTGCTCTTGCACAATCATTGGTTCAAAAAACAAATTTACTGTGAAATACCATTGAAACATAACTATAGATCACCCACACACAAGCAACCGATAGTTTCACTGTGTCATTGTTCGTACAATCATTAAATATTGTAGAACAAAATAGGTGATACAGGTTTCATTATGGTACTACATGTACCGTAAATACATCTCTGTAAAAGTACTGCAGTTGTAGAGAGAATACTACAGACATAGTGGATACATTGAACAAAGTTTGTAATATATTGATGCAAAACACTACAGTACAATCACAACATAGGTTTATTTGAATCAAAGCAAAAATAATTATCTATTAAATAGAAAAGAAAAGACAGTACTGTAAAACCTCAAATGCAGTGTTCCTCAACTTGCTTGTACTGTAAGAAACAAAACAGGAGTGATTACTGTACTTCTACATTGTCATCAACTCTGTGTTGTGGATTTGGCCACAGGTTCTCATCTACATCACAATGGATGTTTTCATTAGCCAAACATCTTGGAAAAAACCTTCGGGCATGGCGAATCCAGGCCTGACACTGGTCTGTGTGATGTCATTGCAGGCGTCATCCATGGCCTGGAGAAGAGTGACTTGTTCATGAGGGTGCCTATCATGAACCTTCCATCTCCATGCGGAGAAAAATTCCTCAATCGGGTTAAGGAAGGGAGAGTATGGGGTAAATACAGGGTGGTAAATTGTGCATGGGCCTGAAACCATGCTTGCACCACATGAGCATGATGGAACCTGACATTGTCCCACACAATGACATAGGTCACACCTTCAGCTCTACAAACCTGATCGAGCTCATCAAGAAAGGTGACAAGGAGAGCTGCATTATATGGTCTAATATGAGGTCTGCGTCCCACAACACCATCTTCTGATATAGCCGCACACATGGTAATGTTGGCCCCACGTTGTCCAGGTACTTGGATGGTTGCCCGCTGGCCAATGAAATTCCGACCTCTCCTCCTTGTCTTGGCCAGATTAAAACCTGCCTCATCCAAATATATGAATTTGTGATGGTCGTCATCAGCATCCAGCTCCATCACCCTCTAAAAATAAATTTTGGAAAGAGATTTAGAGATTACTGTACAATGTAGAATTTTTGGGAATGTTTTTACAACAGCCATCTTGAAACTGAACTTACCTGAACATACTCAGTCCTCATTTGCTTCACTCTGTCTGCATTTCTTTCGAAAGGCACATGGTATAGTTGTTTTATAGATACATGGTGCCTTTTCAGTATGCGTGCAATAGTCGGCAAACTTATGGATCCCACATTGTTGAACATGTCTTCATTGTCCAAGATATGCTGGCGAATTTCTGTAAGGCGAATATCATTTCTGGCCCGAACCAAAACGACCACAGCCTGCCAGGGGCGTAGCCACGGGTGTGCCAGGGTGTGCCGGTGCCACCCACAGTGGCAGCTGGCACACCTAAAAACAGATGCAGAATTATTATTTTTTTAATCGTAATAAACATGGGCAGCGCAAAGGAGGGGCTAACAGATGCTTCAGCACCCCCAAGAAAGACCAAAGCACTGCCATTGCACCCATAAGAAATGAAATAAATGAAAAACATTTTACTTATTATTACGCATTCATAACTCTGCATTGCAATATAACGTGACGTGATTAGCAGGCGCACTTTTCGAATTGACAGCATTTTATTTAAAATATTGATCGGTTCCTTGAGCCAAGAAGGCCTGTCCCCGACTAAAGATTTCACTAGTCACACATAAATTGATTAATATAATAACTTAGGCTACTAATAATCCTTTAATATATAGGCGTATAGCCTATTCCGCGCCCAAGCGCACGTCTAAAGCTTGCAACGGCAAAAGTAGGCTAATGATTATGAATGTTGGGGGAAAGGCAAAATAAAACATTTTAATTATTCGTTAATAAACTAGTGATTTCTTCTCAGTCAGTGTCGGCTGAAAAGATAAAGTTGCAGAATGCGACGCTGACTTTAATATAGAAATGCACCTTTTCATTCCGACTACGTAATTAAAGATTATTTTTTGGTTCGTTCGTTCGTTTAATAAAGTAGCAGGTTCATTGCTGTCACGAGACTGCATGAGACGGCAGAAAGCACATCTTGTTTCTCTGTGTAGCCTACATAAATAAAAGCATATATATATATGCAGGGGCGTAACCATGGTATAGATATTGGGGGGGTCCAAATGTGAGCCCTCCCCCAGATATTTTTTCCCCCAGATAAGTTCAGTCGCGGATCAGATCGTAAAAACAAACAGGCCAGGCCATCAACGAATTAATAGAGGCTTATCAATGGAGTGGGAAGTGCGGGAACTCCTTGGTCTGTGACTCCAGCAGTTCATTATTCAGACTATTTTCAGGGTATCATGCTAGAAACCTTGCTATAATACTGAGCCATTTAAACGTGATATTTTTTCACATTTATTCAAAAATTGCCGCGGTATTTTTGACCATGGCACTACTTTTTAGGTGTCTACTTGCTTACCGTCTGAAAAAAAGGCGAATGTCCGCCTGTTCGGATTTAGCTCCCCCCCAAAGTATATGGTGGTTACGCCCATGTATATATGAACTTGCTGTTGAATTTTGTATTTTTGAAAGTTCAAAGTCACCATTGCAGGATGTGCAAAATGTTAATGATTTAAAAAAAAGGATTATTTAAAAGCATTTTGTTTTCATTTAGTACAGCAGCTACAGCTGTTTTTACATCATATATTTTTACATAGGCTAGTTACTGAAGTCAATGATTATTCTTTGATAAAGTAAATGTGCTTTGCTCACTGTATAATGTGTTCGTTGTTTGAATAATCGTGGAAATGCGGTGTTATAATTAGAAACTTAAAATGTATTTTTATTAAACCTGTGATCATTAGGTTAAATAGGAGTTTAGTCTTATTAAAATATGTGACATAAATTGTACTTGCCTAAAAGGGGTTTATGATGTGTGTAGTTAATGATTAGGCTTTGTGAGCGCGTTTGACTAGAGCGCAGTTAAAGAGCTGTTGTAGGTTATACTGTATGTGATTGTCGGTGACCCTCTTGAGCGAGAAAGCTTCGGAAAATGGAAAAAACAAAAAACAAAAAAAATATAGCTGCAAGCAGCGATAACCAGGGTTCAATAATTTTAAGACCTAAGGTGGTATGCTTTTAGGGTCTAGGCCAACATAGCTGGATGCATATCTGACAGTGAAACTCATCGAAAATTGACAATAGGCTCACAAAAACACACACACAAATCAAATCACTTTTATTGTCACATCACCACAGCACAAGTGCCCATGGTGAGTGAAATTCTTACGAGCGTGCTCCAGACAGTGCAAAAAAAAACTATTTACATATGGACAGTACATATTTACAGACTGTACAGAAGACAATGTGCAAAATACACATATATACTCAGTCACACACACACAAATAGAAATGAAATGGTTAAACTATCATATTAATAATCATTAAGCTTGCTTACACAGAAACACACACACACACACATACACACACACACACACACAAATAGAAATGAAATGGTTAAACTATCATATTAATAAAGATACACACACAGACACATAGCTGGTTCAGGTGTGTTTGATTGGGGTTGGAGCTGAAATCTGTAGGACGGTAGCTCTCCAGGAGCAGGGTTGGAGACCACTGGTAGGCCAATGTGAAATGCAGGGCTGACAATAGAACACATTCACAATGGAGAATTCATTAAAACTGTCTCTCTCTGTCACATACACACACACACACACACACACACAGAAATGAAAGGTTTAAAAATGCTTAATAAACAGTAAGCATACAAACACAGACATACGCATGAAATGAAAGGTTTAATAATACTAAATATACAGCATGCTAACACACACACACACTTTGTTGCAGATATAAAATAGTGATTTTCAAAGACATCCAAAACAGAGAATAGGTTAACAGACACATGTAGCCTACACACAAATAAATGGTTAAACTAACATATTAATACCCAATAAGCATGCTTATTTTTTTATTTTATTTTGCGCATTAATTTGACAATAAATGTGGCACACCCAGTTTTTCTGATGCACACCCAGAGTCTCCATTCTGGCTACGCTCCTGCAGCCTGCTCTTGTTGGTCAGTTAGAATTTTGCCTCTGCCTCCACTATTTGGCCTGGTCACAATTCTACAGGGA
Source organism: Gymnocypris eckloni scoliostomus (assembly GCA_027564155.1). Lineage (NCBI taxonomy): Eukaryota > Metazoa > Chordata > Actinopteri > Cypriniformes > Cyprinidae > Gymnocypris > Gymnocypris eckloni. Next base: position 29,029,479 of record CM050414.1, read on the forward strand.
ACATTAGAGTAAGAAGACACTTGGTCACATCACCTATTCTGTGATACACATTGGTATGCAGTCATTTGACAATTGAGAGTAGCATAATGTTTAGTGCATGCTGATAACTTACCGGTTCTCATTGCGGAAAGTTCTGATTATTGAGGCCACGGTTGACCTTCTGAGGTTTGGTTGTATCATTGTAGTCATTGTCATGCCATGATTTATGACATGGTCTACAACTATTGCCCGAATTTCATTGGACACTCTATGCTGTTGCTGCCACTGTCTTGGTCCGTGGCCTTGTCCTCTACCACGTTCCCCCACACCTCTCAAACGAGGCCCACGACCACCTCTCAGAAGTGGTGCCTGTCCTCTACCATGTTCCCCCACACCTCTCAAACGAGGCCCACGACCACCTCTCAGAAGGGGTGCCTGTCCCCTGCCATTCCTTTGACCAACACGTCTTCCTCATCTTCCTCCCACCACTGCTTGACCTCCATTGTGACCTGGATCACCTGCTGGCTCCATGTTACGTATCACTATGCTCTTGCAATTTACAGTAATCCCAATCGACTCTTTATATACTCATTCCACAATGTGCACTCAATCATCAGTAACGAGTTGGCAGATTTGGACAAGCAATTACAAGGGCCTGCATCTATACAGTGCAGTACTGTCAATACTGTAAATAGTCTGAAAAGGTGGTACAGTATTTGGGACCATAGACACAGTGTCTGATGAAGCATTATGATAAAATATTAGGCTACATCCATGGATATTGTAGTCTAATTGGTTCATGCTCCACACTAATTGGTGACAATGAATCTCGTTATCTTGAAACTTTCATGATTTACTGTAAAATGGAAGATTGTTTGTCTGTTTCCATACAACTATGCATTAAGAGTAATGCAACAGTTACTTATCATTTTGAGCAGTTGTATCAATTGATAGTTAGATCATTGTAAGGAAATGAATAGACACTCATTTGAAATGTAATGTGTGAATTGCCTTTTGAAATAGTAGTTCTTTGATGTTAAGTTGTGTCATATTGAACAGGTGATTTTTGTTGAATGAACAAATTATCTAAGTTTTATGTGTATTGTATCCAAGCAATTGAGAAAAGGGTTAGAGTTTTGAAAATTGTGCATTTTGATCAATGGTTGTGAGTTTTGTGTCTAGAGTTGTGAAAAATGACATCAAGGTTCTGAAAATAGAAGCAAAGTGATTGTAAAAAACTGTAAATAAACACTGTTTATAAATAAGCTGAATAAATAATCTTTCCATTGATGTATGGTTTGTTATGATAGGACAACATTTGGAAAATCTGGAATCTGAGGGTGCAAAAACATCTAAATATTGATAAAATCACCTTTAAAGTTGTTCAAATTAAATTCTTAGCAATGCGTATTACTTATCAAAAAATGTTGTTATATTTATGGTAACTAATTGACAAAATATCTTCATGGAACAGTGGATGAAAAATGAATGAAATGAATGAAAAATAAAGTGAATGAAAAAAATGAATACAAATGATCTTTACTTAATATTGTAATGATAGCATATAATATATATATTGTTATAAGGGAAACAGGTCAATTTAGCTCAAAGGGAATCATTAATGATTTTATAGGGAATTTGAACAGACTCACTGTTTCACGGCGATTCACAGAACAAGCCATATAACAAACTCTGCACTGGATATTAAAATCCCAAAATATAGTGAAAACACTATTAAATAGCACGGTAACAAAATCAACAGATTAAGACATTAACTTGTGAGCACAAAACACAAGATATTTCTCTTTTCAATATAAATAAGACTTTATTTATATAAATCTAAGATGTGTAAACTAATCTACACAAGCATTCACGCATTGCAGAAAGAGAGAAAGTGAGGAAAGGATTAGATTAAGAGAATGAGAAATTGATATCCCACGTTTACAGCAATATGTGCAATTGCATAAACCTGAACAACCATCAATCACTTATTTAACACTCGCATTGAGTTTTCAATGAGGCTAAAATCTATATTAAAATTACACCAGCTCAGCAAGAATCTGGGGTTTGTACTTGCGTTGCTTTTGTGTTTAAAGCATTCCCTTTTGTCCTCCGTTTTGCAGGAAAGGGTTTCTCCAAAGTCGCTGATTGGCTTAGAGTTCAGGTGAAGTTGAAGTGGGCGTTGGTTCTTGGCTGGGTTTGCAGAGTTTTTGGGCTGGTTGTCGTTGGCAAACGTAACTTAGCACACGGACTCAACGGAAAGAAAATAAACTAAAGTAAAAGAATAAAAGGATGTAAAGAGACTAGGTGGTTTTTCTTCTCATCATGGTAGCAACTGGCTGGTGGGCCAGAGCACATGGCTGGAGAGAGAGTTAGAGAGAGCTTCAAGAGAGCGCATTTTCAAGAGAGAGTTTCAAGAGAGAGAGAGTTATTTTGAGAGTGTCCTAGTATTTAAACTCGGCTTTCAGACACCTCCCAATGGTTGTCTTGACCAATTAGATCCTATGCTGGGCTCTGGCTGCTGCTTTGTTGCTCCACCCAATCAATAAATCAACATGTCCAGTGTTGGTCACATTGATCGTATTTTCCATACTCTTGCAAAGTATCCTTTTGGATGTGATTTCTATAACCAGAATATGATACATTTGACAGAAAATCCCTTTGAAGAAATGTTTAAAGCTGGAATTATCACACCCATACATACCAAACATGACATTAACCCTTAAGGCTTAAGCTAGTCAATACTAATTAAAAGCACGACAAACACAATGATTAAAACAAGGATAGTCAAATTTGTGGGTCACATACATAATATGCAGTTATGCATAGAAATTATTAGTTTCATTAACAATGAGAATGAAAGGCTTTTAAGATGATTTTACAGTTTTGTGACCCGAAGAATTTTAGCCGGATCCTTTGGTTTTAATGTTGCAGGGTGTATTCAGACGGGCTGGAGCTAGGGTCTGATTTATGACTTCCTGCTGTTGTCTTGTTCGGCTCCTCATGTTTCAACCATGCTTTGATCGAATCTTCATTTGTCTGATTCGGTCCTTGATATACTACAATATCCTAATGATTTTTGGCATTACATTTATTTTTTCAATTTTGACCATTACAATGTATTTTTGGCTATTGCTACAAATATACTCCAGCGACTTAAGACTTAAGTTAACTGCAGCGACTTAAGACTCCAGCGACTTAAGTTTTGTGACCCAGGGTCACATTTATGCAATTAGCAGACGCTTTTATCCAAAGCAACTTTCAGTGCATTCAGGCTATACATTTTTCTTTTCAGTATGTTTCAGAATTATGTATTTTCCTGTGGAAATTAATACTCTCACTTCTCAATAGTAAGACAATTTCTTGCCTTAGTAAGAGGCCCTTTCGTAAATGACCCTTTCTGGTAATAGAATAAGTGATTAATCATCTGAATGTTGTATTTTCATTAGGCTCTCAGACTGCAGTGTCACTGAAGAAGGTTATAAAGCTCTGTCTTCAGCTCTGAGATCAAACCCTTCACACCTGATAGAGCTGGATCTCACTGGAAATGATCCTGGACAATCAGGAGTGAAGCAGCTCCATGATTTACTACAGGATCCAGACCATCAGCTGAAGACACTGAGGTGAGACATGTTCAAATATCACTATATAAATACATGATGTGCAGGTTAATATATTTCAGTAATAATCTGGACAGTTTGTTGGATCAGAATGATCTGATCAGATGCTGCTGGTTCTGTTGTGCTGATGATGACTGTCAACAGTTTAGTTGTGCTGCTGTTCTGGAGTATGATATATCTTCATAATTAACATGCACAGTTTTGTTTTTATGGACACTTCTGGTTTGAATGTTTCTGAACACACTGTAGATTAATCTCCATCAAGCTCAGATTGACACAGTTTCTCTACAGCAGGTCTGTGAGTCTCCAGATGATCACAAACATTCAGTTTCTCCAGCAGTTTTCTCTGTGCTGACGTTTCTTCTGCTCAAAGCCAGAGACATCTTCATTCTTTAATTTCACTCTCTGTATTCATAATGAAAACCATGATCTAGTGAGCTTTTGCTCTTCTGTTCTGTGGGATGTATTTGTTCTTCTGAGTGTTGCTCTAGTATCTTTCAAAGAACTGATTATTAGACTCTGTTTTCAAGTATTGTGTATTTATTTCTGTATTTGAATGAGCTTGTTTTCAGAATAATAAAGTGTTTTTAACTGAATTGAATCGTGCTTCATCTTGTCTTCTGCAGGTTTTTGGGTCCTGCTGCAGATGAAGGCTGTCAGTATGTGAGAGGAATTGTGGGTAAAAACCCGTTACTCCTGAGAGAGCTGGATCTGAGTAAACGTGATCTCGGAGACACACGAGTGAATCAGATCGCTGCTCTACTGCAGGATAAACACTGTCAGCTCAACACACTGAAGTGAGTATTGATCGTTTATTTACAATGTTTCATTACTTCTGATAGTAATGTTACTGTAGCTGATAATAATATCTCCTTGTTTGAGTCAAACCAAACACGCCATTATCGAACCTGTCTTAAAGAAAATAAATTTAGATTCAACGGATTTAAAAAATTTCAGGCCTATTTCCAAATTACCTTTTATGAATAAGATTTTAGAGAAAGTTGTTCATAATCAACTTACTGATTTTTTGTGTGGGAACAATATACTGGATATTTTTCAGTCTGGATTTCGGACAAAACATAGCACAGAATCAGCATTATTAAAGGTTACAAACAATATTTAGCTAAGTATTGACTCCGGGAAACGTGTTGCCTTAATGATGTTGGATTTGACTGCAGCTTTCGATACTTTAGATCATGCGATTTTAATAGAACGCCTTAGAGATTATGTTGGGATTAAAGGTGTAGCCCTTAAGTGGTTCTCTTCCTATCTGCAGGACAGGACATGCTTAGTTAAAATTGGAAATCACGTCTCGTCATCTGCGTCTATCACTTGGGGGGTTCCTCAGGGATCAATTCTTGGTCCGACTTTATTCTCATTGTATATGTTACCCTTGGGGGCAATTTTTAGACAATATAATATTAATTATCATATGTATGCTGATGATCGTTGGATCGTTTTCCGTTGGAGAGTGATTGGCCATGATTGGATATGATACATCTTTTGCTAATTTTCATAAGTGTCTGACTGAGGTAAAGGAATGGTTAACAAATTATTTTTTACAACTAAATGAGGATAAGTCTGAATTTATTGTGTTTGGGAATAAAATGCCTGGAAATGACCTGATTGAAAGTTATGGACTATTGTCCAATAATAGTTATGTGAAGAATCTTGGAGTATTTTTTGATTCTGAAATCTGCTTTGATCGGCAAGTTAATAGCGTGGTGAAAACATCCTTTTTTCTGTTAAGGAAATTGTCTAAACTGAAATATATCCTTTCATATAAAGACTTGGAGATTGTTTTACATGCTTTTATTTCCACACGGTTGGATTATTGTAACACTCTCTATCTAGGCATAAGTGAATCCTTGGTTGCCCGTCTTCAGTATGTTCAGAACGCTGCTGCAAGAATTTTGACAAACACCAAAAAACGAGATCCTATAACGCCTCTATTGATATCCCTTCATTGGTTACCAGTGAAATACAGAATACAATACAAGGTGTTAATGTTTGTCTATAAAGCACTGCACAATCAAGCTCCTGAATATATAAAGGACATGTTAATCCCATCAGTCCCAACGTCATCTACGTTCCTCTCAAAATATGCTTCTAACTGTCCCGCGGTCTCGGTTGAGGCGTAGTGGAGACCGCGCTTTCTCTGTTGCGGCTCCTGCACTCTGGAATGTATTACCGTTATCCATTAAAGTATCGTCAAGCATGGACATTTTTAAAAAGGACTTAAAGACCTATCTTTTTTATCAAGCTTTTTGTGTTTAATTGAGTTGGATTATTGTGAAGGATGTGCTTGTTATGTCATATTGCTATTTTATGTGTATGTATTTTAGTATTTTTATGAACTATGGACAGCACTTTGGTCCATTCTAATGGTTTGAAAGTGCTCTATAAATAAAATTGAGTTGAGTTGAGAGCAGGTTTTCCCTCAGCATCACAAAGAGCCGCTATAATGTGAAATATTAATTAAACAGCCAATTACAGAGTGACATCAAGCTTTAAACAGTTCAGTCAGTTTGATCATGAGTCAATAATTATTTACAGTTACTGTAGAGAGAGAAAAATGATTTTCTTCTAGAGTTTAGAAAACTCATTCAAACAAGTGATAGATTGTAAAAACAGCAGCGCTATAAACACACAGATGTCTTTCCTAACATTAACAGCTCAGTTCTGTGTGAATTAAAGATAAATGTGCATATATTGATCTGTTTGAATATATGTCTGCTGAATGTGATCGTGTTTACTGATTACTGACAAACATAACTATTCATAACTAGGGATGGGTACCGAAACCCGGTATTTAATCGTCTCGGGGCTAAATCATGAAAGACCGGAGTATCGATAAGCTCTGACGTTAACGGTTCTGCTATCATTACTGGAGAAATTAAGAAAACACACATACATTTATTATTGCTATATATACACATTATCTTGCTAATTCTATCTCACCAGAGTCGCCAGCTGTTTTTATGTGCAATAATATTCAAACATTTGTTTATGATGCATTTTCATGCTGCTCACGTGGAAGAGTTTCAGCATGCGCAACATGAAAACCCTGTTTATAATAGAAGCGAGAACTAACCATTAAAACAAATGCTTACACTTTAGGCCTGTGGCTGTTATATTAAACTAAGTTTATTTAATGTTTTTTTGCTTCTCTAAGGATTAAAGCTGCGTTTCTTCTAGCACAACTATTCCCTTCACAGCGGTGCGCATTCGTTCCTCCCTGACCAAACCTTAACGTCAGAATCAGATCAAACATTTGCCGATTGTTGTAAATTAGCATGTGTTTTTGACTGTTCTTTTTTAGGATTACTGATAAACTACTGCCGTTTGATTTTTATATATTTAAATTTTAGATAAATTATGTATTAATTTATTATGTCTTTATAGGTATTTTCTTTAGTTTTAGTTGTAATAAATTTGACTTATTTTAGTAGCGTTACTTCAACATACTACAAACCCGATTCCAAAAAAGTTGGGACACTGTACAAATTGTGAATAAAAAGGAATGCAATAATTTATAAATCTCATAAACTTATATTTTATTCACAATAGAATATAGATAACATATTAAATGTTGAAAGTGAGACATTTTGAAATGTCATGCAAAATATTGGCTCATTTTGGATTTCATGAGAGCTACACATTCCAAAAAAGTTGGGACAGGTAGCAATAAGAGGCCGGAAAAGTTAAATGTACATATAAGGAACAGCTGGAGGACCAATTTGCAACTTATTAGGTCAATTGGCAACATGATTGGGTATAAAAGAGCCTCTCAGAGTGGCAGTGTCTCTCAGAAGTCAAGATGGGAAGAGGATCACCACCCCCAATGCTGCGCGAAAATAGTGGAGCAATATCAGAAAGGAGTTTCTCAGAGAAAAATTGCAAAGAGTTTGAAGTTATCATCATCTACAGTGCATAATATCATCCAAAGATTCAGAGAATCTGGAACAATCTCTGTGCGTAAGGGTCAAGGCCGGAAAACCATACTGGATGCCCGTGATCTTCGGGCCCTTAGACGGCACTGCATCACATACAGGAATGCTACTGTAATGGAAATCACAACATGGGCTCAGGAATACTTCCAGAAAACATTGTCGGTGAACACAATCCATCGTGCCATTCGCCTATGCCGGCTAAAACTCTATAGGTCAAAAAACAAGCCATATCTAAACATGATCCATAAGCGCAGGCGTTTTCTCTGGGCCAAGGCTCATTTAAAATGGACTGTGGCAAAGTGGAAAACTGTTCTGTGGTCAGACGAATCAAAATTTGAAGTTCTTTTTGGAAAACTGGGATGCCATGTCATCCGGACTAAAGAGGACAAGGACAACCCAAGTTGTTATCAGCGCTCAGTTCAGAAGCCTGCATCTCTGATGGTATGGGGTTGCATGAGTGCGTGTGGCATGGGCAGCTTACACATCTGGAAAGGCACCAAGGTATATCCAAGTTCTAGAACAACATATGCTCCCATTCAGACGTCGTCTCTTTCAGGGAAGACCTTGCATTTTCCAACATGACAATGCCAGACCACATACTGCATCAATTACAACATCATGGCTGCGTAGAAGAAGGATCTGGGTACTGAAATGGCCAGCCTGCAGTCCAGATCTTTCACCCATAGAAAACATTTGGCGCATCATAAAGAGGAAGATGCGACAAAGAAGACCGAAGACAATTGAGCAACTAGAAGCCTGTATTAGACAAGAATGGGACAACATTCCTATTCCTAAACTTGAGCAACTTGTCTCCTCAGTCCCCAGACGTTTGCAGACTGTTATAAAAAGAAGAGGGGATGCCACACAGTGGTAAACATGGCCTTGTCCCAACTTTTTTGAGATGTGTTGATGCCATGAAATTTAAAATCAACTTATTTGTCCCTTAAAATGATACATTTTCTCAGTTTAAACATTTGATATGTCATCTATGTTGTATTCTGAATAAAATATTGAAATTTGAAACTTCCACATCATTGCATTCTGTTTTTATTCACAATTTGTACAGTGTCCCAACTTTTTGGGACACTGTTCCCCAGTTATACTTATTGTTCAGCATAATCACCTGATGTTAACAAATAAACTTGTGAATTTAAAACTGTATTAGTAAATGTTGAAACTGATATTAAGGTTATTAATTGCTGTACTAGTATTGTTCATCATTGGTTCATGTTAACTAATGTAGTAAATGTTAACAAATGAAATCTTATTGTAAAGTGTTAACGAGTCAGCAGTGTGTGAGAACTACAGACATAAACATATTTACCATAGATTTTAAATGTGATTTGCTGATTTTCAATCATTGTAATCTTTGGTAATAAATCTGATTGATTGTGTTTTCTCTTTCTGTCTTCAGTCTGTGTAGATGCAGTATTACAGAGAAACAGAGTCTGATCCTGACTTCAGCTCTGAAATCAAACCCATCACACCTGAGAGAACTGAATCTGAGGAGTAATCAAATAACAAACACAGGAGTGAATCACTTATGTGACGTACTGAAGGACTCAGACTGTAAACTGGAGAGATTGAGGTCAGGAACATTCACAAGAGTCACAATCATTCAAATCACTACAAAACACTTTATACTCAATATCTCATGAGCTCACAATATATTTGTGTCAGATTCTTCACATTAATGATTGTTTGTGAGATGATCTCTCTTCCTCTGTTTGTCTCTTGCTAGTCTTTATTACTGTGGCATTACAGATGTTTCTTCTTTAACTCAGTCTTTGAGAAATTTAAAAGCGCTGCAGTTTCTAAAAGAGCTTGATCTGAGTTATAATATGATTGGAGACTCGAAGCAGCGACTCATTGATGTGATACGAGACTCAAACTGTGAACTGAGGTGAGAAAACATCACTCTGATATTAAAGGGGTGGTTGATTGTGATTTCACTTTTTTAACATTAGTTAGTGTTTAATGTTGCTGTTTGAGCATAAACAATATCTGCAGAGTTGCGGCGCTGAAAGTTCAATGCAAACGGAGATATCTTTTAGAATTCTGGAAGTTTAATGCCGACAAAAACGACTGGAAGGGACTACAACGAGTTACTTCCCGGGTCTGATACGTCACAAACCCAGATAAACCCTGCCCCCGGGAACATGTAAAGAAGAGGGCGAGGCCATGCTGCGCTGCTTTAGAGAAGAGGAAGAGAAAACTAGGGATGCATGTAAAAATCTATTCATTTGAATCGCGATTCTGTCTTCTAACGATTCTAATGATTCACAAGTTTCAAAATCATTAAAGCAGCGGTTCTTAATACTGTTACTCGTGTCGCCCTGCTCTGCATCTCTCTCTCTCATTCAGATCGTCAGATCAGCTCCAACAAACTGTTCCAATTATACACTTATTTTCACACAGCAATGAGAAGCATTATAAATGGACACGCGTGTGGTTGCTGTGCTGTATTAAAGCTTTAATCAGGATAAAACCGTTTATTAAAAGCTAACAGAAGCAGTAGCACTTACAAATAGCAGCGTATTTAAAAGTATGAGACAACAACAACCAAACATACCATTAAGAGCTGTGCTTGCACAGGTTCTGCACGATCCTCTTCACTAATATCCTCTGGGTCTCAATCGGGCTCAAATTGATAAGCATTATAGACAACACCACTGTTTACAATTCAACCGGAGCACATGCCACTGAGGTGAGGGGCGGGACGTTCAGACGTGCAGTAGAGGCGGTTTAGCGAATCACAACACACTGAGCCAGCTAACCAATCTCAGCCCATCACGTATTTCTGAAGAAGGAGCTTCATAAAACCAGGAAATAAATCGAGGCCTTTGTCAGAGAAGGGACAAAGGGGTGTGGAATAAAGGTAAATTATGTGAAATATAATGCGTTTTAAAAAAAACAAGCATGAACACATGCTAGACTGCACCCCATAAACACAATCAAGCCTAGAAAAAACAGTCAACCACCCCTTTAAAGAGATATTCAGTTACTGCTGATATGAACTAATATATACAGTCAAATATTAGTGAAAGGAGATCCTCAGATGATCATCAAGCTTTACTGCAGCAGAGGGTTATTGTGTCAGAATGAAATGTAAAGTTGATTAAATGTTGAACACAAAGAAGGAAAGAGAACAAAAACACACTGTCACAGCTTTATACAGCTATACCTGCTTTATTAATAACATCAGTAATAGTGAATCATTTCAGTCTGAACACAGATTTGATCCGATTGTAGGAAAACGCTGTGAAATCAGATTCCAGCATCATATGATCAATATCTCTGTGTTTTACTTTCACCAGCAACACTTTCTTTACTTTACTTTCAGTTCTTTACTAAGATCAACACAAACATGTTTAAACTAGGACAAACGCCTTTAACTACTGGAACACCTAACTAAAGCTTTTGATTCAAGGCAAAATCACATTTATATTTGTTCTGTTGTTTATTATTTATGATGTACAATCATTAGCACGTGTTTCTCTTTATAGTGACTCAATAGAAGTCACACAAACATATATTACATAACAATTCATATTCTAAATGTATTAAAACATATATGTTGTTTTAGAAATATAAATGCAAGATCATGTAAATGTAACTTTTTACTAAAAAATATAATTGAAATACTAATTTGACATTTGTTCCACTGAACACTGCTTGTTTTCTCTTCTGTTCCACCTTACAGAGTAAATAGAGATCCATCATAAACAGTCCCTGATAGAGTTCAGTCTCAAACAGTCCCTGATAGAGTTCAGACATCAACAGTCCCTGATAGAGTTCAGACATCAACAGTCCCTGATAGAGTTCAGACATCAACAGTCCCTAATAGAGTTCAGACATCAACAGATGATAAATGCTGTTTATCATAGCTTGAGATGATGATGAGCTGAGCATTGAACATCAGGTGAGGATCCACAGAAGAGCTTCACTACTGTGTCTATGAGCATACATGTGATCCGTACAGCTGGAAGAGACACTTTACACTCAAATAATGCAGCATGTGTGTTACAAGCATGTGCTATTGAATTATTAGTGTTGCTTTAGTATTCAGATTATCTTTTTGTTTTATTTAAAGGTGTAACAGAGGAAGAAATCCTTTACCCAGAAACATAAGTGATGACACCCAGGTTAAGCAGTTTGGTGACCATTCTGCTGGGAATATAGTGTTAAATGCGAAACTAAAGTCCACAAACAGCATCCTTACAAATGTTCCCGGGTGCTCCAGAGGATTCAGCGCGGTGTAGAGAGCATCATCAGTTGACCTGTTAGCTCTGTATGCATACTGATGTTGATCCAGGGTGGAAGGAAGTGATGATTTAATGGGTCTGAGTAGTAGCTTCTAAAAACTCTTCAATCACAGTGGAAGTGAGAGCCACAGGTGTAATCATTAAGACTGCTGATAGCCGTTTTCTTGGGGATGGGCACAATGGTGGCAGACTTGAGGCAGTTGGGGACAGCACATGTTGACAAGGAGAGGTTGAATATGTTACAGAAAACCTCTGCTAACTGATCTGCGCAATCTCTGAGTGCCCTTCCTGGAATGCCATCTGGACCGGCCGCCTTTCTAAGATCAACACTATTATATATTTTTTAAATAGGCATATTAGGCCTATATATAATTATCACAGAAAAATCCACAGCTGAACCGCAGCAACAAGTGGTGTTTTCATAATCAGGCAGTGGTGGGCAAAGTACACAGATCAAGTACTTGAGTAAAAGTACAGATACGTATAATAAAATATTACTCCATTAAAAGTAAAAGTACTGCTTTTCAATTTTACTCAGTGAAAGTACAAAAGTACTCAATTTTTATGTACTTAAGTAAAAAAGTACTGATAGACAGATTTATTTTGCAATTTTATATAGACTACTTTATTTCATTTTATATTAGCACATATTTTTATAATCATACTGCCCAAAATACCTGGGTTTTTCCCAAAATAACCACTATATAGAGTCAAGATATATATTTTGTTGATATGGACTACGTTGATGAGAGTGATGTAGTAATGTTCACTGTGAAGCTTACACTGCCATGTACCTGAGAGAAAACAGATTTCACCATCTAATCTTCACCAGTAAGAAAACAGTGTTTTAGAACTTGTTGTTTTGCAGAACGTCAGTTATATATGACATGAGAATTAGGCCTGAAATTAGGAAGAACATTTTAAGGAAAATCGAATTATATTTTCATAATGATAAAAATAATAAAAACACCCCTGGCCAAATGCCCCCAGAGGGCATCACTTCCCACTCTGATAATTACTGTAGTTACTATGTTCTGAACATCACATCCTTTCTTTTTCCCTCAGATGGAATCTATCTAGGTGGCTGAATAAAGATATTTGGACTTTATATCAAAACATTTCCTCAACTTAGCACCAGCAAGCTTGTTAGCTAGACAGATAGCATCAGCTAACAATATTTACTTATTTTCAGTATGGTTATGAATAAACATTCATATCTGTCTACTAGTTGATCTAAACAATATAAAATGTATACTGTTGATAAACAATATAAAAACAGGCGTCACATAGGTCTAAATGCATAGCATTTTAATAAAACTGCTAACGTTACAGCAGCGGGGAATATGAGCGTGCATGAGTTATTTTATTTAATCGGTGTTATTTTAATGTTTTGTTTTTGACCTAAAACATAACGTTAGAGACACTGATGTTGATCTGTCTGCATTCAAGCATTTCAGTGGGCTTAAATAGATCACCCTTTACAGCAGATTTAGTTCACAAACAACTGACAGTTTTGACCTAAATATTATTTTCAGTTACAATAATTAATTCTAAAATTCGATATTAGTAACGCTACTTTTCACAGCATCAGTAGCGCTCACAAGATCTCCGGTTCTTTACTTGTGAGTTCAGTTCACTGAAGAAGACTCGCTCTAAACGGATCATTTGAATCAGTGAGTTTTCGACTCAAGAACAGCTGCAATCGGATCATTGCAGTTCGTGAATGAATCGTTTGTTGCGATTTGCGAACCGATTGAACAGGTTCATTGAAAAGAATCAGTTTGTTCATGAATCATACACCGCTTCTGCGTCTCGGAGCACGTGATGTATCACGTGAGTAACGATATGTTTTATGAAATGTAGTGAAGTAAAAAGTACGATCTTATGCTTTGGAATGTAGTGAAGTAAAAGTAAAAGTTACTCAAAATAAAACTACTCCAGTAAAGTACAGATACTTGAAAAATGTACTTAAGTACAGTAACGAAGTAGTTGTACTTCGTTACTGACCACCACTGTAATCAGGGTAACCTATTTGAAGGAATCAGGATTGAACTCCCATTAAGATAGTGAATTGGCGCCACCTAGTGTCTGTATTAGCTTCATATCAAACGTATCATTTAATTGAATTAAATATTTCTGCTTTTAAAATTTAAAACATTAATTTCATAACATTTTATGCATTTGTAGGCTAATTGCAGTGTAAATGCGTTCAGTAATGATGTCTCTGGCCTTTTTTGCCTCCTCTCGGAATCCTTGCTGAACATACATTGCAAACAGCAATGTTCCTCCTCTACCACTGAGAAAAACGTCCAAACCAGCGAAGACAAATCATTCGCGGATGATGCAATGAGCGCGACACAAGCTGAGAGTCACTCCAATTTAATGCTGCAGTCACTTGCAGTCGGAAAGCGGATGAATCTCAGATAAATCAGATCGATTGATTGATTTACCAGCAAGCATACTTTATCGGATTTATTTATATTCATTTTCACCCATATCGGTCGATAATTTATCGTGCATTCCTAGTTGTATGCGTTGAAAGTGAAACCTAAAAAAACAGCGCGCATAAGAGAGCGATTGCATGCTTTCGCGAGCTTCAGCAAATGCAAATTCATTTACAGATATAAGATTTTGCCCAAGTCATTCATCCCATTCTATCAACAGGCGCGTCATGTAGGCTATACATCTTACATTTATGCATTTAGCAGACGCTTTTATCTAAAGCTCAGGCTATACATTTTTTATCAGTATGTGTGTTTCCTGGGAATTGAACCCACAACCTTTGCGCTGCTAACGCAATGCTCTACCACTGAGCCACACAAACACAGACTTGTAATTCTTGTACTTCGTTTGGGCACCACCAGGTGTCACTGTGGCCTCAAGCTTACCCCTCGACTATTCTGACTCCATTGCTTTTCCTGATGTAAAACACGCCCTCCTCATTACCCTACAGACAAAGGAATGTAGAAATACATTAATGTGGAAATACATAAATACATGTAGAAATACATAAATGTGGAAATATATAAATGTGGAAATGTATAAATAAATAAATACATATGGAAATAAATAAATAAATGTATAAATAAATGTGGAAAAAATGAAAAATACATAAAGAAATAAAATGATAAAAATTATTTATTTTTGCTTTCTTACATTTCTTTGTACATTTATTTATTTCTAATTATGGCAGGTTTGGCATTCCACAAAATATTGGCCGTCTTGCCTCGAGATTACAGTGAAAATGAAATTTGACCGGGACGATGCGTTGCCACAGCGAAAAATAAAGTGAAAATCTAATATTTTCATGTAATTGTCAACATTGCCATATTTTGCACATCATTTTCTATAATGAAATTGTTAATCTGATTTTAAATTTAATTTTTATAATTTAAATGATTTATTTAAAATTGGCAGAACATGCCTTCCTTTCACCCTGGTGTTCTAAAAATTGTGAATGTGAACAAATATGAACGGAATATAGATCTTCAGAAATTTTACTCATAATCATTTCTAGGACTAAAAATAATTGTGGCCAATGTGTATTAGATTAAAAAAATATTTTCATAATGCAATTTTTTTGAGTTCGATTTTTGTGATTTTTAAATTAATTGTATTTGTATTTACTTGTTTAATAAAAGATCATAAGGATAAACAATACAGATAGATTTTTCAGAATCCCCTTTTGATCATATTTTTAGGGTGCCAATATAATTCTGACCATGACTCTCTCTCTCTCTCTCTCAAAAACAGCTGTTTTATGTATAATATAATGATGATAATAATAATAATAATAATAATAATGTTGCAAAACTGACAGCTGCTGATTACAATAATTGATGCATGAATTCATTACAAAGGCATTCCTCTGGCATGATGACACATGCTGGTGCAAGGTGAGCCCTGCATCGTGATTGGTTGTATTTCTTCTCAATGGGGATGCCATGATGATGATGATGAACAGATTAAAACTGATTGGATGATGACAGGTGTTGTAGATAATTCTCAAGTGTTGTGATCAGCACTGCTGCTGTTGTATCAGTCAGTGTTTAGATCAGCATAGCAGTCAATATACAGGACAAGCGAGGGCTCGTGCGGGACTAATTAATTAGGTCATTGATACTGGATGTCCTGGCTAATACAGAACAGTTGTCAAACCACGTTTTTAGCGTGAATAATGGCTAGTTGTCGTTTGTTTTGAGTTAGGTCTCCTGATAAACCCAATGCATCATTTAGAAAGCAAATACAAATGCAAGTTTCAATATATCCATATCTATGATTAATGAAAATATGATCAATGTTAGAACCACTGACGAAGACACGTCATTGATAGTATTTGGAAAATAAATGCTTTAACTAGTTTTGTTTTTCTTTGCTTTTCAAAAGTATGCGGCAGATATGTCTGGCTTTAGTGATATTCAAAAACGTGCAACAAAACTCAAACTGTAGTTTCAGCCAATCACGGGGAAGCAGCTCACCCTCTAACCAATGAGCGAGAGGATCGCTTTGGGCGGAGCAACAGAGAGGTTTGGGTTCAGAGTGTGCGCGAGAGAGTGACAGACGATAAAACAGACACCGATACAAATGGAGACCGACGGCAAAGGACTAGTCAATACTCTACAAAGTGGCGTCAGAAAGGTCTGTAGCTCTAAATCAGCAAACATGCAGCCAAAAGACACGGAGTTCAGCACACACGGGCTCCCTAAAGCGTTCCTTCACAGTTTACGGACTTTATTTGATATTCTGGACGACGGGAGGCGGGGTTACGTGCATGTATCTGAGATTGAGAGCCGGTGGCGCGGCGCGGAGGCTCGTGATTTACCCGCGGGAGTTCTGGAGAGTCTGAGGCGCGTTGCGCCGCGTCACGGCTGCCTGACCTTCGAGCGGTTCGTCGCGGGACTCAGAAACGCGATGTTCAGTCCCGAGAACGGCAGCAGATCGATCGCTTTAAACCACCAACAGCAGCTGAAGCACCAGCAGAGATCCGTGCGTCCGCTCGGACCGAGTAATGGAACAAACACACTCCACGGACCGCAGGACAGCTCGGTCTATTCCGCGCTTGATCCGCGGCTCTCGGTCGCATCGCGGGGACTCGGGAGAACCGGTCCGATACACAGCGGGAGAAACGCGCGTCAGATCCGATCCACTGAATCTCCTGAAGCCCAAAACACAGGTGAGCGCATCCTTTCTCTTTATCGGAGTTATAAGAACGAAAACACGTGTTTCAGATGAGATGTATCGTGAATATATTGTTCAATCTTGTCCAGATGTTTAATGGTGAATGATGGAGAACAGCTGGATGTCTATTAGAGACGCTGTTCTGATCTGTATGATATATTATGAGTGAGAGAGCAGTTCTGATCTGTATGCTATGTTATGAGTGAGAGAGCAGTTCTGATCTGTATGATATGTTATGAGTGAGAGAGCACTTCTGATGTGTATGATATGTTATGAGTGAGAGCAGTTCTGATCTGTATGATATGTTATGAGTGAGAGAGCAGTTCTGATCTGTATGTTATGAGTGAAAGAGCAGTTCTGATCTGTATTATATGTTATGAGTGTGAAAGCAGTTCTGGTCTGTATGATATATTATGAGTGAAAGCAGTTCTGATCTGTATGATATGTTATGAGTGAAAGCAGTTCTGATCTGTATGATATGACAGGGCTCTAGAGTGCGACCAATTTGGTCGCACTGGCAATTTCTCTCGGGTGCGACTAACAAAAATCCCAGGGCGCACTGGTGCGTCCAGCCATTCGAGAAAAGAAAAAAAAAGTATCCGCGACTCAGAAACTCTGTGGTTCGAAAAAAGACACTCCCGTTAGGCTTATATCGTGGTCTAAACCAATCAGAGATAGTGAAGGGCGGACCCCCCCTCTGATTGGCCGTGGTCCAGATATTCCTGTATGTGTGTGTGCGCGTTGACAAATGCGTCACGTTTTTCTGCTACAGTCAGTCAGACAGAGAAAGAGGTGAGTAGTAGAGATGCGTGCAGTGTTGCCAACTTAGCGACATTTAGCGCCTTTGTAGACCCCATAGCAACTTTTGTTTTCCAAAAAAGCAACTAGTGACAAATCGAGTCTCTCAGAGTGTTTCTGTGATCGCAGCAACGGCGCGAGATCAGCGCGCTTTCTCTGCATCTGCTCTGTTCAGCGCGCGTCTGAGAGGAGCCCGTTCAGTTAAAACAGATATTATTGCTTCTCTAAATGTACATGCAAATATAGAAGAAATCACAGCACAGGAATTGTCTTGTCTTATATTGTTTCTTATTTGATTTCATCAGACAACGGCTCAATACAATTATAAATTAGTATTTTTGAGCAGACTAGCTTCTTGGAAGGGAGAGCTGGTTATGAATTCTTAAAGGGACGTGTTTCAGTCATTATTTCATATTTATCCTGTTGACTGACAACATAAACAGTCAAATATATAAAGTAAAACAGTTTTATTGAGAATTTGGCTGCATTAAAATACAGTATGAGTACAGAGAGACGATTAGACAGAACAGAACAGTTATTTTTTTCTTTACTTTACTTGCGGCTTACAAATAAGAAGTAACTAAAATTAAAAGTTAAAACTATACATATTATATACACACATTTAAGAAGATAACGACATGAAATAAACATGACAAATGCAAACAACATTTCAAAACTAAACATTTAAATGAAAATAAAGCTAAAAAATTCTAAATATTAAATCAAGAAAGGTATGAGTATAAAAATGCTTCTAACATAACACTAAAGGCCTAAGTATACTTTTTGCATAGTAAGAATTGGTTATAAAACTGTAAATACTTTTCATTATGTTTAGTGCAATTATTTAGTAGTCTGTGGTGGGATGAGGATTGTTTTATGGGTTTAAGGGGGTTTGAGAAGCACTGCACTCAGACACAGTGGAAGATCTGATAAGACTCAGTGTTCAGTTTTAATTTAGATTTTATTTAATTTATCTTGAGATGTTTTAAGTTTAAATCTCTGCTCAGTGAAGCACTTCTGATCTGTATGATATGTAATGAGCGTGAGAGCAGTTCTGATCTGTATGATATGTTATGAGTGTGAGAGCAGTTCTGATGTGTATGATGTTATGAGTGAAAGCAGTTCTGATCTGTATGATATGTTATGAGTGTGAGAGCAGTTCTGATCTGTATGATATGAGTGTGAGAGCAGTTCTGTTCTGTATGATATGTTATGAGTGTGAGAGCAGTTCTGATGTGTATGTTATGAGTGAAAGAGCAGTTCTGATCTGTATGATATGTTATGAGTGTGAAAGCAGTTCTGGTCTGTATGATATGTTATGAGTGTGAGCGCAGTTCTGATCTGTATGATATGTTATGAGTGTGAAAGCAGTTCTGGTCTGTATGATATGTTATGAGTGTGAGCGCAGTTCTGATCTGTATGATATGTTATGAGTGTGAGAGCAGTTCTGATGTGTATGTTATGAGTGAAAGAGCAGTTCTGATCTGTATGATATGTTATGAGTGTGAGCGCAGTTCTGATATGTTATGAGTGAAAGCGGGGGGCTGTTTCATAAAACAAGTTTACCAAATAAGACCGGTTTATTTCAGTTAGTCAGACTTATTGTCACTTGATTTGGTTCAAAATAAGTCAGACTAACTGAAATAAGCCTGGCTTATTTGGTAAACTTGTTTTATGAAACAGCCCCCAGTTCTGATCTGTATGATATGTTATGAGTGTGAGAGCAGTTCTGATCTGTATGATATGTTATGAGTGTGAGAGCAGTTCTGATCTGTATGATATGTTATGAGTGTGAGAGCAGTTCTGATGTGTATGTTATGAGTGAAAGAGCAGTTCTGATCTGTATGATATGTTATGAGTGTGAAAGCAGTTCTGGTCTGTATGATATGTTATGAGTGTGAGCGCAGTTCTGATCTGTATGATATGTTATGAGTGTGAGAGCAGTTCTGATGTGTATGTTATGAGTGAAAGAGCAGTTCTGATCTGTATGATATGTTATGAGTGTGAAAGCAGTTCTGGTCTGTATGATATATTATGAGTGAAAGCAGTTCTGATCTGTATGATATGTTATGAGTGAAAGCAGTTCTGATCTGTATGATATGTTATGAGTGAAAGCAGTTCTGATCTGTATGATATGTTATGAGTGTGAGAGCAGTTCTGATCTGTATGATATGTTATGAGTGAAAGCAGTTCTGATCTGTATGATATGTTATGAGTGTGAGAGCAGTTCTGATCTGTATGATATGTTATGAGTGTGAGAGCAGTTCTGATGTGTATGATGTTATGAGTGAAAGCAGTTCTGATCTGTATGATATGTTATGAGTGTGAGAGCAGTTCTGATCTGTATGATATGTTATGAGTGTGAGAGCAGTTCTGATGTGTATGTTATGAGTGTGAGAGCAGTTCTGATGTGTATGTTATGAGTGAAAGAGCAGTTCTGATCTGTATGATATGTTATGAGTGTGAAAGCAGTTCTGGTCTGTATGATATGTTATGAGTGTGAGCGCAGTTCTGATCTGCATGATATGTTATGAGTGTGAGAGCAGTTCTGATGTGTATGTTATGAGTGAAAGAGCAGTTCTGATCTGTATGATATGTTATGAGTGAAAGCAGTTCTGATCTGTATGATATGTTATGAGTGTGAGAGCAGTTCTGATCTGTATGATATGTTATGAGTGTGAGAGCAGTTCTGATCTGTATGATATGTTATGAGTGTGAGAGCAGTTCTGATCTGTATGATATGTTATGAGTGTGAGAGCAGTTCTGATCTGTGTGTATGTTATGAGTGTGAGAGCAGTTCTGATGTGTATGTTATGAGTGAAAGAGCAGTTCTGATCTGTATGTTATGAGTGTGAAAGCAGTTCTGGTCTGTATGATATGAGTGTGAGCGCAGTTCTGATCTGCATGATATGTTATGAGTGTGAGAGCAGTTCTGATGTGTATGTTATGAGTGAAAGAGCAGTTCTGATCTGTATGATATGTTATGAGTGTGCGCAGTTCTGATATGTTATGAGTGGGCGGGGGCTGTTTCATAAAACAAGTTTACCAAATAAGACCGGTTTATTTCAGTTAGTCAGACTTATTGTCACTTGATTTGGTTCAAAATAAGTCAGACTAACTGAAATAAGCCTTAAACTTGTTTTACAACCCAATTCGATCTGTATGATATGTTATGAGTGAAAGCAGTTCTGGGGTCCGTTCTTCGTGCGTCGCTAACTCAGTTAGCTGGATTTGATTGAGATTTCACTTGATCTTGGATTGTTTGGTTCTTGAGAAGCTCATCCCGGTTGCTGTCATAGCAGTCTGTAAACAAACCTGCTCGAGCAGGCTTATTTCATGTAAGCAGGATTAGATCGCATCCTTTTAAGCAGACTTGATACTTAAAATATGTCCCAGCCACTGCTACTTTATTACAAGTGTACCCTACTGATCCAGGGACAATAATTAAAAATAATAATCATTTAAAAAAATATTATAATAATGTTGTGTCGTCTATAATACTATAGACACAGCCAGTTTTACTCACTGAAAGATGTAGTCATCATAGAATAATTACTAAATAATTGTATTAGTCTTACAGACATGCTATACAGTTAATGGCGACTCTACATTAACTGTATAACATGTCTATAAGATCTCTCTGATTAATTAATGTGAGGGGTGACAGATATTATGGGAGTGGCTTAATGGAGCGCAGGAGATGCGGGTAACTTGATTTTGACCCTTAAGTAACTTTAATTAATGCTGTCAAGTAACAAATCCATTTCAAAGATAAAATTAAATTAATTGTTAATTACTACATTGAAATAAAAATGTAAAGCCTGTACAAGAAAGACTAGAAATCATGAATATAAATAATTGGGAATCATGTAACACAATTAAAATAAATTAAAAACAGTGCACATTTCATTTATCTATTATAACATTTATATAGTTTGTTCCTTATAAAAGTCCAGAAATCTTGTCGTCAAGTTTTTCGTCAGGTGACTTTTTTAACGATATGATGTCATTACGTTGCTGTCTTGCCACCAGCCAATCGCTACATTGCTGATCGTGGTTTCGAGTATCGATGCATAGTAGGGCTGTGCGATATGGACAAAAAATATATATCACGATTTTTAGATTTTTTTTTCGATTTCGATTTTAATCACGATTTTGACACAAACAGACATGCTTTATCTTACACATCTTGTTTTTGCACATCTTGTTTTTGCACATCTTACTTGTCTTGCACATCTTGTTTAGCACTTTTCTTTATTCTATTACACATTTTACTCTTTATTTATTTTTTTACCTATATATATGCTCTTGTGTGGTGTTACTTTTATATAATTTTTATTCTTTGCACTGTCCACTGAGCGGACCTGATTTGATCTACATTTCACTTTTGATTATACCCTGTATAATTTATCATGTGACAAATAAAGAAACCTTGACCTTTACAGTTATAAATGCATTCTGTGTGAATTTGAAACATATTTCCAAAGGAAACCAATTAGACCTTTCCCAAAAGGTTGTAACATGTCTCTAGAACAGACAAATGGCAAAATACATATATATTATATGTATATGTGAGTAATCAAATCCAACAAAACAAGATGCAACCAGAGCATGTGAGTGAAGCGGAGCGGTTCAATATTGCGCTTTGTGTGTGTGCGCTCCGCTCAGTCGTTCACGGCCAAAGCAAACGCTCCGCTAATGATCCGCTCACGCTCACCGGTAAACCGAATCCCGCTCAGATCACGCGCTCACATTAAATGTCTCCAGTAACGTTAGGCATATTTATTTTTTCCTGTTTATAGTGACATTATTGAATAAATGTCTCAGTTAAAGCAGTAGTCCGATAAGAAAAGGTTATGTTTCAGAGTGAAATTGTTCATTTAAATTAGGGATGTTAATTAACCTTTAACCAACCGATAATAATTTTGACCCATACAATCAGTTAAACGGTTTAAATTCACTTATTTATTTTTAGTAATTTATCAAAATATTTTAAAAGGTTCGCTGCATGGTTAAAATAAGCTACACGTATAAAAAAACACGTTTTTTAGAGAGAGCGAGAGAGAGAAAAAACAAAGTAGCCTATAAGTCACATTTTATTATTTCATTCAGAAAAAGGCCGACGCGAATTACAAACATTATCATGAACACTGTAAACATAGCTAGGCAATTTTAGTTTTTCTCACTCCACAACAAATCCTTACAATTAACAGTAGGCTAGAAAATAACAATAATTAAAAATAAGAAGCTATAACGACAAACCAAAACTAATTATTTTAGGCTAAAACAAAACTGAAACCAATGTTGGGTCTCTCCTTCAAAACAAAATCAAATGTTCCCGTATTCGCGGTATTTAAATGCCAAAATATTATTTACCTTTTATTTATTTACCCTTACAATATCCACGTAAAACAAAATGTGTTGCATAACTTCACGGCGGTACGGTGATAACGCTAAAGAGCACAGATTTTACTACATATTTAATATGCAGTGTGTGTTTTTACATATGAGAAGCAACTCCTCTTGGTCATGAAGATAATCGGAATTGTAAAAGGTCTGCTTTTATTTGTGTACATAAACAATAAAAAAATTATCTTTGCTTTTTTGTAAAATAAGAAAAAAAATAGAATGAATCTTTCTGCCGTCTGCTTTAATTTCGCGCAACTCTGCATACTCTAGAAAACACTGGGTTCAAAACAAACCAATTAGGGCTGGGTAAAAGAGTACATTTGGGGTTAATTTTACCCAGTAAATGTGATTGTTTATTTAACCCATCATTAATGGATGATTTAACTCAGCTAATGGCTTTATTCGTTTCTATTATAATATTCGCTTTTTTTTCTTTTTTTTTTACTTTATGCATGAAATAATATTTACAGATTAACTTAAATCCTCTAAACTTCTGTAAAATACTCCAGACGTGATAACTTCCTTTATTTCTCATTTGCTTGTTTTTATAAGCTATAAGCCTACACATTGCCTATTTAATCTCGTTTAACAAACATTAGAAGTAAAGATTAAACATTAAACCGATGTAATTCACGAGTAAATCGACCGCTATGTAACTGTGTTTCCACCGTAACGGCGCTGGCTCTCACGCCGAGCTGGAGTCGTGTTCCGCGGGAACGATCACGGATAAGACCGCCGCCCTGCGCTTCACTCATGGACAAAATGTACTGCGATTGCCTTCATAACCTGCTCAACAACAAACAGTCAACAGCTCTGAGGACATGTTTTAACATCCAAAGTATTTGTGTTCTGTATCTTTATAAATATAATAGTTTATTTGATGCAAAGCATCAGACTCTTTATCAAGCAATAAGACAGACGCGAGTGACGTTCGTTTAGTGATTCACACCGCGAATGTTGCTCTGCATAGATTTAAACAATATACTGACAGAAAATAAAATGTATACAAACTACCCAAACACTGAACAAATAACCCCAAAAAATGACCCAAAAGGCTCAACCCAGCATTTAGGTGAATTAAGTTTTTCTCCGCTGGCAGAAGTGCTGCAGGTGTGTTATGTGATATATGATCATGTAAATCCTCGTTCTGTTGTTTGCTGCTTTTTGTACATGTGAAATTAATCCCCGAAAAACAGATGCTAGTATTTTTAACGGGTCACAGACACTTATTCTTTTAAATTTAATTCAGTTCTATTTGTCGGTTAACGGTTAGGAAAAATAACCGAAATGAACATCCCTAATTTAAATGTATAACATTTAAAATCACTTGGAATATTTGCGTAAAAAATTAAATAACTGAAAAAGTATACGTTTCCATTAAAACAACGCTTCATATT
Source organism: Gymnocypris eckloni scoliostomus (assembly GCA_027564155.1). NCBI lineage: Eukaryota > Metazoa > Chordata > Actinopteri > Cypriniformes > Cyprinidae > Gymnocypris > Gymnocypris eckloni. The sequence goes on from CM050414.1 coordinate 29,054,078, forward strand.
CAAAACACGCACACAAGATGAAAAGCAGATATAGAATTTCACAAAATACTTATCAGGCCCATGAAAGCACACACAAGATGAAATGCACTTGACAAATAATTATTTCGTGGCGTAAATAAAAGAAACACTTTCTAAAATTAAAAATAGACCAAAACTGCGGGGAAATGCGGTCTATTAAAACGTCTTTCAATCTTCACAGGATTTTAGGATTTGCTTTTAGAAACATTAGCTTAGACAAACATTGCTTAGCCTATTCCACAGATTCTGGAATTAACAAATTACCAAAGGGCATTTTGGGCTGAGCGAGCGGTGCTGAGCGTATGAGCGAGCGGAGCGGGATCTTCAGAAAGACGCTCTCTGCTCTGAAGGAAATATGATCGCTACTCCCCGCTCCGCGTGCTCTGCATGCAACATGCATTTTTTTGGCCACCAAGTCCTTATCCTGTTCTGAACTCATCTTCCCTGTTTCTTTAGCATACTATCTGTCTGTATGCCCGGTCTGTTCTGTTCTGCTGCATTCTGATTGGTTCGGATAGCATACTGCATGAGGTTGGGGCTGGGCGCAGAAAAAAATCGAGCTATAAAGCGATTTAGAAATCGCGCAATCTCAAATCGCGATTTTATTTCGATTTCGATTAATCGCACAGCCCTAATGCATAGCCCCTTTTAATCCATCAGATAACTCAATCCAGCCATACTAATCATCAACAGCAGTTGCATTCGAAGAACCGAATTAGCCAGATCCTGATTAGCGCAATATCATCTTGGATCTGTCATTTGATCTCGGATGTAATGAGCGACGTACGAAGAACGGACCCCTGATCTGTATGATATGTTATGATAGTGAGTAGGGGTCGACCGATATGTGTTTTTCAGGGCCGATACTGATTATTACAGATCAAGTAGACCGATAACCGATATTTTGAACCGATATACGTGTCTGGTGTAAAAATGAAAATGAATGCCAAAATTAATAATAACAAGAGCTCTGACAAAAAAAGTTATTTAAATGCTTTTAAACATGTCTTTAATTCTGAAAACTGTTAATAACAACAACATTAAATAAACAGTAATATTAATAATAACATAAGTAGGCTACAGAGATCACCCAGAAGCATTCTGTAAACATTTTGTAAAACTTAAAGTAAACGTATTTAGCGTATTGTGTGATTATTCTCAACAAAAGTTGTAATAATTGTTGTAGTTGTATTACGTATACAGTAATATATTCGGCTAAACCGAACTTATATTTCGACAGGTTGCCATGAGGACCTTTTAAGTTTCTGTAGCCTATGTATTAGGCTTGTCACGATACCATAAAAATGTCGTACGATACTATACCAGCTGAAGTATCACGATACCAAGTAGTATCACGATCGCATCCATGCAGTGTTGTCAGTTTAAAATAAAATTCTACAAAATGAATCTATTAATAAATTAATAAATAAATAAATTAAAACAGACAATATTTTTCTCTGAATACTTAATTAATGTGAATTAATGACTGGCTATTGTTTTCCCTGAAATTATGTAAACAAAACTCATCTTAGCACTGCACAAAAGCAGCATGAAGTGACATTTAGATGTGGCATTTGTACATTTAGACTGTATTTTTTATTTATAATTGAATAAAATATTTTATGGGATTAATGTATTTTAAATACAAAATTCTGAATGTAGAAATATGTTGGAAAACAATGTATATGCCTACTTTTAGAAAAGAAACTGGTAAAAACGGCCAGCAGGTGGCAGCAGTTCATTATTGAATCACTGAGTCATTCAAACGATTCTTTCAAAACGGCTGAATACTGCCGGAGCGAATCAAATGACTGTTTTTATGAATGGTTTAGTGAATCAGTGATTCACCCAAGCCAACGATTAGGATTCGAACACAAAATGAAACAAAAACAGCGCTCTTGCTCGTGTCATATTGCCGAACTGTCAGGAGCATTTTTACTCGCATATCTTGAAATTTACAAGTTAGCAGCATGTATATTAAAACATATATTTATTTATAATGTTAATATATATATATATATATATATATATATATATATAATCATTATGATGATTATATATATATATATATATAATCATTATGATGATTGATAAGAACCAAGTGCAAAGCCACTATGTTGATGAATGTAATTGCATTCATGATCGCAAAGATGCTTCCAGAAACGAACTGTTACATGTTCTAGAAGTAGTCAAATTAATACCACTGTGAGAATACTTTCTTGTAAGATGTTATGATGTTGAATAGGTCTAAGTGATACTTGAGCTGCTGTTTTTAATGAGGTCAGACACTGCAGTCACGCCATCTGCGCTTCGAAGTGCACGCCGCCATCTAGCCGAAAATGTCGGTGCGCGTCTACATTGCGTTGCGTGGTAGTTGCGTGATCCGCCTGAATTAAACCCTTTCTTCCGCAGCATGAACAACGTCATTGCAATCTGAACTGAAGCCTCGGGAAACACCATATTGTAGTGCACAGACTTGATAATCAATGGGAAATTGCTGTTATTTGTTTTGCTCCGGCAACGATAGTGTTAATGCGGGAGTTCAGGACCCGGAACAGAGAGACGAGCGAGTTAAGCGCGCATCCGCATACGGTACAGAGCGTCTTTTGTCTGTCATTCTTCGAGAGGGAGGGAGAGAGAGAGAGCAGCCGCAAATCCTAGCAGCGGCAGATCGTTCAGACATTACGATATAAAGCGTATACACACACCATACTACACAGAGCACAGCAAAAAGGCATTTGGCAAACAATGTTTCTGTTCATTTGAACATGCATGCCAGCATTTTAAATAGTGTGCCAGCCGTGCATACAACATATATTACGGTATTACTGTATGAACGATACTACCGTTTAAAAAATGCAATGGCACCGCGGGTATTTTTAAGCTTTAGTATCGCGATACTATCCTAGTACCGGTATATCGTGCAACCCTACTATGTATATATGATATGACGATCGTTTTACTCAAATGAAACGGTCAAATGCTCATGAAGTGACTCTGCGAGCAGTTCTGGGGATGTTGTTCATGTATTTATGTCCTCATTTAGTGAGACGGCAGATGCTGAAGTCACCGCGAGCAGCACGCGCTTCAGTATGTATGTGTGCAGTAAATGAAACCGCACGTCTGTGTCATTCATTAACAGAGATGCAGAACATGCAGGATTCATATTTAAAGTGTTTTTTGCGGCTTAATATTTATAGATACTAGTCCATAGCGCCGAGTCGATTTAAGTGTACTGACCTACTTTTGATTAATTCATCCAAACTTGACACATTCCGTGACATTCCGCGTTATCGGTAAATTCCATTATATGACTGCATTCCGTGATTCCGCCCGCATTTTCGCATCGCGACATCATAGGTTATATTGAGGTGTTTTGCAACTTCAGCAACGTCTGCTGCTGCTTTACCTTTGAGAGACAACTGATGCGTGATCACTGAGGCAGCTCCAGTTAGCAAGTGCTCTCGGTGTGAGACTGCCTTCAGTTTTCCGCGTTGATTGGTCGGACTCGTGACTCTCTACATATCAGATGAGCGGTGGGCGGAGATTGCTCTCAGAGATTGAGAGATCGCCTCACTCTCACCGAGTGTTGAGCTCAGACAGGCTGCATCGAGCCAAATAGTGCATTTAAACATTAAATAGTTTCACCTGTATTATTTATTCACCAATAAATAATGTCACCTGTAAATAGTATGTTTGTTTGCATAAAAAAATAAAAAAATAATAAAAAAAAAATTATCGGCAAATCTGTTTTTAAAATGGCCCATATCGATAATCGGTAAAATGCTTAATATCGGCGCCGATAATCGGTCGACCCCTAATAGTGAGAGAGAGTAGTTCTGATTTGTATGATATGTTATGAGTGTGAGAGCAGTTCTGATGTGTATGATGTTATGAGTGAAAGCAGTTCTGATCTGTATGATATGTTATGAGTGTGAGAGCAGTTCTGATCTGTATGATATGTTATGAGTGAAAGCAGTTCTGATCTGTATGATATGTTATGAGTGTGAGAGCAGTTCTGATCTGTATGATATGTTATGAGTGTGAGAGCAGTTATGATTAGTGATTGACCGATATTGATTTTTTATAACCGATACCGATTATTTATAGTTTATTTAACCGATAACCGATATTCAGAACCGATATTTATTTACTGTTATAAAGTAAATAAATAACAGAGTGAAGTAGGCTTGCCGCGATAGATGTGACGACGGTTATACTGGTGTTAAGCCGCAACACTGTTACATCACTTGCTCACCGTGGCACCGTCCCCCACCGTCCTTTAGATTGTTTTTATAGTAATACAAATAAATTAGTTCAGATAGAGGACACTAAAATTAAAACTGAACGCGGCTGCTAAATGCAACGCACCGAACGAACGAGAGTCTTGCATCACAGCAGTCTAGGTCTGCATTGCCGCAGCTGTCCCGACCAGATTTCTTACTCCGCTGTCCTTGAAGGACGTGCAATTCTCTTTCCTTTTTTTTGTATTATGCTTATCCTATCATTTTAAATGACAGACTGTGTCGAATTTTTTTTTTTTTTCTCTGCTGCACTTTTCACTGTGTTAACAGCAAGATGTTAAATGAATTTAGTGTTTTGACAAGACTAATAAAATAGCTATTAGGCTAAACCTACATTTTTTTCCTATTGTGTTGTAGGCTGAATGTTAGCATAAACGAATTATATCCTGACAAATTATAATAGGGATTACAATTTTTTTATAACTTTTTTCCTCTCTGTGAAACTTTATTCCGTGTTGGCAGCAAAATGTTATTTACATTTATCAGTCAATAAATTCAAGACTCTTGACAAGACTAAAATAAATACACTTTTGTGCAGACTAAACTTTTATTTGTTAGCCTAGCTCTCTTTCTTTCAGCAGAAATGTGAACAAACAAAATATATCGCGGGAGCGGGTGTGTGCGGAATACAACCTAAAATAGTCCCATGCAGACCTCTACATCACAGATCAGATTTCATTTATCACGTGAAGAGAGATGACTGACAAGAAGAGTGAGGTGACACTGACAAGACGATGTGGAAGAGTTTCGAAACCAAATGTAAAAGCGCCCGTTTAAAGCCCGTTGACTTCTGAGTCTGACATTAATCTAGGTCAAGGAGAAAACTCACCGAGATCTACCAAGTGAAAAGTAAATAAATGATAAAATACACATTAAATAAATAATTAAAAAAGCTTGTTGTGCTGTATCTTTATGTTGCATTAATTTAATAATAATAAATAAAATAGTGTTTTATTATTATTCACTATTCACGTCGCTGTATTCAAGCAGAAATATGATGTTAGAGTGACCGAGAGCGCACATACACGGTTCGTTTGCGCATCATTTATAACGGACATAACGCGCGCCTAATGCACGATCATGTCACTGTAATCAGCTTTACCTTGATTACAAAACTTGCCCATCCAAACTTGTGTGTACTAGTGTGAATCGGCCCTGAAAAACACATATGACCCCTAGTTTTGTGTATCATATACTCATACAGCGGTTTGAGCCGTTCAGTCTATTCACAGCGCCATGAGAACCGTATTTCTCCTCCTAAACACAGAATACGTGAGAGGTGAATCGATCTATTACCCTGATCTAAGTGATAATGTTTAAAAAAAAAAACATTCGTTTCTCATTTATTTGGTTCCACAGTATTTGCTGATTTTTATTTTAAACACTGCTTGACGCCGAATTGCTGCTGATATTAAATGAAGTTTAGAAACGTAGTTTATAAGCTAAGTTCGGGAGGAGCACGTCAGATACTCAGGCTAATTAGCTCAGGTGGTACACAATCTAGGTAATCAACCCTCGGACATAAATACAGCTGTCTTACCTCCATCTAGTCGACGGCTAAGCAGCATTCGGTGGCACCATTTGCCATTGCATCACAGACCCAACATTTCCGTCCAAACAACGAGACCCATGCTTAGGATTTTCCCTAGCCTCCGGTCAATCTGCCGGCCCCAGGATCGCCTATTTTTATTTTTATTTATTTTTACCAGACATGGCCGCCGAGCTCCGGGCTTCGTCACGACCACTGACTTTCGCTCAACCAGTCACACGCTCTTCTCCACCGGCCGGAGGCCGCAGCAGCAGGCCTTCAACGAGCCTGGGCCACGCCCCAGTTTTCACCGCAGCAAAGCACCACTCGCTTCCCGCTTCGGCTCCTCAGCCTTCACCGCGGCTCTCCCAGCTGCAGCGCAAGTATGCAGCCGGGCCTCTAGCTTCTAGTCTCAGATGTTAACGCGAGGTGGCCTCCGTTAGCATGCAACCACCATTGTTGCCAATAATTCTCAGGGAAGCTCCAAAGGCAGGTATGTGTTGATAAAAGTTGTTAAAAGACCTTGCAAAGACATCGGATGTTAAATGCCACCATGTAACCACGACACCATGCCCAGAATACACACCGGCTTCAACCCCGTAGTTTTACCAGCATTCAATTGGCATAAAATTCCTTAGATAAGCTGGATGAGACAAATGCGTTTCGCAAATATACCCTTGATCACCGCGGACCACAGTAAATATGAACGTGCACGAGTTATTCTCATTCGACCCGTGTTATATTAATGTTTTTGACCTAAATCATAGAGACGCTGACATTGATTTGAATATGCATTTCAGAGGGCTAAATAGATCCCCTTCACAACAGATTTAGTTCCCAAACAACTGTCAGTTTTGACCCAAATATGATTTTCAGTTACACAATTAATCCAAAATTCGACAGTAATAAATTATCTTGCAGCATCAGTTGCGCAGGCACCTCCAAGATCTCACAGTTCTCTCTTGTGTATTTCAGTTCACTGGAGACATCACTCTAAATCGATCGTTTGAATCAGTGAGTTGTCAACTCGAGAACAGCTGCTATCGGATCATTTCAACTTGCGAAGGAAGCGTTAAAAGCAATTTGCGAACCAATTGTACAGGTTCATAAAAAAAAAAAAAAAAAAAAAATATATATATATGCAAGTTATACTATTTTATATATATATATATATATATATATATATATATATATATATATATATATATATATATATATATATATATATATATATATATAAATTGCTTGTTCATAAATCAGACACACGCTCCCGTCCCAGAGTACATTATAAGGAGTAACGGTGCGTTTCACGATACGTAGCAAAGCAAAAAGTACAATCTTTGGAACACAGTAAATTTACTAAATAAACGACTCCAGAAGTACAGATATTCGAAAAATTTATTTTAGTACAGTAGCGAACTAAAGCTACTTTGTTACTGACCACAACCGGCCTTGTTAAGTGTCACAACCATTTTTCCATGGCCTACAGCTACAGCCGGAGGCGCAGCTCGAAGCTGCCTCCGCTTGCAACACAGCCCCACACATCTGTCTTTTTCCTTCTGCTATGAATAACCCTCTTTTTCCTTTACAGTGGCTTCCAGCTCCCGTAGCAGGCACTAACGTGAGGCTACCTCCATTAGCAGAGCAGGCTACGATAGCTCTTCAGGACCCCCTTCCTGTGGCTTATAGCTATGGCAGTCAAAGCAAGCGCAACGCTGCTTCGCCCACAACACAGACCCACACATCTCTTTTCTCGTTCTGCTTTCTCTCTTGCGCTTCTATCAATTTCCCACCCCAAGACCCAGAGGCCGTCGTTCAGCGTGATACTGCCTCCGCTCTCTACTTTATTTAACATCACCTTATTCTCTTTTACAGCAATAACACTGCTCGACCCTCCAAATGATGTTGCCTAGGCGTCACCGTTAGGGGCATACAACATCCGAGTACCGATCCGGCAGGTGCAGACATAGACTCCTACCCCTCGTCTAAGGCCGTCACAAAGGACCAATTGGGTAACGGATGAATTGCAGGCCATCATAATCGTTTAAAATATGAAAAGTTAACACATGGTTAAGTAAAAAAAAAAAAAAAAAAATCTCGTACGTAATGGTATAACAAAAATAGTATAACTTGCAGTGCAAGCAAATAGCAGATGATAAAAGGAACAGAGAAACATAACAAACAAGAGTGCTTTCAGTATTTAAGATCATCCGAACGCTTTCCATCCAAGAACCGTGAGTGATTTTTCTCCATCTTTACCGTCATTTTTACCATGACACCATAGACAGTGGGAGATCTATTAAGCCGCATCTACGCACGAATCTCTGTTGAAATGGAAGTTACGTGGTTATCACGTCCATATTTAATCCGTTAAGACGTAACTGCCTGTGTTTACATTAATTTTGCGTCATAAAACCATTTTGAGATGCAAGAACATTAAACCCATTGCACGGAGTCGCGCCAGCCGCATGCGCGAGCAGTCTACACAATCAAGCGCGCATCAGCATTTTAAATAAGAGCAGCCTTCCGTTAGTAAGGTTCATATCTTGCATGTATAATTCCACCGCATTCCAAACCCCAGGCATTATGACTCCGCAGAGCATTTGTAAGGAAAACACAGACTGGCGAGGACGCACACTTCAAGCGTACATCAAACAAATGCGTGTCTCTCTCAGCGCTCCTGCGCAATAAAGCCAGCGAATCTCCTTGTTACTCGCTCCAACCTTTTCAAACCTTATGAAAGATTATTTTACAGAAGGTTCAAGGGGCGCATGCACGTGAGGAATTGGAAGCAAGCAGCATATGGGTGTTTCTAAAGCAACTCTGCATCATCGCTCATCCGGTTAAAATCTAAGCCCAGAATTGATTCTGAAATTCTCAGAATCGTTTGAGAGAGAATCGCGACGTATTGCCAATTCAATGTCCACTTAATCTCTAACCCTTGGCCATCTCTCCATGACAGAAGCGCTGCAACAATCGCAAATAATTGAATATGGACGTCAAGTTGCCATTTACCAAATTCTCCATCGAGTTCAGCCGTTTCCCGAAATAACCTGTGCAGCTTTTCCCTATAAGCGGCGCAAATTAAACGGGGGTTCATGACCAGATCTTCGCTGACCGCCATTTCAGCACTAGCCATCAGAGTGGCTACCAGGACATTGTGAGGTAAGAAAACCTTTGTAATCTATTGTCAGCTCCGCATAACTCCCCGTTCAAGCATAAACACCTCGATTCCTTTGACTGTTCTCTCCTAATATTAGAACATTGCCAGATGCCGCGTAAGTCTTCCCGGTTGAGTGAATACGTCGAACAAACGCCTTAAAATCGGTGCGAGCTTTCCTGGCTTCTACTTAACCTTTCTAACCCCACGCTTGGCGAGGCTCTCCCTTCTGACACCTTGTCTAACTCTGGCCAGAGCCTCCCAGCAAAATACTTGCCTTTTCCACCCTACGGACGGAGAGTCTCACCCATCCAGGCTGCGAAGCTTCCATCTCCAGTCTGGTGGCCAGTGCCTCCCGCCACCCAACTTACCTTTTCCGTCTTTAGCTGTCCGACAGTCTTAATCTCCCGTCAGATGCCGGCTAGAGCACCCCGGCCAGACAACCTTACCTTTTCCACCCCACGGCCGACTTACCTTTCCGTCTTTACCTGTCCGACACAGCGAGCCTGGACCTCCCGTCGGACGCCGGCGAGCACCCCGCCAGACAACCTTACCTTTTCAACCTGTTGTAACGAGGCTCACCCGTCCGACACGGCGATCTCGAAACCAGTCGGACGTCGACAAGAGCCTCCCAGACAACAACCTCACCTTTTCTTGCTCGACGAGGCTTACCCGTCCGACACGGCGATCTTGAAACCAGTCGGACGTCAACGTGAGCCTACCGGTCAGTCAAACTTATCTTTTCCATTCTGCGGCCGGCAAAGCCTAACCAACCACGCTGCCGGTTGACCGCGAGGCTTTCCGACCACTTAACTCTACCCTTCTGTCTAAACCTGTCCACTCGGTGAGCCCCGATATCCCAAAGGACGCCGGCGAGAGCACTCCCGGCCAGACAACCTTCTCTTTTCAAATCTACGCTCGTCGATGCTAACCGTCCGACACGGCGATCCCGAAACCAGTCGGACGAGAGCCTCCCAGCTAGACAATCTTACCTTTTCAAGTCCCACGCTCGGCGAGGCTTACCCGTCCGACACGGCAATAAACAAAACTACTGACGGACGCCAGCAAGAGCCTCCCAGCCAGACAATCTTACCTTCCATGTCCCACGCTCGGCGAGGCTTACCCGTCCGACTAGGTGATTACCAAGCCAACGTCGGCGAGAGCCTCCCAGCCAGACAAATCATCTTTTCCGTCAGCTCGCACCACCATTCGAACCCCGCCGAACGCTACACACTCGACCATCAAACAACCTTAGCTTCAGTCCACCACCGGCGAGGTTCCACCATCCGACCCACGAGTATCAATCTCATGTCGGAAGTCGTAAGAGCCTCCGGGCTGGACAACCTCACCTTTTCCTCCTACGTCAGCGACGCTAGCCACCAGTTGGATGGCGGCTAAGCATCCCGACCATACTTTACCTTTCCGTCTTCACCTGTCCGACACCGTGAGCATCGATCTCCCGTCGGTCGCCGGTGAGAGCACTCCCGGCCAGACAACGTTGCCTTTTCTAGTCCCATGCTGGCGACGCTTATCCGTCCAACACAGTGGGTATGGTGCCCCCGTTGGGCGTCGGCGAGAGCCTCACAGCTAGACGACTTACCGCTTCCCCCTTGGTCATCGAGACCGACCCGCTAGACTCAGTGATTTCGGTCTCACCGTAGAGCGTCGGCGTTGGTCTCAGTAACCCACCTATTTTTTCCGTCCGACGGTCGACGAGGCCCAGCCGTCGCTGCGGTCCTCGCCCGCCCGCCGAACTCCATCCAACTATCTCTGCTATCCCCACACCTTTTCCCCCCGCCTGGCGAGGCTTACCCGTTCGATGTCCTAATCTCAATCTCCATCGAATGCAGCGAGAGCCCTCCCAGTTCCGGGTTTTCTCTTCTCCCTACTCGTCGGAGGCTATCCGTCTGGCAGCGTAGCATGGTCTCATGTCATGGCGTTGGCGCAGGCCTCCCGGTGGGCTCCTATGCTTGCCGTCCGCGTGCGCTCATCCATTCGATGCCGTGAGTCTCGATCTCCCGTCGGATGTTGCGAGAGCCTCCTTGTCGGGCGTCCCAAACTCTTTTTACCTGCCAGCCGATAGGACCCACTTGTCCGATGAAGAGGTAAAGTGCCCTAGGCGGAGGCTTCATGGGCCCTCTCGGCCAGATACCGCCCTCTGTCCTCTGATTAGCAGGGACTGACGGCCAGTAGGGCCGGTACGCCGACTCCGTGACCTATCCCACTGCAGGCAACTCGGGTCCTCCTGGCCAGGGCTTCAACCACGCTGCTCCTCCATCGGTGGGCAGGGCTCACCCGTCCCAAGCGGTGAGCCATCGCTGGGCCTCGGTTGAGCCCTCCCCGACCGGTCGCCCCAAAACCACGAAGTCCACTCTGGCAGTCGGTGGGGCCTAACCATACATACCAAACCGCTCCCTCAGAGCAAGTAGGCCCCCCCGGCCCGCCTCACAATTACTCATCGGAACTAGCACCCGCCAGATCTCAAACGCGTATTTGGGGGGGAATCTTAGTCTGGCGGCTGTCCTACGCTCCATTGCTTTTTGGGGGTACTTTTTCGGGCCCTTCCCGAGCTCAGAGCCCTCCCCCAGGACAGCACGCCTACAACGTATTATCATACTCGCCAAATACGCATTACGTTTATCGTGCTAGTAGATGTAAGTGTGAAATCGTGAAATGAAGTTTAGAAACGTAGTTTATAAGCTAAGTTCGGGAGGAGCACGTCAGATACTCAGGCTAATTAGCTCAGGTGGTACACAATCTAGGTAATCAACCCTCGGACATAAATACAGCTGTCTTACCTCCATCTAGTCGACGGTTAAGCAGCATCCCTCCACCACCCCTTCTCCACCATATCACTAGAATTCTAATCACACGGGGGGGTACTCTGGGTTCGGGCCCTTCCCGAGCTCAGAGCCCTCCCCCAGGACAGCACGCCTACAACATATTATCATACTCGCCAAATACGCATTACGTTTATCGTGCTAGTAGATGTAAGTGTGAAATCGTGAAAGTCAAAGTAAAACGCGCCCGGCGCTTACAGGCTATTTAAAACCTGAGGAAAAGAGGGAAAACTAAAAAATATCAACTTCATTTTAAACTACAGTTTTAGGTTTATAAGCTGTTTAATAGGCTAAAGAGTGAATAATAAATAATAATTCATGTTAATTCACTGAATAATATTCTCTGGAATATTGAAATAAGCTATAACAAACAAAACATAGTATTTTATTGCATTTCTCAACTGGCATGTTTTATCAGAATTATTCAAATGTTTTTGTCATTCTAGATTATGAAAACTGCTGACAGTGCGGTTTATCTATGCATTTACACAGAACTATACTCAAACTGCGATCGCTTGTGGAGAAAATAAATAATTAATTTCGATAGAGATGTATTTATTTAGATGTTTATTGGCGAAATAATGGTTCTATAGTAAATGTTAATATAATTCAGCGTGTTTCAAACAAGTTAATCTTGTATAAAGTTACATGCGGTGGTCGTGCTGGAGCTTCTCCTGAGTGAACAGTGTCCACTTCTCCAGGTGTGTGTGCACTTGGATGGGTCAAATGCAGAGAACAAAATTTCACTGCTGGTTATACTCTGTATAATTATGTATGTAAAAAAAAAAAAAATCAAAACCGATATTTTTTTTTTACATAACCCATTATGGTAAAATGCTTAAATATCGGGGAAAAATATCGGTCAACCGATATATCGGTCGATCTCTAGTTATGATATGTTATGATTGTGAAAGTAGTTCTGATCTGTATGATATGTTATGAGTGTGAGAGCAGTTATGATTAGGGGTCGACCGATATGTGTTTTTCAGGGCCGATACCGATTATTACAGATCAAGTAGACTGATAACCGATATTTTGAACCGATATACGTGTCTGGTGTAAAAATTTAAATGAATGCCAAAATTAATAATAACAAGAGCTCTGACAAAAAACGTTCTTTAAATGCTTTTAAACATGTCTTTATTTCTGAAAACTGTTAATAACAACAACATTAAATAAACAGTAATATTAATTAGGGGTCGACCGATATGTGTTTTTCAGGGCTGATGCCGATACCGATTATTACAGATCAAGTAGACCGAGAACCGATATACGTGTCTGGTGTAAAAATGAAAATGAATGCCAAAATTAATAATAACAAGAGCTCTGACAAAAAAACTTTCTTTAAATGCTTTTAAACATGTCTTTATTTCTGAAAACTGTTAATAACAACAACATTAAATAAACAGTAATATAATATTAATAATAACATAAGTGCAGGGATCATCCAGAAGCATTCTGTAAACATTTTGTAAAACTTAAAGTAAACGTATTTAGCGTATTGTGTGATTATTCTCAAAAAAGTTGTAATAATTGTTGTAGTTGTATTACGTATATTCTACTGCACCACAGTAATATATTCGGCTAAACCGAACTTATATTTTGACCGGTTGCCATGAGGACCTTTTAAGTTTCTGTAGCCTATGTATATATGATATGACGATCGTTTTACTCAAATTAAACTGTCAAATGCTCATGAAGTGACTCTCTGAGCAGTTCTGGGGATGTTGTTCATGTATTTATGTCCTCATTTAGTGAGACGGCAGATGCTGAAAACACAGCGAGCATCACGCGCTCGAGTATGTATGTGTGCAGTAAATGAAACCGCACGTCTGTGTCATTCATTAACAGAGATGCAGAATTCATATTTAAATAGTGTTTTTGCGGCTTAATATTTATAGATACTAGTCCATAGCGCGAGTCGATTTAAGTGTACTGACCTACTTTTGATTAATTCATCCAAATTTCGACACATTCCGTGAAATTCCGCGTTATACGGTAAATTCCATTATATGACTGCATTCCGCGATTCCGCCCGCATTTTCCGCATCGCGGACATCATAGGTTATATTGAGGTGTTTTGCAACTTCAGTGTAGTGGATTGTGATTTATTGCAACTTCAGCAACGTCTGCTGCTGCCTTACCTTTGAGAGACAACTGATGCGTGATCACTGAGGCAGCTCCAGTTAACGTGCTTTCGGTGTGAGACTGCCTTCAGTTTTCTGCGTTGATTGGTCGGACTCGTGACTCTCTACATATCAGATGAGCGGTGGGCGGAGATTGCTCTAGGCCACAGAGTGTTGAGCTCAGACAGGCTGCATCGGAGCCAAATAGTGCATTTATAAAATTTAATAATTTCACCTGTATTATTTATTCACCAATAAATAATGTCACCTGTAAATAGTATGTTTGTTTGCATAATAATAAATAAAAAAAATATCGGCAAATCTGTTTTGAAAATGGCCGATATCGATAATCGTAAAAATGCTTAATATCGGCGCCGATAATCGGTCGACCCCTAGTCTTAAGCTTTGACTTGAGTGTCAAAAAATTCTTAGTAAAAAGTAGGACTTTTCTAAGAGTATGAGAGTTTTATGAAGAGGCTAAAAGCAACTTTCAGTGAAGTCTAAGACTGATTCTTAAGAGCTGACTTAAGTGTTGTGAATTTAAGGACTACAATGATTTCAACACAAAATGGCTGCCCTTAGTCTCTGAATTAGCCAATAGGGAGTCTACAAGGGTGAAGTCACAGCAACATGACATTGTTTATAAATCAAGACAATACAATTGTTCTGTTATTAAAATGTATTTTAAAAGGTAGCTTTGCATTATGTGCAAAAGCAAATAACTACACTTATTTTACACAACTACAAATAAGTACTTTTATATTTCACAATCTTGCACGATTTTATTAATAGGTTTACAGATTAATTAAATTCACAAATTAATTCTAATTATGTAATTAAGCTGACTAATCACGTCACCCAAATTGCACTCTCAGCTTTATATAAAAGAAAGACCAATATTCCAAACTCTTAAAAATGGAGTCAAAAAGAAAACCAAACTGGTCCAAGGAAGAAAGTATTTTTCTAGTGCAATCAGTCCTTAAATGGAAGGACATCATACAAGTAAAATTCAGTCCAACTGTAACAAGTAAAGGAAAAAAAAAATGCATGGCAACAAATTGCCATGACTATAAATGCAGCATTTCCTCGGACAAGCCGGTCTGCTGAAGACTGTGAGAAAAGGTGGTACAATGTATTGGCAACATCTCTCAACGAGATTGCAGTTTACAAGGAAAGCATGCGTGCCACAGGTACAATTGATTTTAATCTTACTAAACTTTTTTTTAAATATGAAATGATTGTTTATCCATGTAATCCTCTGTCTGAGATTGCTGAAATGGTAGAGGAGATACTGGGAATGGCCAACCCTTCCATTTGTGGCATTGCAAATGCCCCGGACCCTGCACTGCTCAAATTAAGAAAATTAATGTGAATTAATAATCTCTTTATTAAATTGACATTAGTTACTTTAATCTATGGACACTGAAAAAAAACCAAAAAAACACCACATCGGGTTGAATAAACATGTTTGCTCTTTAATATTTTCTGCATGTGAATGTAGTGCTGATGACGCTGGAGCCGGGCCATCTGACATGCCACATTGCACCACATCTCAGGATGTCTTCCTGTGTCCTCCAGAAGAGGACACAGGGTTTGCACAGAGTGTAGCCCCTGAAGATAACATTGAGTCTCTTAAAAAAAAAAAAAAAAAAATTACAAATCAAGTTGTTGGCAGTTCAAAATGAATATTACACACTCAAACTGAAGAGATTAAAGAATGCTCAATGATTGTACTTATGTTTGAGGAAATAAAAGTGTGTGAATTTGTTAATTATTGCTTTTTGTCTACAAGATTTTCTTACCCAAAATGTAAGTTTGTAAAGCAGTCCCTTATTGATTCTCTGCTTGAACCACTTTGTAATGTGGGGTTGATGATACTGTTGTCATTACCATCATAATCATCATCACTGTCATCTTTGTTATCGTCATTCGCTTTGCAAATATTGTGCAAAATGCCGCAAGCCATAATAATGCGACTAGCATGCTCAGGGGACTGTCTAATCTCTCCATGAAGGACATGGAATCTCCTTTTCAGCTGTCCAATTCCTCTCTCCACCACAGCTCTTGTTGCTTTGTGTGCTCTTCAAGGTGAAAAATGTTACAAGAAAAAATCAAGAATGCACTTCTTGAACAAAACTGGTGTTATATATTACCAGAAGCATAATACCAGGTTAAATATTGCCTGAAGTTCAGTCCTGTACAGTACCTGTTATAATTGAGCTGCTGTTCACCTTGTGGTCTTCTGTAAGGGGTAAAAAGCCAGCGTTTTAAAGGGTATCCTGAGTCACCCACCAGATGACATCCGGGGCGAACATAATTTTGTTCAAATAACCCAGTGAGGCCACTCTCAGAAAGAACCTGAGAATCATCTGTTGACCCTGGCCATTTTGGCACAAGATCCAGGATCTTGTAAGCAGCATCAAACACAACTTGAACATTGATACTGTGGAATCCTTTTCTATTGACGTATGCCTCATTTACAGTTGGAGAAATTATGCGAACCTGACTGCCATCGATGGCTCCAACAACTCCGGGGAAGCCTGCAATTCTCATAAAAGCTTCTTGCTTTTGCCGTAAAGTTTGAAGGTCAGTTGGGAAGTCAATGAACTGCTTTACTATGTTTGGGGTGGTTAGTGCTGCGATAGTGCCATTTAAGACTGCTGACTGTGGACTGTGATGGGCCCAAGTCATCACTGATGCACTGCTGCATTTTTCCAGTTGCCAAAAAACGCAGAGTCATTATTACCTTCAGTTCTGCAGTTAAAGCATTGTTTCATAGAGTTTGAGGAGTTATTGAATTTCTGACTAAGTTGGTAACAAAAATACCTTGATGATCAAGTCTGTACCGTTTTATCAACTCCCTGTCATCATATAATTCCAACACATTCTTTCGTTCTTGGAAAGTGCGCAGTCTCCTCTGTACTAGGGGTCGACCGATTTTCGGCGCCGATATTAAGCATTTTTACGATTATCGATATCGGCCATTTTCAAAACAGATTTGCCGATTATTATTATTATTTTTTTATATTATGCAAACAAACATACTATTTACAGGTGACATTATTTATTGGTGAATAAATAATACAGGTGAAATTATTTAATGTTTAAATTAGGGCTGTGTGATTAATCGAAATCGAAATAAAATCGCGATTTGAGATTGCGCGATTTCTAAATCGCTTTATAGCTCTATTTTTTTCTTTTTTTTGCCCCTGCCCCAACCTCCCGCAGTATGCTATCTGAACCAATCAGAATGCAACAGAACAGACCGGGCATACAGACAGATAGTATGCTAAAGAAACAGGGAAGATGAGTTCAGAACAGGATAAGGACTTAGTGGCCAAAAAAATGCATGTTGCATGCAAGCACAGCACACCGAGCGGGGAGCGTAGCGATCATATTTCCTTCAGAGCGGAGAGCGTCTTTCTGAGGATCCATACGCTCAGCGCCACTCGCTAAACGCAAAATGCCCCTTTGGTAATTTGTTAATTCCAGAATCTGTGGAATAGGCTAAGCAATGTTTGTCTAAGCTAATGTTTCTAAAAGCAAATTCTAAAATCCCGTGAAGATTGACAGATGTTTTAATGGACCGCATTTCCCCGGCAGTTTTGGTCTATTTTAAATTTTAGAAAGTGTTTATTTTATTTACGGCACGAAATAATTATTTGTCAAGTGCATTTCATCTTGTGTGTGCTTTCATGGGCCTGATAAGTATTTTGTGAAATTTTATATCTGCTTTTCATCTTGTGTGCGTGTTTTGAATATGAAGCGTTGTTTTAATGGAAACGTATACTTTTTCAGTTATTTAATTTTTTATGCAAATGTTCCAAGTGGCTTCAAAACAAGACACGTTTTTAAATTAAGATTTTAAATGTTATACATTTAAATTAGGGATGTTCATTTCGGTTATTTTTCCTAACCGTTAACCGACAAATATTATAGAACTGAATTAAATTAAAAAGAATAAGTGTCTGTGACCCGTTAAAAATACTAGCATCTGTTTTTTGGGGATTAATTTCACTCACATGCGCAAAAAGCAGCAAACAAGAGAACGAGGATTCACCTTATCATAGGGTTATTATAATGTTTGTAATTCGCGTTGGCCTATTTCTGAATGAAATAATAAAATGCGACTTACAGGCTACTTTGTTTTTTTCTCTCTCTGGCTCTCTCTAAAAAACATGTTTTTTTATACGTGTAGCTTATTTTAACCATGCAGCAAACCTTTTAAAATATTTTGATAAATTACTAAAAATAAATAAGTGAATTTAAACCGTTTAACTGATTGTATGGGTCAAAATTATTATCGGTTGGTTAAAGGTTAATTAACATCCCTAATTTAAATGAACAATTTCACTCTGAAACATAACCATTTCTTATCGGACTACTGCTTTAATTGAGACATTTATTCAATAATGTCACTATAAACAGGAAAAAATAAATATGCCTAACGTTACTGGAGACATTTAATGTGAGCGGGTGATTTGAGCGAGATTCGGTTTACCGGTGAGCGTGAGCAAACATTAGCGGAGCGTTTGTTTTGGCCGTGAACGACTGAGCGGAGCGCACACACACAAAGCGGAATATTGAACCGCTCCGCTTCACTCACATGCTCTGGTTGCATCTTGTTTTGTTGGATTTGATTACTCACATACACATATATATACATACATACATATGCTGATCTTAAATCATACAAATTGTCCATATTACCTGCGTGATCACCCAACACAAAAAAATAGTCTCGTTTGTGCTTCGTTTGTGCTGGTTTGTGCGGTAAAATTGTTTGTGCTGCTTTGTTTTAGATATTAAAATTATATTATAGGTCATCGTGACTCAGCCCCCACATAGTCCAAATTCACCCCAGATAGGCTCGTTTGTTTGTGCTTCGTTTGTGCTGGTTTGTGCCGGTAAAATTTTCATTTGTGCTGCTTGGTTTTAAAATATTAGACATAATTATGGCGATGGCGTCACCAGCCCCCATGCTCCAAATTCACCCAAAACAGGCTCAATCGTTTGTTTGTGCGTTTGTGCTGGTTTGTGCCGTTAATATTTTCGTTTGTGCTGCTTCGGTTTTAAAATATTAGACATTTACATTATAGGCGATGAGCGTCACCAGCCCCTTCTACGCTGCAAACTCACCTAAAATGGGCTCAAATGTTAGTGCTTCGTTTGTGCTGGTAGAAGTTTTGTTTATGGCTTTGTTTTTGTGTTTTTTATTATTATTATTTTTTAAACAATACAGTTGAAGTAAGATCCAAACGGATCCTAACTTGGTTAAGTTACCGATCGACTGTGTGTTTCCAACTTATAACAGACACAGCGAATCACAAGATGTGTGGAATGTAACACCAACTCCAAGTTAAATGCTTTTACTTGTTACTGTATGTCATTATGTGAATAACAATAGTATGTCATAAATACACGCACCATAATATGTTTGCTGTATCTCTGTCCTTATTCATAAGCTATGTGTGTGTATTATATTTACATTTACATCTAGTCATTTTGCAGACGCTTTTATCCAAAGCGACTTATAATTGGGGAATACATAAAGCCATTCATCTTAAAGAGGCAATCAGACAGAGAAAGTGCTCGTAACAACAAGTCTCAGGCATTGTTCAAATAAGTACAAGCTAGCGAGGGAAGGAATAAATAAAGAGAAAGATAACTTTTTTTATGTATATGCATGCATGTATGTGAAAACTCATGACTCAATGAATTAAGCCAAAATTATTTTACTTGTGAAACTGAATTAAAGTGTTCTATCGAACACCCATTAACACAAATAATGGACCTTTAAAACTTAAACTTAAAAACACTTAATAAATAATAATTAAAAAACACAAAAACAAAGCCGTACAAACAAAACTTCTACCAGCACAAACCAGCACAAACGAAGCACTAACATTTGAGCCCATTTTAGGTGAGTTTGCAGCGTGTAGCGGGGCTGGTGACGTCATCGCCTATAATGTAATGTCTAATATTTTAAAAACCGAAGCAGCACAAACGAAACTTTCAGCGGCACAAACCAGCACAAATGAAGCACAAACAAACGAGACTATTGTGGGAAATGTGGAGCATGTGGGGGGCTGAGTGACCTCAGAAACGGCCACCAAATATTATTTTAATATCTTAAAAACCGAAGCAGCACAAACGAAAATATTAACGGCACAAACCAGCACAAACGAAGCACAAACGATTGAGCCTGTTTTGGGTGAATTTGGAGCATGTGGGGGGGCTGGTGACGTCATCGCCTATAATTCAATGTCTAATATTTTAAAAACCGAAGCAGCACAAACGAAAATATTAACGGCACAAACCAGCACAAACGAAGCACAAACGATTGAGCCTGTTTTGGGTGAATTTGGAGCATGTGGGGGGGCTGGTGACGTCATCGCCTATAATTCAATGTCTAATATTTTAAAACCGAAGCAGCACAAGCGAAAATTTTACGGCACAAACCAGCACAAACGAAGCACAAACAAAGCGAGACTATCTGGGGTGAATTTGGACTATGTGGGGGCTGAGTCACCTCAGAATGACCTATAAATATAATTTTAATATCTAAAAACAAAGCAGCACAAACAATTTTTTACAGCACAAACCAGCACAAACGGAGCACAAACGATTGAGACTATTTTGGCGACGTTTTGTGTTGGGTGGGGGGCCAACTTCACGCAGGTCCATTTATTTATATGTAAATTCTGCCCTACGTTCCTTTTCAAGAAAATGCTCTGTAACCCTGTCGTACCAACTAGGCGTCTTTTCCAGTGACTTGACCAGTGTCCTCTCAATGGCCAGCAGAGCTAGGCTGCTTAAACGGCCTTGGCCCATTGTGTTACGGGTGTAGGACTTGAGCCGCTTTAAACAGGAGAAGCTCCTTTCTACACCTGCAGATGTAGCTCCAATTGTTGCCACTAATGAGAACAGTTTGTAAAGCTGAGGCATTGCACTGTCCAACTCCATGTCTTTAAGGAACACCAAGTAATCACACAGCTTTCCCTGTTACTCTGCAAGTCCTGATCTGAATACAGGACTTGAAGTTCAGACCTCAGTCTCCTGAATCAAAGTGATGGCCATAACTTTTCAGGACACTTTGGAAGGCCTCCTCTGGAAATGCTTGTCTCATGTCATCAAATTTCCCTGGATTGACTAATTCTAAGAAAAGCATACTTTCCAAATTTGAAAACGTCGAGAATCTGCTCCAAGATGTTATCAAGGATGGCCATGTACAGATTTCTGTAGCGCTCTTGGGGATCCTGCAATTGGGTCAGACGGCAGCGCTTTCTCATGGGCTCATCTCTTGGGTCTGATGTGAGATCTGCTGCTTTGGCATAAACAGCTTGGAAAGCCCCTCTGACCTCTTCTCTTTGACAAATGCAAGAAGAGACTCAATTCTTTTCTTGCAGTAAAGAACATCCATCGCTCTCTGCTGGACAATATCAAAGACCACATCAGTCTCAGAGAAGATTTGTTCATATGTGTACAACATGAACACAAACTCAAAATCCTCCAGTTTCCTCACGAAGCCTTTGGCACAATCCAGTGTATCATCATCCATTGTCGTATCTGCAATGATGTTATCAAATGTCTGCAGGAGGCCATCATAATTGTTTGCCACAGTGCTCACTATCCGTGATGTGAAATTCCATCGAGTAGGAGCGTTTCTGGGCAACCTTGAGCAGCCTGCAGACTCCAGAAAAGACGTCCTCTTTGTGGATTTTGAGAAAAATGTGGCAAACCCAGAGAGTGATGCAAAAAAAATTCTGCACTCAGGCAAGCATTTGGCCCCCTGTGACAGCACCAGATTCAGTCTGTGTGCATAGCAATGCACAAACATTGCACTGGGGCTATTGCTTTCACTTTGGCCTGCAGACCATTGAGAGCTGAAGCCATGACAGCAGCCCCATCATAGGTCTGTGCCACAAGCTTATCCTTAAAATTGTAGCCCTGCATGTTCTCATTTAAAACATCAAAAACGGAGCATCTCGCCCCCCAGAAATATCAAAAAATCCAATGAAGCGCTCCTGAATTTTACCTGCACTATCCACATAGCGAACAATGACAGAGAGTTGGGCACGGCAGGATATATCAGTGGTTTCATCCACCTGCCATCCAAAAAAGGGAGCATCCTGAATTTCATCTCTGATCTGATCAGAAATGGTGGCTGCAAGAGCAGAGATCAAGTCATTTTGAATAGTGTGTGACATACCAGAAAACACAGTTGAGGACTCGAATTGTGTGGACAGGACAGAGTCATATTTAGCTAATGTTTCTGTGAACTACTCTCATCATGTCCCCTAAATGACAGCTCCTGCCGGCCAAGCAAGGATGTCACATCAATAAGGCGGTTTAGGAAGGCCCTGTTTTGTTTAACAGTTTCATTATGTTTAGCCACTTGAATGCGAGCACCTTCATTGATTGCATGCTCAACCCTGATCCTGCCCATGCAACTTAATCTTGCACATGCACTCACATGTTCATTGCTATTTTCATGCCTTTTATATGCCCTGTCAAAGTTTGACAGATCTCCAAACCCAATTTTGACCAAACAACACATCCATGAGATGGTTTCATCAAGAGACATGGCCAGCAGTACATTTTCTTTTCACAGCACTTCCAGTCAGCCAGCTAACTTTGTCATACCAGGAGAGCTGAAAAGACCTGTTACTTTTCCCTATCTTTTGCACTAAATCAATCTTAGGTGTTGATCTGCCCTGCTGTTTAATTCTAAGTTTCTCCTCGTAAGGAAGACTTTCTAATGGCTTTGCCAAAATCAGGTCGACAATATTAGCACTGTCTGCCATCGTGTGCAGTTTGCTAGCTGGCTAGTTCAGACTATATGAATTAATGAACAAACGATCTAATATATATATATATATATATATATATATATTTAACTCAACGGGAGGAAATGTGGGAATTATGTTAAACTGAAACAATGAATGTGGTGTGAAATTGTGTGAAATATACGATGAAGGTTGCAGCAGTTTGTCTTTCGACTACACATGCAAAATCCACGATGGGACTGAGTTGGAAATGGAGACACAGAGTGATACTGGCGTCATAATCTGAAGACCACGCCCACGCCCACACCAACCGTTTCTTTGCATTGCGAGAAGCTGCCGCCTCCTTGTCATTTATTTATAACAAAAAAAAATGTCTAAAAGCTGATATGTGACAATGTGTATAGCAAACAAGCTAAAAAACAATAAATACGTTTTATAAGCTGTCGACCCCAAAAACGAGCGTTTTAGGACATAAAAGTGGATTAAAAGAGATGACAGACCCTCCAATCATCACGCAGACGCTCGGAGTCCGGGCCAGCCCACTCCTCCATTCATCCCAGAGACGCTGAGCGTCCGTGGGCGGGACATAATCGCAGCATTATCCAATGACCGTCTTGTTTCTAAGCACTGAAAAAAACTGTTTAAAGCAGCCCCATTGAAGTCAATGGACGCTGGGCTTCAACAGAGTAATGCACTGTACGCTACGGGAATGAATGAGAAGGAAATCGAGTCAGCCGACCTAAGTAGCTGATTCTGAGCGAAATTGTTTTCGTTCGAGATGAACGTGTTTAACGCATTTTTAGTCAATAAAATGTTAACATAATAGTACATATATTTGACCATTCATTTTTTGACAATTATAGGGGAAGCTGAGCTTCCCTTGCAGTCTTAAAGAAATCGCGTCTGATACATACATACAGTGGGGCAAAAAAGTATTTAGTCAGCCACCAATTGTGCAAGTTCTCCCACTTAAAAAGATGAGAGAGGCCTGTAATTTTCATCATAGGTATACCTCAACTATAAGAGACAAAATAAGAAAAATAAATCCAGAAAATCACATTGTAGGATTTTTAAAGAATTTATTTGCAAATTATGGTGGAAAATAAGTATTTGGTCAATAACAAAATTTAATCTCAATACTTTGTTATATACCCTTTGTTGGCAATGACAGAGGTCAAACGTTTTCTGTAAGTCTTCACAAGGTTTTCACACACTGTTGCTGGTATTTTGGCCCATTCCTCCATGCAGATCTCCTCTAGAGCAGTGATGTTTTGGGGCTGTCGCTGGGCAACACAGACTTTCAACTCTCTCCAAAGATTTTCTATGGGGTTGAGATCTGGAGACTGGCTAGGCCACTCCAGGACCTTGAAATGCTTCTTCTGAAGCCACTCCTTTGTTGCCAGGCGGTGTGTTTGGGATCATTGTCATGCTGAAAGACCCAGCCACGTTTCATCTTCAATGCCCTTGCTGATGTTAGGAGGTTTTCACTCAAAATCTCATGATACATGGCCCCATTCATTCTTTCCTTTACACAGATCAGTCCTGGTCCCTTTGCAGAAAAACAGCCACAAAGCATGATGTTTCCACCCCATGCTTCACAGTAGGTATGGCGTTCTTTGGATGCAACTCAGCATTCTTTCTCCTCCAAACACGACAAGTTGAGTTTTTACCAAAAGTTCTATTTTGGTTTCATCTGACCATATGACATTCTCCCAATCCTCTTCTGGATCATCCAAATGCTCTCTAGCAAACTTCAGGACGGGCCTGGACATGTACTGGCTTAAGCAGGGGACACGTCTGGCACTGCAGGATTTGAGTCCCTGGCGGCGCAGTGTGTTACTGATGGTAGCCTTTGTTACTTTGGTCCCAGCTCTCTGCAGGTCATTCACTAGGCCCCCGTGTGGTTCTGGGTTTTCTCACGGTTCTTGTGATAATTTTGACCCCAGGGTGAGATCTTCGTGGAGCCCCAGATCGAGGGAGATTATCAGTGGTCTTGTATGTCTTCCATTTTCTAATAATTGCTCCCACAGTTGATTTCTTCACACCAAGCTGCTTACCTATTGCAGATTCAGTCTTCCCAGCCTGGTGCAGGTCTACAATTTTGTTTCTGGTGTCCTTTGACAGCTCTTTGGTCTTGGCCATAGTGGAGTTTGGAGTGTGACTGTTTGAGGTTGTGGACAGGTGTCTTTTATACTGATAACTAGTTCAAACAGATGCCATTAATACAGGTAACGAGTGGAGGACAGAGGAGCCTCTTAAAGAAGAAGTTACAGGTCTGTGAGAGCCAGCAATCTTGCTTGTTTGTACGTGACCAAATACTTATTTTCCAAAAGTGAAATCAAAAGTGAAATGTAGATCAAATCAGGTCCGCTCAGTGGACAGTGCAAAGAATAAAAATTATATACAAAGTAACACCACACAAGAGCATATATATATATATATATATATATATATATATATATATATATAGGTAAAAAAGAAATAGAGTAAAATGTGTAATAGAATAAAGAAAAGTGCAAAACAAGATGTGCAAAAACAAGTAAGATGTGTAAGATAAAGCATGTCTGTGGAAGAAAAATCGTGATATATATTTGGCCGATTCCACAGTTTAGGCCTAACTGCAAGGACAATAGCCTGCAAAATCAATCTTCATGGAGAAAGCCATTGTCCTCAGGTTAACATCCTGAGAAAACCTGGGGTACAGCTGTGTGAAAGGCAGGATAAATCTGGCAATGGTAAACTAGTAAACTTTGATCAAAGTTGAGTTGATGTAAAATTTTACGTATGTAACATGGACAGAAAAACAGTGTAAATTCAAGCAGAAAGTGTACTTAATCTAATTCAGTTTAAAACAATTCTGGTTGAATCCCAGTTCATGTTTTGCTTTGCTCCTAATTTGGTATAGTTATGAGTCATGCGTTGTGTATGGGTCACAAAACTGGTAATATGGACTTCCATGCAGGCAGGGTGGCCATCTATTATCTATTCTATAAACTTAAAGGTGCATTTTTGATTCTGGTATGTTCATAAACTGAAAGCCAGCAAAATTACTAACAAATACCACAGGTATATTTTTCAAATTTATTTGCCAAATGTAGAAGCCAAAGGAACTCCTACAAGTGTGCAAAGTTATAACGTGTGTAACGTGGACAATCATCCGCAATTTCTGGGGACGGAAATAAAATAAAGTCTCATTACACGATAATGCCAAGGCTTAGTGGGATACAATTAACTTTATTATTTCTTACATCTATCTTAAATAAAATAGTGAACTAAAAATAAAAAAATTACAACAACTGGGTATTATTCAATCTATATTGTTCATTACACCCCTTGTGGACAGAAACTGTGGAATCGCTCATTTTTTGTCCATATCGCACAGCCCTAGTTTAAATGCACTATTTGGCTCGATGCAGCCTGTCTGAGCTCAACACTCTGTGGCCTAGAGCAATCTCCGCCCACCGCTCATCTGATATGTAGAGAGTCACGAGTCCGACCAATCAACGTGGAAAACTGAAGGCAGTCTCACACCGAAAGCACATGCTAACTGGAGCTGCGTCAGTGATCACGCATCAGTTGTCTCTCAAAGGTACAATAGGATTGCAATAAATCACAATCCACTACACTGAAGTTGCAAAACACCTCAATATAACCCATGATGTCCGCGATGCGGAAAATGCGGGCGGAATCGCGGAATGCAGTCATATAATGGAATTTACCGTATAACGTGGAATGTCACGGAATTTGTCGAAGTTTGGATGAATTAATCAAAAGTAGGTCAGTACACTTAAATCGACTCGCGCTATGGATCAGTATCTATAAATATTAAGCCGCAAAAACACTTTAAATATGAATCCTGCATGTTCTGCATCTCTGTTAATGAATGACACAGAGGTGCGGTTTCATTTACTGCACACATACATACTGAAGCGTGTGATGCTCGCGGTGTTTTCAGCATCTGCCGTCTCAGTAAATGAGGACATAAATACATGAACAACATCCCCAGAACTGCTCGGAGAGTCACTTCATGAGCATTTGACCGTTTCATTTGCGTAAAACGATCGTCATATCATATATACATAGGCTACAGAAACTTAAAAGGTCCTCATGGCAACCTGTCAAAATATAAGTTCGGTTTAGCCGAATATATTACTGTATACGTAATACAACTACAACAATTATTACAACTTTTGTTGAGAATAATCACACAATACGCTAAATACGTTTACTTTAAGTTTTACAAAATGTTTACAGAATGCTTCTGGGTGATCCCTGCACTTATGTTATTATTAATATTACTGTTTATTTAATGTTGTTGTTATTAACAGTTTTCAGAATTAAAGACATGTTTAAAAGCATTTAAAGAACGTTTTTTGTCAGAGCTCTTGTTATTATTAATTTTGGCATTCATTTTCATTTTTACACCAGACACGTATATCGGTTCAAAATATCAGTTATCGGTCTACTTGATCTGTAATAATCGGTATCGGCATCGGCCCTGAAAAACACATATCGGTCGACCCCTACTCTGTACTGCCATCTTGTTACTCCTAACTAGGTTAGGAGACCACCCCAGCACTCTTAAATAATTTAGGAGCTGAGACCTAGTCTAAACACTTAGACTTAAGAATAAGAGTGATTCATAAAGGTTCCTAAGTATAGGAGTAAAATGGCGTCATTCTTAGAATTTTGATACTTAAGTAGAGGTCGACCGATTATCGGCCTGGCCGATATTAAGCATTTTTACGATTATCGATATCGGCCATTTTCAAAACGGATTTGCCGATAATTATAATTTTTTTTTTATTATGCAAACATAAACATAAACACAAACATACTATTTACATGTGACATTATTTATTGGTGAATAAATAATACAGGTGAAATTATTTAGAGCAATCTCCGCCCACCGCCAAAATGTAAGTGATTAAAAAGCATTTGGGCGTGAAAGACAACTCCTTTCAGTACATGCGCGCTGTGTTCTGTTCTGTGTGAACAGCGCGAGCACAGACAGCCGCGTCTCTGACACGCGTGAGCCGCCTGGACGGGCAAATACATGAAGTATGTCAAACTACCCTTCTTGGCAAGTAACTTTAGCAATAATTCATCTATATTGAATTTATATACTGGAGTACAGATGCACAGATCAACAGGATATTTGTTCGTTTTATTTTAGAGCATCTTCTGTTCCGTGCTTGCACACAAACTGCACTGTCGGCACTCGGGCGCGGCACACATACATAGTGTGTACACAATACATACACACACACTATAGTGTGAGCGTTAACCATGCTGGAGAACGGAACTTCTGATACGTGCAGGCTGATTGCGTGATCAATAGATGTTAAGCAATATATTGTGAGAGGGCCGTTTGTTACAGTGTCCCAAACAACTCATAATAAACCAAAGTTAAAAAAATTATGCACTCCACAGAGTGCTTCTCTGCCACCTTCACGTCCTGTTTCCCATTAATGAAGCCGCGACGAGATCCCTGCATTCAAATTATTAGTTTTTTGCTGAAATAATAACGTAATATTCCACTGGTTGATATTATATTTATATGCAAAATATTTGTGCTGTTTTTCGTGTTAAATGTGAAGAATGACAGGTTGGATGCCACACTTATTATTATTATTATTTTTTTGGCAGAGTATACAGGTGTAATTTTAACTTTAACTTCAGGCAATGTAACATGATTTCATGATCGTAATTTTGACTTTATTCTTAAAATATTATGACGTTAATTATTTAGTTATTTATTTGAGAAAAAGATGTTCCAATCATATTTCTAAATTAATAAAGAAAGGAAACAAAATAATGACAAATTTGTTATTAAAAACCAAAACTTAACGAGAGAGAGAGAGAGAACTCAGGCGGAGAATTCTGAGAAGCTGCAGGGCTCTTTATTCCTTCCCTTGTTTCAATTCAAAGTTCACTGAACTAATTGTGACCAACACTCCCGTCTTCTTCCCGAGCATGTGAACATGTTCATTTAATATATTTCTAGATATGAAATACGTTATTGTTATGAAGACAGACGTTAAAATTAATGTTCACATAATAAGTGCCGTCATTCAGGCGGTTCACAATATGTTTTAGCGCGTAATATGTTTTAAGAATGATATTCTGTTAAGATAGACTATTCTCTAATTAATTAAACAGTTTGTTATCATACAGATTGAAAGCCTGGATGTTCTCTCTCCCCTCTCTCTCTCTCTGTGTGTGTGTGTGTGTGTGTGGGTGGGTGGGCGTGTGCATGCGCGGGAGGGGTGCGATTTTCAAATAGTAATCGAATAATACCCAGCGATTATCGAATATTACTTTTGCTTAAAATGCCCATCCCTAATACATAGGCTACAGAAACTTAAAAGGTCCTCATGGCAACCTGTCAAAATATAAGTTCGGTTTAGCCGAATATATTACTGTGGTGCAGTAGAATATACGTAATACAACTACAACAATTATTACAACTTTTGTTGAGAATAATCAAACAATACGCTATTTCTTCCATGTTTTAATTTTAATAGTAAACTCATTAGTTTACTATTTAGTGAGTTACATCAGTACCTCAAAGAGCCAGTGATTGAAAGGCATAAGGGGGATCCACTCCAGTGGTGGAAACAGAATGAAGGGCGCTTCAAGCTACTTGCCAAAGAAGCAAGAAAATGTCTTTGCTCACCACCCTCAGTCCCTAGTGAGCGTGTCTTTAGTGAAGTGTCTGCCATTTATGACAAGAAGAAGCAAGCTCACTGGAGAGCATGCCGACCAGCTCTGCTTCCTGCACTACAACCTGGTGTTGCTGGATTGGGACTACTATTTGTTGCCCATTTTATTAGCTTATAAAACTTCAGGGAGCCATTACATTTATTTTCCATTATTTGTTCATTTGTTGCTTGTTTACTTTAAGTTTTACAAAATGTTTACAGAATACTTCTGGGTGATCCCTGCACTTATGTTATTAATATTATTAATATGACTGTTTATTTAATGTTGTTGTTATTAGAATTAAAGACATGTTTAAAAGCATTTAAAGAATGTTTTTTGTCAGAGCTCATTATTATTAATTTCGGCATTAATTTTCATTTTTACACCAGACACGTATATCGGTTCAAAATATTGGTTATCGGTCTACTTGATCTGTAATAATCGGTATCGGCATCGGCCCTGAAAAACACATATCGGTCGACCCCTACACTTAAGACTAAAATTTTACTCTGAGCGGCTTTATACATACGGCCCCTGATCTGTATGATATGGTATGAGTGAGAGCAGTTCTGATCTGTATGATAGGTTATGAGTGAGAGCAGTTCTGATCTGTATGATATGTTATGAGTGAGAGCAGTTCTGATCTGTATATGTTATGAGTGTGAGAGCAGTTCTGATCTGTATGATATGTTATGATTGTGAGAGCAGTTCTGATCTGTATGATATGTTATGCGTGTGAGAGCAGTTCTGATCTGTATGATATATTATATTGTGAAAGCAGCTTTCAGTGCTTCATAATGAGGAATGTTAGGCATGAGACAGTTTGAACATTCCAGAGCCAAACCCTTCACACCATACACACACACACACACACACACACACCACACTGTGTGAAGCAAGCTGGTTTCTTCTGCTAGCCAGCCTTCTGTAGTTATAGTTTGATTTAGCATGAAGGGTATTCATCTAGCCTGTTTCGATTCAGATTCGTCTGTTCATATATACTGCCTTATATATATATATATATATATATATTCATATCGGGATGTCACTCATCAGTGTTATCATAAGAGCGTGTCAGAGCCTGTCTCCATTAGGAGCTCAAGCCAAATCTGACTATGTTCCCAATCAAACTGAATTTGGACTAGTAATGCATTTGCAACAGGGATGTTATTTTTTGCATATTTATATGAATTTTTGCATTTTCCAACCTGAGAAACAGAGGTGGAAAGAGTACAAAAATATTCTACTCAAGTAAAAGTACCATTACATTACTGAAATTTTACTTAAGTACAAGTAAAAGTACCAGTCTAAAAATATACTCAAGTAAAAGTAAAAAGTAGCTCATTTAAAATGTACTCAGAGTAAAAATGACTTAGTTACATTTTAACAATGGGAGGGAGGAAAAAATGGGATAGACCAAATATGTCAAACTCAGTACCTGGAGGGCCACAGCCCTACACAGTGTAGATATTACCCTAATTAAACACATCTGATACAGCTAAACTAATCATTTAGGCTTATTTGAAAACTACATGGTGTGTGTGTTGGAGCAGGGTTGGAACTAAACTCTTTAGGGCTGTGGCCCTCCAGTAACACCCTCCAGAGTTTGACACACCTGGGATATGGGCCTATAAATCTCAAACTAGGTGTTTTTAATTAAAGGAATCAGTTATTTAGAATAATAACACATTTAGGCTGTTACCAGGGAAATTAAATCAGTATCAACAAAATTAATCTTTGCAATGCAGAGGAAATGCAGAAGCTTCAAGTTACACACTAACATGAATGCATTTAGCCTGCAGTTACAAATGCAGAAATAATGTTTTGATAAATAAGACATAAAATGTGACCCTGAACCACAAAACCATAAGGGTCCATTTTCCTAAATTGCGATTTTGTACATCATCTGAAAGCTGAATAAATCATATTTCCATTGATGTATGGTTTGTTATGATCGGACAATATTTTAAAATCTGGAATCTTAGGGAGCAAACAATCCAAATATTGAGAGAATCTCCTTTAAAGTTGTTCAAATTAAGCTCTTAGTTTTGATATATTTTCAGTAGGAAATTTACAAAATATATTAATGGAACATGATCTTTACTTAATATGCTAATGATTTTTGGCATAAAAGAAAAATGTATAATTTTGACCCATACAATATATTGTTGGCTATTGCTACAAATATACTCCAGTGATTTAAGACTGGTTTTGTGCTCCAGGCCAGGGTCACAAATGTTAAATAGTCATTTGAAATACAAAAATAAAAATATACTTTAAATGTTAAATTAGAACCACCAGTAGGTGTCAGCAAGTCACTGATAAGAGAGTCATTGCGATTGAACAGAATAATCTAAACGGTTAATTCAAGGAATGAAACACCGTCATTGCTCAGAGTCAGAGACGCAAAACTGTGTATGGTGGCTGTGTTTAGTATTATTTTTGTTGTCGAAATAGAGCAAAAACAGGCAATATGGTGTCTAAAACGCAAGTCTCTTAATTAACTTCTTGTTTTTTGAACTGTTGTAAAAAGCAAAACTACAGGCCTATGTAATCATGGTGATTTTTTTGAGAAAAACGGCATTCTTCATGTGATGTTGACTTACTATATTAAATTATATAAAATATATACATTTTCTGCTTCTATATCTTCAATTTTGTGATCATTCTAAACGCATTTGAACAGACTGAATCACGCAGTGAAAGAAAGCACTCCAGATGCACGCGGATTAGTCTAATCTAACGTTACTTGATTTCACGGCACACTGTTTAGAGTGATTTGTTTGGTTTTTGGCAAAATACTGATAATGTCAAATGGCACATCGTTAAAACAACAATTACTATATTATCTCAGATGATATTGCACACCCTGCACCACTGTCTTTTTGGCTCATTTGTGCAAAACCTTTTGCTAAACCGTCAAAGCTTCATTTTAACCACCAATGCAACGATGTAAGTATTTACCTTACCTCTACATGCTTGCGAATGGCGATGTCGAGATGTTATAAGCTGCTAGTTCGGTCTCCCGAGGCAAACACAGCTTACACTGCATAATAGAGCATGAATATATGGCCAGGGGTTCACTTCATTTCCTTCGAGTTCAACTTCAGCAGAATATGACGGGGTTTTGTTTTCAGCTGGGTCTGTCTTGTCCGTCTGCATCTTTCTTGTGATTTTATTTGCTGCAGTTGTTTCCACGGAGCGATTTTTTTTTTTACTCAGTAACGAATGTTTTAAAATGTAGCGAAGTACAATACTTCACACCAAATACACTTAAGTACAAGTAAAATTACAGATTAAAAAAATTACTTAAAGTACAAGTACACAAAAAAGCTACTAAATTACAATAACGCGAGTAAATGTAATTCGTTACTTTCCACCTCTGCTGAGAAATGACTCAAATCAGTAAATCCCTGGAGAGCGCGTGAAGTGCATGAGACAGTCCCAGGAATTGCTCTTAACGTGCACTAGATCCTAAAATCACGAGCTAAGCCTATCGCATCATGCATCATGAAATAATGATAATGATTTGGTGTTTTTGTCACTCCATTGGAAGCCCATTAGACCAAAACCTTTAACCTTCAACAAGTTCAGAGTAATTAATATGAATATAGTGGTTTAAAGTACTCTAAATCACTTCATATTACATGTGATTGTCACGCGCATTTGGTCCGTAAATCCGGTTCTGTGATTGGTAGTAAATCTCCATCATCACGTTCATAATAATCACAGTGTTCATAATCGCAGATGAATCGCCTTCATGCACATAATACACCTGTTGGAATATTGTTATTCCTTATTTACTTGTTCTGTTTTTTAATAATTTCTATCATGTGTTTTTGTCCTGCTTCTGTCATGAAAACCTCGTCTGTGTAAACACACCAGGCAATAAAGTGGATTATGATTCTGATAATAACTGCTTGTGCTGCACAAGTGAGAACTTTTGATTATCCAATGATACACAGTTACAGCATAGTGTAGGAAAACACATCTCTGCAGTCTTGTGCAACACTTTACTACCAAATTCCATTCAATATCTAATTATTGTTTATATGTAGCGTACACCAGAAAGGTTTCCTCGAGATCTCATGAGTCATGAGCAGAACATGATGCATGATGGGATAGGCTTAGCTCTTATGTAACTAGTATTATCGGTAAATGTTTCGGTGACTAACAGATGAACTTTAACCCTTAGGCCGTAAACAGACTGCAACTACAATTGTGACAAAATAATCACATTTACAATATTTGTAGTTATTGGCAGTCTGTAAAACCTGTTACACAAACCCATTCAATAAAACAATAAACCGTTTCAGACAGAGTCAGTCATTACTGTAACTCACGACGTTAACTGAGATCATTTTGAGTTATTAATAATGAATCCGGAACATAATGAAACGGGGACAAGCCTAATCACAGCATCATATTTGAATAAATGTAATATACTACTAAAACACTAGTTTTAATGCATTCCTTAATTCATCAGAAGTCTGAGAAGCGTGCTGCCTTACCCTGTTCAGATTAGGCACGTTTATTTATACAGCACATTTCATACACAATGTTTATTCAATATGCTTTACATGAAGTAATAATCATAAAAGTAATCACAACAATAAAAGCAGAGAATACATCTTTTAAAATGAGGATAAATAAAATACAGTCAGGGTTCGTACACATTTTTACCAAGAAATTTCCATGACTTTTCCATGACTTTTCCATGACTTTTGTGACAATTTCCATGGCCTAATTTCACATTATTTTACAATAAGAATAAAAATCTGTTCAAATTATCATAGCATTTTAACTAAAATGAATGACTATTAATACTATTGTTTGCTTTTTTGTTTTAGTACAAGCTTAAACTACGCCAGATGTGAAGGTCCTTACAGTCCGAAATTTCGCATGCAAAAACGCATACAAACATTTCTGACTCGGTGTGTAAGGACCTTTACTCCACACAGAGAACATATCACATCACTATTATCATTTATTTAACTCAGTTAAACGCAGGGCCAGAATTTCTTTTGCAATATATATATATATATATATAGGGCCCTATGAAATATATTATATATTCCATTTTATTTTTCTAAATTCATTTTTACCGTTTCAATTTTTCTAGATTCCGTTTTTTTCCGTTTTCATTTTATAGACTCCTTTTTAATGATCAAATTAAATTGTATTTATCAAAAAGCATGTCTAATTAATTAAAATCATGAAACTTATACAATTTAATTTATTAAAAGTCTAACAAAAATGACATGTTTAGGGCCGTATGAAATGTTATATTTTTCTTACCATATGTTTTATTGTTGCCAAATTCTGTTTTAGCTCATCTGATTATTTGAATGCATACAAAAAATTTTTTTACTCTTACAGTAGCCTTATGAATTGTTATTTTTCCTCAGAAATTCTGTGTTGTGTATTTAAATTTGACTGGTTATCAGATTTAAGGCATGAAACATCGATTTCATTTATATTTTAATGAATGAAAATTAAACATTTACATGTTGAAAAATAAAGGGGATTTAGCCTACTATTAAAAATAAAATATTTTGTGATTATGTCTTGATAAAATAAAGTTTTATTATTTTTCAACAGTAGTAGTAGACGTGTTTTTGAAGTAGAACTAAATTCAGTTTCATTGTTTGTAGGGACAAACAGATGCAGATAATTAAAACATGCACATTTCTTCTCTTTCTCTGTCACTCTCAAAATGGGCATATTTGAGAAACAAGTCGAGTAGTTTGCTTCACTGAATAGAATTGTCGGTCATTTAACATTTCTTTCGTAACAGTTGACTAAACATCTTACCTCGCTCTCTTTGATTAATCTGACGCTTCGTCGCGCGCTCAGCATCTGTGAACGCTAAACTCCGCCTACTTTGATTTGATTTGAATTCAATTACTTTGACATTGACGAGCGCTGTTTGCCGCTGAGGCAGAGCAGACTTTTAAAGCTTTTTTGTCATCCTAACAAGAGCGCTGCGTAATCGAGGACAGCAGATGCTCATGTAGGCCTATAATTATCTTTATTGAAGTGAGTTAGTTTTAAATCGCAATCGTCAAGCATTAATTAATGATTTTTGTTTTGCAATTTTACACATAATAATCCACGATGATCACAGTACACAAAACTGAAATTGCACGTCAAAATAACAGTCAATATTTTTGAGACCCACCCCCAAAAATAAATTAGCCTACTTTCCACAAATCACGTTTTCAGGAGCCCATGTATTATTAAGGGGGCCTAGCTCCCCGTAGTTTGCACCCTGCTCACCAGGATGGCCATTTTAACGTCATTTTGTGTGTAATTTTGCCGCTTAAATGCAACAAGCTGCACTTTTAGAGCCCCATATTTCAGCCTCGACTTTTAGTTTATGGCTTCGGGACAATTTTCACATCAGACGCGGGCCGGGTATCGGGCTTGTTTTAGGATTCCTCCTTATTTTTGTATTTTAGAAATCCATCAATTATTATGGTGATGAAAAGGATTAGCCGCTCGTGGAAACAATACCGCGACTGACAAGTGCAGCTTGACCTGTCTAATAGGTTAAACGTTTAAACTAACATTGTGATATGCTTTTTTAAGTATTTTATATATAGATTTTATTTTAGTCAAGTGGTGATTTAAGAAGGCTAAATTGATCAAACATAATAGGCAAACTCACTGTCTGCAGCTGGCCGATTGCTCAAAAGATACTTTAAAAACAAAAACTTGAATTTAATAAACAAATTTTCCAAACATATTTCTAAATTAACTTAAAGAAACGAAATACGCTTTGCCATTAAAAACGAAACTGAACTATTTTAATGGCTAGAACAGCAGCTGTGTAATGGGGAAGAGAGAAAGAAAGACATGGGCTCTAGTCGGACTCGAGAAGGTAATTCTGATCATCTGCTGGACAAACATGGACTGTATGATGGGTCTCAGGGCCAAAGTCAATTTACGTAACTGAAGCTGCCTCAGTGAGTCAGTAAAAGTTTCTGGTGGCAGGTAACAGGCAGCAGCAGACCCGGTTGCCGCATACAGACTGCAATAAATCACAATCCATTGAGACAAAATAATGCGGATTTCAAATGACGATTTGATATTCTGGGGATTGCAGTCAAGCTGATATGGAATTTACCCATCATAAAGCTGGAATGTATATGATATTGTCAAGTTTGGATTCAGGACCTAATCAAAATAAGGTCAATACACTTAAATTTCCATGACTAGTTATTAGTATTAATATTAATTTTCCAAAACACTTTAAATATGAATCCTGACATGTTCTGCATCATATTTGAGTGCAATCATTGGAAGATAATTTTCTTCATCTAGTTTTGTGTGTGTGTGGTTGTGATGTTTGTGTGTGTGGTGTGAGTGGCTGGTTGTGATGTGTGTGAGTGTATTATGTTTTATAACTGTTTCTAATAGTTCTCTCTTGTTCTGTAAGCAGAGAGCAGTGGTGGTCTGCAGCGGTCAAAGAGTGAAACTATGACTGGATTAACACGATCTCGTCGACACACGAGGAGCCGCGACGAGCCGCGACGCCACACCATCACAAACGGAGTGAATTATCAGATGGTAAACAAGATATTAGGGCTGGGCGATAACGATGATTATTGCGATATAATTTTCCTCGATAAAACTATATGAAGAGTTTGATAAATGTTCAATATAATGTATATGTGCCAAAAGCAGAACGAAACCAGGCGACTCATTTGAGATTTACTGTAGTAACACTCACAGCACTATGGTATTGTGGCAGAAATATGGGATATTCACATTTAATTTTATTACCGGAGTAAATGTATATAATTATATTATGCATGTGTGGTTAAGCTATAGCATGTGTGCATTTTTACTGCATGGTTTTAGACTGTTTTTCATACAAATAGGCTTCCTAAACACCATATAGTTATATTTTACCATGTTATTGAGGTGCTATATGTGTGGTTTTAGCTGTTTATCGTAATTTAAATGTATGCTACCATGGGAGACCAAAAAAAAAAAAAAAAAACTTGATCAGAATAAAGGTTGCTATCATTTTTACAGATGATACTGATTTTGATACTGAACACAAATGTACCTCTGCATCCTAACTCAAGCGACTATCAAATGTGCATTTCTAAGAGACAAAAAAGTGATATTATTATTAATATTATGAGGCAACCCAACCCTGTTTCTTGATTTAAAACCATATCACTCAGAGCATGCAGAAAATAAGAAATACATTTTTCTATTTAGATATTATTTTAAGATAAATTAATGGTCTGGTTTCTACAATTTTCACTTTGGAGTAAAAATCTGGCTTTAAACTTGAAAGAAATAAAGATTTGACATTTAACGTGATTAATTATCGATATCGACTGATAGGAAAAAAATTATTGTGATCATTTTTTGGGCCATATCGCCCAACCCTACAAGATATGCTTTAATTTCTTCCCAAATTAAGTTACATATTTGTTTAGTTTAATTTAGAAATGCACCGATTGCTATTTTTCAAATTTCATCTGGCAAGACATCAATACATTATCAGTAAAATCAGATCAACGTGCCGATGTTAGCGAGACATCATTAGCCCTCTTCACACGGTAATATCAGTGCATGGTCACAAAATGACCAGAGAATACAGAAATGCACTCTTCAGTCACATCAGTGAAGCAGCATTCACGCATCAGTTTCACATTACCGGTACATTCGGTGACATCACTAATCAGGACTGACCTCTGAAGGGCTGCGGTCGTTGGTCCATTACCACCGCGGGGGCAAAAATCTGCCACAGCCCTAGTTTAAAACATCTAAAACAGTTTAAGTCTCTTAATTAACTTCTTGTTTATTGAACCGTTGTAAAAAAATCAATATCACATTTGTAATATTTGGAGAAAACCCACACTCTTCGTGTGAAATTGATTAGCTATATGAAGTGGTATACATATGTAAATTTTCTGCCCCCATATCTTGAGTTTGATTATTCTAAATGGATTTTAATAGTCTAGACGTAACATATGCGCGCGCCCTGTAGAGGTGATTTTAATGTTTTTTGCAAATCTTGTCAAATCTAACATCGTTACAACAACAATGACGACATCACAGATGATGTGTATCGCACACCCCTAGTATTGATTATTTATAGTGTATTAGGGGTCGACCGATTATCAGCGCCGATATTAAGCATTTTTACGATTATCGATATCGGCCATTTTCAAAAAAGATTTGCCGATTTTATATATATATATATTTATTTATAATATTATTATTATTTATTTTTTTATTATACAAACATACTATTTTCAGGTGACATTATTTATTGGTGAATAAATAATACAGGTGAAACTATGTAATGTTTAAATGCACTATTTGGCTCGATGCAGCCTGTCTGAGCTCAACACTCTGTGAGAGTGAGGCGATCTCTCAATCTCTGAGAGCAATCTCCGCCCACCGCTCATCTGATATGTAGAGAGTCACGAGTCCGACCAATCAACGCGGAAAACTGAAGGCAGTCTCACACCGAGAGCACTTGCTAACTGAAGCTGCCTCAGTGATCACGCATCAGTTGTCTCTCAAAGGTAAAGCAGCAGCAGACGTTGCTGAAGTTGCAAAACACCTCAATATAACCTATGATGTTCGCGATGCGGAAAATGCGGGCGGAATCGCGGAATGCAGTCATATAATGGAATTTACCGTATAACGCGGAATGTCACGGAATGTGTCAAGTTTGGATGAATTAATCAAAAGTAGGTCAGTACACTTAAATCGACTCGCGCTATGGACTAGTATCTATAAATATTAAGCCGCAAAAACACTTTAAATATGAATCCTGCATGTTCTGCATCTCTGTTAATGAATGACACAGACGTGCGGTTTCATTTACTGCACACATACATACTGAAGCGCATGATGCTCGCGGTGACTTCAGCGTCTGCCGTCTCACTAAATGAGGACATAAATACATGAACAACATCCCCAGAACTGCTCGGACAGTCACTTCATGAGCATTTGACCGTTTCATTTGAGTAAAACGATCGTCATATCATATATACATAGGCTACAGAAACCTAAAAGGTCCTCATGGCAACCGGTCAAAATATAAGTTCGGTTTAGCCGAATATATTACTGTATACGTAATACAACTACAACAATTATTACAACTTTTGTTGAGAATAATCACACAATACGTTAAATACGTTTACTTTAAGTTTTACAAAATGTTTACAGAATGCTTCTGGGTGATCCCTGCACTTATGTTATTATTAATATTACTGTTTATTTAATGTTGTTGTTATTAACAGTTTTCAGAATTAAAGACATGTTTAAAAGCATTTAAAGAACGTTTTTTGTCAGAGCTCTTGTTATTATTAATTTTGGCATTCATTTTCATTTTTACACCAGACACGTATATCAGTTCAAAATATCGGTTATCGGTCTACTTGATCTATAATAATCGGTATCGGCATCGGCCCTGAAAAACACATATCGGTCGACCCCTATAGTGTATATGTATGAGATACTCAACCAATGTCTTCAGTTGTATCTAATTCACTCCTCCAAGTGTTTATTGAAGGTATTTGGTAGGCATGCACCGAAATGAAAATTCTTGGCAGAAGCCGAACAAAATGAAACACTGAAGGCCGAATACCGAACATGTTTAAAAAAATAATAAAATAAAAATATCCCCCATGTAGGCCTATTTTGAATTTTTTTCACTATTGCATAAATTAAATAGCCAAAATCTGCTTTTTACTCTTTTGTCCTGATTTACAAGAAGAAGAAAAAAGAACACTGAACATTTTTATACATCCTATCAGACATTATACCAACAAAGCACAATTTAACCTAAAATTAATAAGTTAGTAAAATAATATTTTTTGGCCATTGTTGAGACCCCATTTCTTAAATCAGTGTATTTTTACTGTACAAATAAATGCAGCCTTGCTGAGCAGAAGAGACTTCTATTAAAACATTAGAAAATATTACAGATCCCAATTTGAACTCTATTGCTGAATGTTATAGTAAATGTATTAATACAGCTGTTGTAGGGTAATTATTTATATCATTATTATTGGCTTACTTTTTTATTTTACAGAACAAGAGTAAAATTACAATACTAACATTTATTAATGTTGATGGAGCTTTTATTGTGGCGGAAACACGCAGGAAGACATCAGTTCTTCTGTTTGTTGACAACAGCATGCAGATATTTCTCAGATATATCGCATTACGAATTCGGGAAGATGTTTGTCACACGTATCACATTGTCACACGCCTTTAAAAAAAACAATAAAAATTAGCAAATGATGAGTATAGGTTTCAGCGCAGAATTTGCTCGCGCTTTGGACTTTGAACTCTGTCGCAGCGCTGTTTGAATACATGCCATTCGTGCGTGGTTTAGAAAACATAACATTCTGTAGTTTATTTGCTAATCCATGTCACGATTTCAAATTTGGTGGTCGTCTCCTCATCAGCTCCTCCTCTCGCTCCTCCCTGCGTCTACATTCGCTCCGTCTCTCTCTCTCTCTGTGCGGTTCTCTGTCCTCCGCTCATGGTGGTCAGCCGGCTTGGGCCCCGGGGCCTGGACGCTGCCATGTGGGCCGCTTACACCACCGTCTTCATCCCTCTGAGCAGCAACCGAGCCGTGCACTTCTTTCTCTGGGTGAGTGATACACGGATGACCAGGTGTGTGATGTGCTCGCTGGGCTTTTCATGCTTCCAGAGGCTGTTTTTCAGGAACCGTCTGTCTGTACACTTTCCACATTCGTTATGTAGTATTTCAGGCGTTTGGGTTATATGAGATGCTCTGTGTGGGACTGCATGATTTCTCTTGTGAAAGAGTGTTGATGTGATTCTCCGTCTCTCTATACAAAGAGGATTTTCCCTTTCGACGGCCCACGGCACAAAGCCCTCCCTTTATTTCTCTTTCACTGACTCGCTTTAAAAAGAGCTGAGACGGCAGTTCATCGGCCTGCAGAAGATCCTCTGGCTCATTGAAATGCTCTTAGTTTCACCCTATTGAATGCTCTACTTGTACAAAAGTAGCTTTTTTAATATATTAGAGTAAAACATCTCAGTTCAAGTACGTAAGAGACTGAAAGTCTTCCCCCTGCTGTTGGTCACATTACAAATCACTTTTATTGTCACATCACCACAGCACAAGTGCCTTGGTGAGTGAAATTCTTTCGAGCGTGCTCCAGACAGTGCAAAAAACATCAATTTACATATGGACAGTACATATTTACAGAAGACAATGTGCAAAATACACATACATATACTCAGTACACATAGTGTACTATAAAGACATACTTGGTTATCAACTACACATTATACACCGTATGTGCACATCTACATTATGTACACTATCTATACATTATGTAGTCTATACATAGTAATAATGTGAAGGTGCAACAGATTATAAATTAACAGCAGATAGTTGTGCAAAGGTGCAACAGATTATGCATATGCAATGTCGTGGGTGTGCTTGTATGGTGTCCAGTGATAGCAGATATGTTAGTGCAGTGTGTGCGTGTAGTCCGGTAGAACTGTGGTAAAGTGCAGAAGTACATTCTCGTATATAAGCTTTGTACATCATGGAAGCAAATGTCTTGTTTTTGAATAGAAGTGCAAATGAGACTAGATGTGAGGCATTGTTTTTAGTGCATTTTAGTAATGGCATGGACGTCTAGTGGGTTTAAACCGGACATTAGTATGGCGAGGGCACAGAATTAATTGTCTTTAAATGGAAATCGAGGTTAGGGATGCAGAGATTAACCGGGTTTACTATTAACCGCGCTTTAAAACG
>CM050414.1:29101331-29148831 GCA_027564155.1 Gymnocypris eckloni scoliostomus
TCTACTGAGCCTCTTTACAAATCAGCATGACAGCATCGTACACGTTATCATTACTAACTTATTTAATATTCAGTACACATGCATGAAGTGTAAAAGGAGAAGGGTATAACCTTCTGAAAAAAGAAAACACGCAAATATCGCGGTTGTTACATTCCTCTGCGGTTATGCTCATCAATAGCGTGGTATTGCGATACAGCCCTAGTCATATTAATTTAAATGGCTGTCTGTGAACTGCCCAAGAAGTGTTTCATTATTGGGGGAAAAGTTGCATCAGTTATTTACACTGTGCCTTTTTATAAATTCAAGCACATATGATCACTGTAAGTGTGCCACTGTTTTTAACATGTACAGCACAGCTATCAGTAGATCCTCACTTCACACACATTAGGTGTCTCTCACTCCCATAAGAGATAGAAACAATCTTCTGATTAACAGAAACATGGTGTTTTATCATATTCTCTACAGCAGCTCTATTTGAGCATCATTACACAAATGTCCATTCAGCTTGTTAATGCTCCAGCTCGGTTATTCTCTTCAGTGTGGTCCGGTTTCTTGAGATGGTTCTGACGTGGTGTTTGTCGTTTCAGGAGGTGACAGAGAAGAGCGAGCGCATCACTCAGCTGGAGCAGGAGAAATCTGCTCTGATCAAGCAGCTGTTTGAAGCTCGAGCTCGCAGCGCTCATGATAGCAGCGCTCTCGACTCCACCTTCATCTGAACACCATCACACCACACACTCCATCATCTGATACCGAGAGGAGCCGCTTCAACAGTCCAATCTACGGCATCAAGACATGATTCTCTCCTGAGACGAGCAGAAGAATGAACTGGACTCCAGAACGGTTAGAGATAAACAGAACGGAGGCTGCGGTTAAAGTTCCCTCCGGTGTAGTCGACATGAGTAGACTTTTCCTTTTGGTTTGGTTTATTTGAGCTGTGGTGCTTTAATTAGCGTGCGTTTTCACTGAAAGTGTGGTGTTTTTGAATTCCTCCCAGTTAAAGGACATGTAAGGCTTCGTAAAGTCGGGATGTGGCAAAAGTGGAGACAGAGCGTCTATATAAAGACTGAATGTAGGGCGGGATCGGTTCAGTCCACCGCTTGTTAAATGGATGGAGGCGGATGCGAACTTGTAGCAGATTGTAAGAAAAGAGCGAACTAAATGATCAGAGAAATCTTGCATAGGCCACTAGACATTATGACATGTTTATTAAAAATTATGAGGTTAAAAAAATGCACCTTGAGAGCATTCCAGTCAGGTGTGCTCCGCCTGGACTTGAATCTTTGATTAAGAAACCATATCAAGCTTCTCTCAGAATAATAATAATAATGTCATTGCATCTGTGACATGCTCACAGATACCACAGAAAATTGACTCTTAAGCCAGTTTATAAAGAAGGACGTGTTTTAATATTCATTCTGGAGGGTTTAAAAGCAGAAATGAGAAGCTTGTTTTTGTTAATTGTTTAGTAAAGAGATTGATAATTGAGCTGTTAATGGCTCATAATGATCGACAGCCCCTCATAGATGCCCTCTATAGATATTATGTTGAAAAACACCTGAAATATTCCTTTAAAACTGGCTCTGCATCATTTTCACTCCATGTCGCCGTTTCATACAGTGAGTGATGGTTTCTTTCATCGGGTTTATGCTTTATTTTTGACTGATAAAACGATTTGTAAGATCAAATAAATCTCTGCTAGATATTTTGTGATTTTATAAACGACTACCCTGACTTCATGGGAATCATTTCTGTAAATGTTTCCAAAATATATTTACTATATTATACAGCCATATATAAGCACAACATGGCATGAACGTGGATTTTGATCTCCTCACTGACATGAAATACATTATTTTGGTTTAGTGAATATTTGGAAATCGACTCCTTAACATCCAAAATAAGTATTTTAGATTGACAGCGTAACAGTCTGGATAATGACGCTGTGGTACACTAGATTGCCAAAAATATTGGCACCCCTTCTAATGAACAGGTTTCCATCATCAGACATACAGTAGCAGCGTAAGAGTGTTTTTCTCTTTCATTGAGCTGATAAGGCAACATTCGCTGGAAAGAACGCAGTGTTTGTCCTCAATCTGCAGGGAGCGATGGTGCTTTAAATGATCGTTAAGAGACTCTACTGAAGAGCACGAATGTCATTAGAGGCTTTGTATTTGCCACAGCTGTGTGTTTTACATGTGAATCTCATCAAACTGTTGATTTAATTCTCAACAATCCTGTTTATTTTGCATATGTAATCCACAACAAACTCTTCATTAATTAAAACAAGTCCATTCTTGACATTCTGTTTTTGACCTTTTCTTCCGAATCAATTAACATTTGGCTTCTATAAGTTGATTTTATAAGTTTGTGTATTACATACTTATAGGTTTTAAGTTGCATTTTCTGAAATAATAATTTAACTGCCCGTCTACTTAGGACAAAAGCTGTTTTTAATTACGCTAAACTTTAATTTGTTAATTGATAACTAGGTTTTCCCAGTTCAGTGGTTTAGTAGGGAGTTTGTGTTTTTCAGTCTCTTCATGTGAATGAT
The DNA here is from genome assembly GCA_027564155.1 of Gymnocypris eckloni scoliostomus. NCBI lineage: Eukaryota > Metazoa > Chordata > Actinopteri > Cypriniformes > Cyprinidae > Gymnocypris > Gymnocypris eckloni. Next base: position 29,103,883 of record CM050414.1, read on the forward strand.
GCTCAGATCTACACAAACATCATGTGATTGCTATAATTAATGTTTGGTCAACTACATTAATATTTAAATCCTACTGGTGCACAGATGCAAAAGATAATGTCTTGAAACATGCCTGAGACTTGCGTGATACTGTATATATTCCACATTTGATCGTGGGATTGATAATCGCCAGTATAATAATGTGATTTTTCTGTTTCCTCGTACAAACACCGTCAGAAGAGCTCATTGGCATGGTCATTAGTTTTTATAAACCCTTTTATCTCTTATATCTGATTTGGCATTACTCTTAACTTTACAATCAATAATCAAGTAAGCTGAGCAGAGATCGTCACATATCTGAATAGTGTGATTATGATCTGCAATGACTAATACGAAGCTCATTTCTTTAATATGAGTCTGTGAAATTGGATGATGTAGAAGCTCTTGCGTTTATTCCGCAGGATCCATGCTGATGAAGCTACAGATGACAAAGGTGTGTCTGTTTTGACGTAAAGAGGTGTTGTTGTCGTCTTCCAGGTAGATGAAGAGCTCCATGTCATCTTCATGTAACAAATGACACGTTGTTACACTGAATTTCAGAAGTATCCTAATGGACGGTTGCATCAGTTGTTTACCTCCAAATTTCCGATGGCGAGTTGCATCATTGCCAATCGCAGTTAATGATGAGGACTTGCCACTACATGTTTTCTGAACGAATCCCACCCTCCACAAACGTGTTCTTCACAAAGCCAGTAGATATGTTAGCATGTTATGTTTTATAATCTCAATAATATGTAAAGGTTTTTTCTCGAAGAGAACCGTTCAGACCACACATTTCCATATTGGCCTTTAGTCTCCAGAACGCTGGGCTCTGATTGGCTCCCGGCGGCGTTGAATCATGGGACTGAAAGTGTCGTCTGTCTAAAGTCAGCTGTCAGTCCTACCACAAACTTCACAAGAGCTCTTGCGGCTGAAGAGTATCTTTGAGACCTCAGGAGCTCATGAAAGGTAAGAGATTATGCTTATAATAACTGCTGACAGGACTGTGTTCAGCTTTACTGACTGATTTAATTACACAACGGACATATTAAGAGTTCAGCTGTGCAGAAACTATAGACTGAGGCTGACAATGAACTCCAATTAATGAAGCTGTTGTTCTGTAGAGCTGCTTTACAGTTCAGTTTGAAGTTGTAATGAAATGTGACCCTGGAGCACAAAACCAGTCATAAGTGTCAGTTTTGTGAAATTGAGAGTTATGCATCATCTGAAAGCTGAATACATAATCTTTCCATTGATGTATGGTTTGGACAATATTTGGGAATCTGAGGGTGCAAAAAAATCTAATATTGAGAAATATTTAATGTTGTTCAAATTTAGTTCTTAGCAATGCATATTACTAATCAATTACATTTTGATATATTTACAGTAGAAAATGTACAGAATATCTTCATTGAACATGATCTTAATATCTAATGATTTTTGGCATAAAAGAAAAATGTATAGTTTTGACTCATACAATGTATTGTTGGCTATTACTACAAATATACCTGTGCTGCTTATGAATGCTTTCATATATTTAAATGTATGAGTCATATATTTAACATTATTTCTGAAACTGAAGAACTGTGACACTGATGGTTTATTTCTGTGCAGCTGCTTTGAGATCTGTAATGTATGAAGTGCTATAAATGTGCTTTGACTAATATATATTATATCTCACTATATATATATATATATATATACTCAACATATAAAGAATGTAATTAATAGTCTAATATACTGTATATATTTTGCAGATTGGGTCTAGCTGTCACATCAGAATGTTTTATTTTGTTTTTGTGCATTATAATTATACTTGATTAATTTTCTCACTGAATAGATGATGTTTGTCTTTAAAATATTATTTCATATTTCCAAGATATTCTTCTGAAATCAGTGTCTTTAAAACAACAGTGAATTTCTGACAACATGTCTTGCTGTAATGAATGAACCATAACAAGCATGGTTTTCCTAGTCAAGACTGACTGATGCAACTTAAATTTTTTAAACGAGTGTAGAATACGAATATTCTTCAAAAGAAGAAATTCAGAAAGCCTGTTATCGCATAATGAAAGTGTATGACATGATGTAGATGAATTTGAGCTTCAGTTATTAAATCCCAGCCATACTGAACAGATTTCGATGAGCAGAAGTGATTATGTTCAGGAGTGAGGTGTTAGAGATGTTCGGTTGTGTTTGATTTCTGTTTGTGTGTTTCAGGACGATGGCGATCCTACAGCTCTTCAGATTCATTAACTCGTCTCTGCTCCTCAGTCAGCGGCCTCTGAACGCCTCGGCTGAGCAGACGGTCTACAGCAGCTGCGCAGACATGCCTGCCGTGCTCATCTTCTACCTGGTGCTGCAGTTCATCAACATGTTCCTGGGCATCCCGGCCAACATCATGGTTCTGTGGCTCATTCACAAGAACAAGGGCGACTCGTCCAGCTCAGACATCTTCATCGTGCACCTGGCCGTGCTGGACGCGTTCTTCTGCCTCATTCCTCCGCTGGAGCTGGCCAACATAGTCTACCTGAGCACCAGCAGCACCTGGTACATCCTGCGCTTCTTCTACGGCGTCAAAGACTCGTCTCCGCTCTTTCTGTCCTGCATCTGTCTGGACAGATATATGGCCGTGCTGCATCCCTTAACATTCACCGAGCTCAAGGACAAGCGGCATCGCTCCGTCTGCGTCGCCGGCGTCTGGTTCCTCACTTTGGTTTACGCCGCAGCCAAGTGTGTGGGAAACATTCCCAACTTCGACAGGGTGTTCACCGTCATGATCCTGGTGGCGTTCGCGTTCATGCTCTTCTGTAACATCTCTATTCTCTGGGCTCTGAGACGATCAGCTCCAGGACGAGACGAGAGACACCCGGTCAAGAAGAAGGCCTTCAGGATGGTCCTCATCATCTTGGCCATCATTGTGTTAAACTACTTCCCACCGGTGGCTCTCTTTCCCTTTCGAGAGTATTTCTCTCCGGATGTCTTCCGCTGTTATATCCACTACATCGCCTTCGGCTTCATGGACGTCAGCAGCAGCATCCAGCCGGTTCTGTATCTGTCACGGGAGAAGATGTCCAAAACCCTGAGCTGGTGCTCTAAAAACACCGACCGAAGCGCTGATGGCGTTTACACCGTCAGTCGTTGAGCGGCAGCTATCGGAGGATTTCACATGATTGGAACTGACCACTGCATGCACATGATAATGTAGGTTTGTGCACATCTATTAACACTTTTAAAACTGGTGCTAAGAACTATCTTTTGTCATTAGCCTGGGCTAGATTGTGTGTATTTTAATTGATACATTTTTGGGGTTTCTAGGCTTTTATGTATTTGTATGTTGATAATACAGCACATTGGTCTGCATGTGCAGTTGAAAGCGCTTTATGAATAAATAAATGCTTATTCTAAACAATGTGTAATGTAACCATATTAGACTCATTCTGACAGGAATCTGCAGCCGTTTTATGTTTAAGCAGAAGCTTCAACCTGCTAACAAGCGCATATTTTGTGCATATAAAATGTTTTTAATTAATATCACAAATGCACTTAAGTGAAAAAGTAAATGTATTCTGGATTATCCTGCAGTTTATTCAAGACAGCTGTCACATACACTGTATGAAACAAATTGTTTTTATTAACTTTTTCTGATACAATAAAATGTGCTTATAAGTAGAAGTCTCGTTATCTCGTTATTAGCAGGCTTTAAGATGGTTTGGATCCTACCTGTCTGATCGCTACCACTTTGTTTATTTAAACGGGGAGTCATCTCAATTATTACCAGTAAAGTATGGAGTACCACAAGGATCTGTCCTAGGTCCTCTGTTATTTTCATTATACATGTTGCTAATATTATTAGAAAATATGGGATTAGTTTCCATTGTTATGCTGATGATACTCAACTATATATCTCAACAAGACCAGATTAAACTTCTAAACTATCTAAGCTAACGGAGTGTGTTAAAAATATAAAAGATTGGATGACCAGTAATTTTCTCCTATTAAATTGAGATAAGACCAAAAAACAGTAATCAGAAAATCATGGATTACAATTTGCTAACTAGACGGATGTAGCCTACTGTTACTTCCTCTACAGTCAAAAATCTGGGTGTTATATTAGACAGCAACCTATCTTTTGAAAATCATATTTCCCATGTGACAAAAACAGCATTCTTCCATCTTAGAAACATTGCCAAGCTACGGAACATGTTAAGTGTTTCTGATGCAGAAAAGTTAGTTCATGCATTCATGACCTCTAGACTGGACTATTGTAATGCACTGCTAGGTGGTTGTCCTGCATCTTCAATAAACAAGCTACAGATAGTACAAAATGCTGCGGCTAGAGTCAAGAAAATATGATTATATTACTCAAATTTTAAAGTCTCTGCACTGGCTACCTATTAAGTTCCGTATCAGTTACAAAATATTACTTGCCTATAAGGCCCTAAATGATTTAGCTCCTGCATACCTAACTAATCTTCTATCACGCTACAATCCATCACGCTCCGTTCACACAGCGGCATGATCACATTCATTTTCAATGGAGAGCTGGCGACAAGAGCGACAGTAACCGTTGGTCAAGCGACAAGTTAACGATTGACCGTTGGTCAAGCAACAAGTTAACGATTGCTCAACTTTATGCAAATAAACCGAACATTTTGCGAGCGATAACCAATAAGGAATGAAGAATCTGTCAGCGGCGCTCGCACGTCACCGTCTCGTGCACCGGAGCGATCTCTCATTTAAAACATTCATTGTTTTAAATGATTTGACTGTAACGACATACAAATTATGCGTGGAAAATAAACTGTTGGCAGTCTAAAGTGAGTTTGAGTCATACATTGACGGTTCGTGTTGTTAATTACTTGATGCAGTGAGAAGTTCAGCACTGGTTAATGATTTAAGGCTATTTTTTCTTTTATTAAATGCCCTTTTGTGAAGGCCTGCCCAATCTAATTATTAGTACAGTTAATTAATAATAATTTAGCCGTAAATAAAATGATCTACATGATGACCTTTCATGACGATCTCATCCGGGACGATCTGTCACGTTCAGACACCTTCAGTAATTTAGGGCATTACCAGGATGCCTTCGATGACGTCTGCGTCTGGAGTTCTCAGCGGAGCGGTGTGCTTGTAAACTTATATGATTTAATTATTATTATTTGACGAGAACGGCGTGAAGAGATCATGCACAGCTGTTGTTTATATTGCTGTGTGTAGCCGGTTAGCTGCAGCAAGGGGCTACAATATTTGTTAAATGTTTTCCTTTTATGATTGATTTATTAAGGCAACTACGGACACCTTTTTCGCATTTTTATCACAGAATAATTCAGGAAATATATTTGATAGTTTCTATACTAAATTATGTCAATCAGTAATGCATTTTTCATATGGTTTATTTATGCATTACCTGGAGATAACTTGAAAAAACATAAACCATATATTTATTGTCTTTACGTTTCATCAGTAAAAACGTTTCTGATTTTATTCAGTTTTTCCGCGTCATAAGTTTCTGCATATGAATGAAACATGCGCTGCATGAGATAAATATTCACATCTCCTCATTCTGGATACGAATAAAAATTTATTTAAATCTAGAAACTTCTATGTGAAAACACCTGCTCGAGTTCGAATGATATGGGGACAAATTTACATTTTATTAAAATTAATATAAAAATGCTGCTAATGTAGTTCTACACACAGCAATAACAACAAAGGTGCTTGTTCTCTTTCGTTCTTGCTGTTTAATTGGGAAAAATGTTAAGCGCGTCGAGGTGTCTTGTCTTTATCTGACTAAAACTATTCATGCTTTGAACTATTATTATTACAGTCTTTATTTAAAAACGTAGAGTGGCTTAAAAATAATGATCAAAATACTGGTAAAACAGGCTTATACTGATTTTCTCGTCCTCCGAATTATACATCAATCCTGTTTTTATCATTATCATTCAAAAAGTTAATAAATTCAGAACAAGATTAGAATATAATTCTATTTTAAATAAAGCAGGAATGTTTGTTTCACAACAACAACAGTAGTGTTTACAACAGCAAAACCACCATTCCCTGTAAACTCTATAACTACAACTATAATAATAATATGATTCCAGAGTAATTAAGAGGTGAAAAAATGTCTTTAACATTTAAATGGTGTTTCATGTATCCCCCCCTCCTGCTGGAAGCAAGTAAAAGTACCAGTCTAAAATATACTCAAGTAAAAGTAAAAAGTAGCTCATTTAAAATATACTTAGAGTAAAATTACGTAGTTACATTTTAACAATGGGAGGGAGGAAAAAATGGGATCGACCAAAGATGTCAAACTCAGTACCTGGAGGACCACAGCCCTACACAGTGTAGATATTACCCTAATTAAACACATCTGATACAGCTAAACTAATCATTTAGGCTTATTTGAAAACTACATGGTGTGTGTGTTGGAGCAGGGTTGGAACTAAACTCTTTAGGGCTGTGGCCCTCCAGGAACACCCTCCAGAGTTTGACACACCTGGGATATGGGCCTATAAATCTCAAACTAGGTGTTTTTAATTAAAGGAATCGGTTAATTAGAATAAGACATTTGGGCTGTTACCAGGCAAATTAAATCAGTATCAACAAAATTCATCTTTGCAACGCAGAAGCTTCATCTGAAGTGGCATAGATGTGTTACACACTGACATGAATGCATTTAGCCTGCAGTTACAAATGCAGAAATAATGTTTTGATAAATAAGACATAAAATGTGACCTTAAACCACAAAACCATAAGGGTCCATTTTCCTAAATTGCGATTTATACATCATCTGAAAGCTGAATAAATCATATTTCCATTGATGTATGGTTTGTTATGATCGGACAATATTTTAAAATCTGGAATCTGAGGGTGCAAAAAAATCTAAATATTGAGAAAATCTCCTTTAAAGTTGCTCAAATTAAGCTCTTAGTTTTGATATAATTACAGTAGGAAATTTACTAAATATATTAATGGAACATGATCTTTACTTAATATGCTAATGATTTTTGGCATAAAAGAAAAATGTATAATTTTAACCCATACAATGTATTGTTGGCTATTGCTACAAATATACCCCATCGACTTAAGACTGGTTTTGTGCTCCATGCCAGGGTCACAAATGTTAAATAGTCATTTGAAATACAAAAATAAAAAGATACTTTAAATGTTAAATTAGAACCACCAGTAGGTGTCAGCAAGTCACTGATAAGAGAGTCATTGCGATTGAACAGAATCATTTAAACGGTTAATTCATTCAGAAACAAAACACCGTCATTGCTCAGAGTCAGAGCCGCAAAACTGTGTATGGAATTATTTTTGTTGTCGAAACAGGCAATATGGTGTCTAAAACGCAAGTCTCTTAATTAACTTCTTGTTTTTGAACTGTTGTAAAAAGCAAAACTACAGGCCTATGTAATCATGGTGATTTTTTTGAGAAAACGGCATTCTTCGTGTGATGTTGACTTACTATATTAAATGATATAAATATATAAATTTTCTGCTTCTATATCTTCAATTTTGTGATCATTCTAAACGCATTTTAACAGACTGAATCACGCAGTGAAAGAAAGCACTCCAGATGCACGCAGATTAGTCTAATCTAACGTTACTAGATTTCACGCCACACTGTTTAGTGTTTTGTTTGGTTTTTGGCAAAATACTGATAATGTCAAATCGCACATCGTTAAAACAACAATTATTATATTATTGCAGACGATATTACACACCCTGCACCACTGTCTTTTTGGCTCATTTGTGCAAAACCTTTTGCTAAACTGTTAAAGCTTCATTTTAACCACCAATGCAATGATGTAAGTATTTACCTTACCTCTACATGCTTGCAAAGGGCGATGTCGATATATTATAAGCTGCTAGTTCGGTCTCCCGAGGAAAACAGGTTACACTGCATAATAGAGCATGAATATATGGCCAGGGGTTCACTTCATTCCTTCGAGTTCAACTTCAGCAGAATATGATGGGGTTTGGTTTTCAGCTGGGTCTGCACCATTAACGCCTGTCTTGTCCGTCTGCATCTTTCTTGTGATTTTTAGCGCCAGTTTCTTCTTCTGCCCATTATTTGCTGCAGTTGTTTCCATGGAGCGATTTTTTTTTTTTACTCAGTAATTCATGTGTTTTAAAATGTAGCGAAGTACAATACTTCACACAAAATATACTTAAGTAAAATTACAGATAAAAAAAATTACTTAAAAAAGTACAAGTACACAAAAAAGCTACTCAATTACAGTAACGCGAGTAAATGTAATTCGTTACTTTCCACCTCTGGAAATGGATATATAATTAATCAATGTACATTAATAAATGTACATCCGAGTGACTGGTACCTCTGGTATGGAATACACTTGTTGGTTCACAGTTTTAACGGACATCTTTGCTTTGCTTTATTTTCAAGATCTAAGGTAAACTATCTGTTGTTGCTGTCAGTATGGCTAAGCTCACACAGAATTATATTTAAACTCACATTAGACACGTTTAAGATTGAATAAAGCACATAATCAGTACTTAAGATCATCAATGTCATATAGTTTCTATGTTGTTTTCCAGTGGCGACGTCATGGAAATAGAAACCATTTCTGAATTATAAATTATTTTTATAATTCGTCGCGGCTCGTTAGGACATTTAGGATACCTTTAGGTTAGGACACGGTGTAAGGTCTCAAAACTCTGGACTAGTACCAAGGATAGCAAAGTCCATTAAAGGAGGTAGAACTTGTTCATATTTGGCTCTCAAACTCTGGAATAGCCTTCCTGATAACGTTCGGGGTTCAGACGCACTCTCTATCTACAAATCGCATCTCTTTAGCCAAGCATTCATATAATGCATCCCATAATCTTGTAATGCAGGTATATCTGATCAAACACACATTATTATGCTTTAGCTTGGGTTGAACACATCAGTTTTGCTTGAATGGAACAGCACCTAAGTTAAATATATAAAGTTTATACAATATATAAATATTCACCTACAAACATAACCTACAGGAATCCTGCAGGATTTTAATTTTTTCATCCTATAGGAATTATGAAATCCTGCAGGATAATTCAACAATATGTGCAGGCAAGTCCTATATGTTTTAGAATGGACCCAGAAACATCCAGCAAACACAGGTGAGAGAAAGAAAGAAATGCTTACCTTCCTAAATACCTTTTTGAATCTGCAGGATTAGGGTATATAGAGAATAAAACTCTGATAGCTGCTGTAATTTTATACTGTATTTTTATTTAGATTCAAGTAATGTACATTTCATGGAACTATTTTTGATATAACAGGCACTGGCTGTTGGCAGCAATAAAAAATGTGTCCTAACAACCAAATCAATACAACAAACAAACATAAATAAATAAGTATACTTAGGAATTGATTATAGGCAATTGTACATATATTACCATAAATCATTACAAATTATGCATTTATGCAAACGTCCAAGAAGTTTCAATATTCAAGAGATATGAAACTGTAAACCATACACTTTTACATTGTATTTCTATACATTCATTAAAATGCCAATCCAGCTATCTATAGCTCCATCTGTTTGGCTTTTGCAAGACCTGGTAGGTCCTTGAGGTAGACACAGGATGAATGTACACTAATGGACCGGTTTCTCCCACCACCTCTACTCCGTGTGTTTCTCTGCACAGGCCCCGTGCACCCGGGACGCGATCGTCACAGATGGCCTTCACTACGGCGCCGGGAAACCACAGACCCTGGGTGCAGCAGCGGAAGACGCGATCCAGGCCCCGGTCTGCGACTTCTCCCCCTCCGGTCTTCGACATCTCATCCCGGAACCGCTTCGCCCCTCTCTGCGAGACTGATCGTGACGCTGTGGTCATCAGAGACTCAATCGTCCGGCATGTCCGTGCTACGTTAGCTGAAGGTAAAGTGCACACTCATTGTCTCCCTGGTGCTCGTGTTCTTGATGTTTCTGTGCAGATACCCGCGATCCTGAAGGATGACGAGAGCGTTGCAGCTGTTGTGATTTATGCAGGGGCTAACGACACCAAGCTGCGGCAGACGGAGACACTGAAGAGGGACTTCAGGAGCCTGATCGAGACGGTACACAGCACATCGCCCGCGGCGACGATCATCGTGTCAGGACCTCTTCCCACGAATCGACGAGGACACGAACGGTTCAGTAGACTGTTTGCTTTAAATGAATGGTTGTTTTCATGGTGTACAGAGCAGAAAATTCTCTTTGTTAATAATTGGAATCTTTTCTGGGAGCGTCCTAGGCTATTTCGTGCTGATGGCCTGCACCCCAGCAGAGTCGGTGCGTAACTCCTGTCGGACAACATCACCAGAACGCTATGCTCTATCTGACTAGTAAGCCAATTCTCCAATAACAGCTATGATGACTTTTGTTCTACCCACTTAAATGATAAAGGTACTTGCAGTGTCCAATCTATACAGACTGTGTCTGTTCCCCGAATAGTGAGTTCAAAATATAAATTTAATGCAGGATCTAGAACAAATCTGATCGTGATTAAACCAGAAAAATGTAAAATAAATGAACAAAAACAATTTTTAAAACTTGGGCTCCTAAATATCCGATCACTCACACCCAAAGCAGTTATTGTAAATGAAATAATCACAGATAATAGTTTTGATGTACTCTGTCTGACTGAAACCTGGCTTAAAACAAATGATTATTTTGGTCTAAATGAATCTACTCCACCAAGCTACTGTTATAAGCACGAGCTTCGTGAGAACGGTCATGGCGGCGGTGTCGCAACAATATATAGTGATATTCTCAATGTTACTCAGAAAAATACTTAATACTTCAGGTACAGGTTTGACTCATTCGAAATACTTATGCTCAATGTTAAACTGTCAGATAAGCAAAATAAATCTGTCCTATCTCTTGCTCTGGCTACTGTGTATAGACCACCAGGGCCATATACAGATTTTCTAAAAGAATTTGCAGATTTCCTCTCAGACCTATTGGTTAATGTTGATAAAGCACTAATTGTTGGAGATTTTAACATTCACGTTGATAATACAAATGATGCATTAGGACTTAAGTTTACTGACCTAATAAACTCTTTTGGTGTCAAGCAAAATGTCACCGGGCCGACACATCGTTTTAATCATACGCTAGATTTAATAATATCGCATGGAATTGATCTAACTGATATAGATATCATACCTCAAAGTGATGATGTTACTGACCATTTCCTTGTATCATGCATGCTGCATATTACTGATATTAACTATATGGCTCCACGTTATCGTCCAGGCAGAATTATTATTCCAGCCACTAAAGACAGATTCACAAATAACCTGCCTGATTTTTCTCAACTGCTCTGTGTACCCATAAATACAGATGAACTAGACACCATTACTAGCAACATGGTAACTATCTTCTCTAATACGTTAGAAACTGTTGCCCCCATCAAATTAAAAAAGGTTAGAGAAAAACGTGCGGCGCCATGGTACAACAGTTATAACCCATTCTCTCAAGAAAGAAACTCGTATTCTTGAGCGCAAATGGAGAAAAGGTAACTTGGAAGTCTTTAGAATTGCGTGGAAAAACAGTATGTCCAGCTATAGACAGGCTCTAAAAACTGCAAGAACCGAGTATATCCGCAAACTCATAGATAATCACCAAAACAATCCAAGGTTTTTATTTAGCACAGTGGCTAGATTAACAAATAAACAGATGTCACCCGAACTAAATATTCCCTCACAGTTTAATAGTAATGACTTTATGAATTTCTTTACTGATAAAATAGATAATATCAGAAATACAATAACAAATGTAGATTCTACAGAGTCTAGTACTTCAGCTTCATTCATCGCACCCAAAGAAAAACTGCATTGCTTTACAACTATAGGACAGGGTGAGCTAAATAAACTTATCACTGCATCTAAACCAACAACATGTTTATTAGATCCTGTACCCACTAAACTATTGAAAGAGTTGTTACCTGTAGCAGAAGAACCGCTTCTCAATATTATTAACTCATCGTTATCTTTAGGTCACGTCCCAAAACCATTTAAGCTGGCGGTTATTAAGCCTCTTAAGAAACCAAAATTAGATACTTGTGAACTGGCAAATTACAGGCCCATCTCAAATCTTCCGTTTATGTCGAAAATATTAGAAAAAGTAGTGTCTGCTCAATTGTGCTCATTTTTGCTAAAAAATTATATCTATGAAGAATTTCAGTCAGGTTTCTGGCCCCGCCATAGCACAGAAACTGCACTTGTTAAAATGACAAATGACTTGCTTCTTGCGTCAGACAAAGGCTGCATCTCGTTGCTAGTTTTACTTGATCTTAGTGCTGCGTTCAACACTATAGATCATGACATACTGATAGATCGATTACAAAACTATACAGGTATTCAAGGGCAGGCTCTAAGATGGTTTAGATCCTACCTGTCCGATCGCTACCACTTTGTTTATTTAAACGGGGAGTCATCTCAATTATCACCAGTAAAGTATGGAGTACCACAAGGATCTGTCCTAGGTCCTCTATTATTTTCATTATATATGTTGCCCCTTGGTAATATTATTAGAAAATACGGGATTAGTTTCCATTGTTATGCTGATGATACTCAACTATATATCTCAACAAAACCAGATGAAACCTCTAAACTATCTAAGCTAACAGAGTGTGTTAAAAATATAAAAGATTGGATGACCAGTAATTTTCTCCTATTAAATTCAGATAAGACAAAACAAAAAACAGTACACAGAATCTCTTGGATTACAATTTCCAACTAGACGGATGTACTGTTACTTCCTCTACAGTAAAAAATCTGGGTGTTATATTAGACAGCAACCTATCTTTTGAAAATCATATTTCCAATGTTACAAAAACAGCATTCTTCCATCTTAGAAACATTTCCAAACTACGGAACATGATAAGTGTTTCTGATGCAGAAAAGTTAGTTCATGCATTCATGACCTCTAGACTGGACTATTGTAATGCACTGCTAGGTGGTTGTCCTGCATCTTCAATAAACAAGCTACAGATAGTACAAAATGCTGCGGCTAGAGTCCTTAACAGGTCAAGAAAATATGATCATATTACTCCAATTTTACAGTCTCTGCACTGGCTACCTATTAAGTTTCGTATCAGTTACAAAATATTATAACTTGCCTATAAGGCCCTAAATGATTTAGCTCCTGCGTACCTAACTAATCTTCTATCACACTACAATCCAACCCGCTCCCTAAGGTCGCAAAACTCTGGACTCTTGGTAGTACCTAGGATAGCAAAGTCCACTAAAGGAGGTAGAACTTTTTCATATCTGGCTCCTAAACTCTGGAATAGCCTTCCTGATAACGTTCGGGGTTCAGACACACACTCTCTCTGTTTAAATCTAGATTAAAGACGCATCTCTTTCGCCAAGCATTCATATAATGCATCTCACAATCTTGTACTGCCAGTCTATCTGAACAAATGCACATTATTATGCTTTAGCTTGGGTTATACTGATAATTTCATCCAGGGTTATTCCTGGATGGAACAACTGCTACGCTAATTGTCTTACTGTTTCTATGTTTCTGCCACGGGATTAACATCCCGTGGTAGCTAGGAATTACACAAGCTTCAGTCTGGATCCAACCCTTAAACGATCTGAGATGACCGAACACCTGAGAAGAGACGATGACAACCCCTCGGAGGACCTCAGAGGAAGCCAACCATCAGCGATTATACTGACTTAACCAAAGTCTGCCATAAATGGAGGATCAGCACCTGGAGACAACCTCTACAGCCCTGACCGTCAGCGGAGTCTAGGACACATAGATGAGCCCCAGAGACAGATCTCCAGTGAGGACCTCGTCACCTAGACATCCATCGGGAAAGACCCCTGGAACCAGTGGACCACTTACACTCTGACTTTGCTGCAGTTGGAACAAACTACTGATTCGTCTGACCGGAGGGGAACTGGCCCCCCGACTGAGCCTGGTTTCTCCCAAGGTTTTTTCTCCATTCTGTCACCGATGGAGTTTTCGTTCCTTGCCGCTGTCGCCTCTGGCTTGCTTAGTTGGGGACACTTCATTTCCAGCACAATCATCGACTTGATTGCACAGATATTATTTAAACTGAACTAAGCTGGACAATGCCATTACTAAATTCAATAATGAAATGCATTCAGTTGATAATTGAGTGTTAAATCCTGTTATTTTACATTATTGACACAATTTGCCTATTTTGATATTGTGCATTGCTTTGTTACAATTTGTATTGTTAAAAGCGCTATATAAATTAAGGTGACTTGACTTGACTTTGACTACTTTAGTAATCTCCATGAGTACAAATCTTAATGTTTAAGCATTTAATGATATTCTAGGGAATCTAATTTTATAGCAACAGTTTGGACAGAACCCTTTTCTATTCTAACATGACAGTGTCTCTGTGTATAAGACAAGGATCAAAGAGAAATGATGATTCAGTCAGTGTGGAAGAACTTGACTGGTCTGCAGAAAGCAGCTGAACACCTCTGGTGTGACTTTAAATGCAGAAAAACTCATCACCAATCACCAATGACTTGTCAAGTCACCTTTATTTATATAGCGCTTTTAACAATACAAATTGTAACAAAGCACTGCACAGTATCAAAATAGGCAAATTGTGTCAATAATGTAAAATGACAGGATTTAACACTCAATTTTCAGCTGAATGCATTTCATTATTGAATTTAGTTATGGCATTGTCCAGCTCAGTTCAGTTTAAATAATATCTGTGCAATCAAGTCGATGATTTTGCTGGAAATGATGATTCCCCAACTAAACAAGCCAGAGGCGACAGTGTAAACTTTCATTCATTATATGGACAAAAGTACTGACACCCCTTCTTTAGAAGAGAAAAAGGCACTTCCAAACTGTGCCAACAAAGAAATTAATGTACTTAATTGTATTTCCACCTCTGTTACAACAGTTTTGAAGTGTATAAAATGACTGAACCCATATGTACAAGTCATTGGTGTTTGGTGATGAGTTTGTGGCTCAAAGTCTGCATTTAAAGTCACACCAGAGGTCTTCATCTGGGATATACCTTTAAAAAGATACAAGTTAATGTTACATGTAAACATAATATATTTTCTGCAATATTACAGGGTCTTGTGATCCAAAATGTAATATCATAACATTTTATTTTAAAAATTATTAATATTTTAAATAAAAATCATTACTGTCAATAACGTCTGTGTATTTGACGAAATTGACTTGAGTAGGAACATTACAATAAACACTTTATTCTAAGCAGACTTTTTTTTTTTTTTTTTTTTTTAAATAAACGTTTTGGTCGTGGACCATTCGTTTTAATGAATCTGTGTTTTACACATTCAAAGAGCCTTCCAGTGCGGACTCGTAGAGTATCTTATGATGTAATACAGCAGCGATCACTGCAGCTAAGCTAAATAAACACACAATAAACACACGATTGAGACGATATATGGTTTATTTGTGTATTTAAAGTCATATGTAGAAATGAAATATTATAGAATATAAATGTGTTCTGACGTTTGAGCTATTAGGTGCTGTGTGTAATTCAATCAACGTGAATAAATGGCTAAATTAAAATCTGTTTAACATATAAAGCGGCCGATCATGTCTTGTAGAAGACTTTAGGATTGAATCTGCTTGCTGTGAAACACTTAAGCTCACATTTTCCGTACCTTATGTTATGCTTATGAATATGACGGTTAAGGGGCTTTAGGCAACACTTAATGGGCTTTAAGGGATACATAAGAGAAATTCTAAGTTCTAAATTCTACATAAGAATTTAATTCTAAATTCTTTATGATGTTTCACCTCAAGAGACCCTTAAGTGACATTTTAGGGATGTTTTATGCAATGCACTTAAGTGTAAGTGAAACTTAATGGTGATTTTAAGGGTAAATTCCACTTAAGGTGTTTTATGCAACCGGGCCCAGTAGCTCACCGAGTGCAAATGTTTGACGTCATCGACGCAGAATGCACTGTGCACATAAAGTAATGGCGCCCCCCATAGTACAAAAACGATGTTGATTCTTTAAATAACATACATCTTTCATGAGTTTTCTACTACATGTTTAAATAAGAGACATAATTTACGCAGAGACGAACCAACATGAAGTGGGGGCCCCAGGCAAAATTAATAGATGAGGTCCTTCTAGAAGATTATTTTGTTAATATATCTTTGTTACCTAGATATAACGTACAAAAATTAGTTAAAACACATAATATAACATAAATAGTTTATTTTTTTTAAACAAAGTGTTTATTCTTTAACAAAATTTGAATCTTCATGGCAGAAGATAAAATACTGTACAACCTTGAAGATACAGAACAATCTTCATATTTACAGTAAAGGATTGTCGCCTTAAAAATGGAGCTTACGAACCTTAGCTACAGCAAATGCTGTCACTATATCCTCCATATTCAAAGACCTTCGTATGTTCCATCTGTTCCATTCAATTGAAATTAGTGACAGTGCTGACAACCTCTCTTGGATCATTGTTGACCCTGAAGTATGTTTTTATCAGCTTTAAAGCTGAAAAACTTCTCTCACCAGAGACAACGGTGATGGGAAGTGCTAGCAGCAGACGTATAATGTAAGTAAATGTATTGATATAGTAAGTAACACTATATCTGACACTACACTTTCCATTTTCACTGTCAGGAGAAGGGACTGGGGAATCTGGTGGCAGGAACTTAAGTAATGCTCCTGCATGCAGAAATATATAATGAGCATTTTAATTTAATCTTTTTAATTTAATTTATTAAATATTAGTTCATTGTTAGTTGACAACTAATTGTTAACTCAACTAATTTAATGTAGAAGAGATAAATAAATAATGTCAACTAAGTAAATGTAATGATATCTATTAAAATAGTTGCGTGAGCTCCCCACTGGCAGCAAGACACAGTACCGAAACTTGCCAAGTGGTGATGTGCGCGTCTTTCCCAGTACCACCTATTCTATTGCAGCCAATATTAATACCTGCTATATATAATACATCCTGCTGCTAAATGCAACCCTAGATAACCTGTTTCCCAGTAACACTATTAGTAATTGGACTAGTAATTCATCTAGCAAAATAATTAAATGAAAATAAGCTGGAATTAACAACAAAAACATTTGTTTGTCATATAATTATCATTAAGTCAATGTTATCTCCATTGCTTAACTTACCACTGTCATGTTTCCTCTTTTCCTCCTTTTCTTGCTTTTTTCCACTTTTGACTGCCAAATGGATAAGTCCTTTTCATTTTTAAAATAGCCTAGTAAATGCATGAGTAAGTGCTGTGCCAGATTGAAAACGGCGGCCGATGCATCACGAGGAAAAAGCAAGCATATCCAGCGTAATGCGAGAGGAATCCCCCTAGGGGGATGCAGATATATTGCTCCATGTTACGTGTATATTATTAATAATGACATTTCCGATTGCTCAAATGGTCAGCTGTTAGGGGCCCCCCTCAAAATACGGGGCCCCAGGCAATTGCCTGCCCTATTGCTACGCCTCTGCATTTGTTATATTAAGCTATACTTGTCTTAATACCCAGGGATACCTTTAAGGTAACACTGTTGTCATGGATGCAGTCAGCTGAAGTCAACAGATGAATGATTGATATATATGTGTGTGTGTGTGTGTGTTTATCTATCTCTTATAAACTGAGCAGAACATGGGTTCTGGTAGAATGACATTGTTTAAACCTGGGGATGCTGTGGATGTTGCCTACGAGGATGAAAGCTCACCAGCCACAATTATAAGTACTGCAAACAACAAGACTCAGTCATGATAGAAGATATGTATTTACTACTTGAGTATCTAGATTTAGGCTGGAGGGGGGGCAGATATGTGTGCCAAATGTAGAAAAAAGAGTGGCAAAGAAAATATAATTTACACTCCAACTCCGTCCCCATCGTCTGATGCAGAGCCGAAGTGATTGCTGCATTGCTACTTTTCATTATTTATTTATTTAATCACAAATAGTAACGACACCGAGATGCCAATATTGTGTTTTCATCTTTAGGTCATTCACATAAATAATATTGTTAATGCGAGATAAACAGCATGAACAGTCACTCAGAAACTATTCGATTACAGGACATAAATTAAAATCTATGTGTCCTGAATATATCTCTATTATTTATAATATCTGTATTTCTCTGTCTATTTATCCGTGGTTATTTAGTGTGGTTGTCTGCTAGTAATCACTTTTCATTTTATTATTATTTTCTTTAAAGAAATTCTTCCATGCACTTGGAGCAGACACTCTCAACAACCAAAAATCACAAGAGAATCCCCTGAAAAGGTGAATAATATAATATTTGTTTGTTCATGTATATATATATATTCATGTGTAGAAGTCGTAGAAGGCATGTTAACTTCATGTACAATTTACTTTTGTAAATGAATCCAAATTTGGTATGATCAACCCTTTGCCTTTAAAAAAGCTAGTACACTAAAGAAAAAGATGCACTAAAGAAAAAAATTACATGTTACTGTTACATGCTTTTAATTTTAGTGACTTTAACGTGTTTTTTTGCAGAATTAGTCCTACTGTCCTTGCAAGTCATGGACGTGTGGCAGATGGGTTACAGATCTGTTTGGACGAGAGACGTTGGCCACTCATGGGTTGTCTGGAAGGGATAGACATGCAAACAAAGCCAGCCCTTGATCAAGACAAAATAATGCTTATCTTGGGTGAGTTAAATGTCCTTCTTTTTTTCTTTGCACAAACATGCCACAGTGCAAGATTTTAATGATT
This sequence comes from Gymnocypris eckloni scoliostomus, assembly GCA_027564155.1. NCBI lineage: Eukaryota > Metazoa > Chordata > Actinopteri > Cypriniformes > Cyprinidae > Gymnocypris > Gymnocypris eckloni. Next base: position 29,122,629 of record CM050414.1, read on the forward strand.
GGTAAGTGAAATTGCATGTACAGACACAGCACAGAATAAATTCCCAGATGTTCCAATAAAGTTTATCAGGGCAGCACTCAGAGAAAAATTAAGTGACGAGTATGGTAATAATTTGTGGCGCACAGACACACACACACACACACACACACACACACACAGAGAGAGAGCACACACACACACACACACACAGACAGACAGAGAGAGACACACGCACACACAGACAGACAGAGAGAGACACACAGACAGACAGAGATTGACACACAGACACACGCACACACACACGCGCAGACAGACAGACAGACAGACAGACACAGACACACAGACAGAGAGACACAGACAGAGAGACAGAGAGACAGAGACACACAGACAGACAGAGACACACAGACACACACACACACACACACACACACACACACAGAGAGAGACACACAGACACACACACACACAGAGAGACACACATACACACACACACAGAGAGAGACACACATACACACACACACACACACACACAGAGAGACACACATATACACACACACACAGAGAGACACACATACACACACACACACACGCTCACACACACTCTCGCTCTTTCTCTCTCTCTCTCTCATATACACACACACACACACACACATTTTAACAATTTAAGTCCACTTAAAATAAATACTCTACAGGGACATAAATATTACAGATGTGATTAAATACATGTACAAACATCATGGACCAGTGGCATACAATAGCTCTTCCCAATATTAATCATCTCACTCAGTTGTTATGGGTATAAATAACAGCGTCTCCGCTGTATATGACGACTGCCTATGATAGAAGACAGAGAACAGTACTCTACTAACCGTTTAGCCCTCATTTGGGCATCTCAAGTTGTCTAAGCGCTCTTACAACCACCCTGTGTGTGTGTACTAAACTGCCAAACATGAAAACAAGCAATCGGCTCCGATAACCAATCTCTGAAATAATATTTAGGAGGGGTTGGTATTTAATGACTTCGGTCATAAAAGCTTCCTCCATACTAGAGTCAAAGGTGCATGCTATCTCCAGAACAAACACCTCTCTACATCACTACAACATCAGGTGTATTAGCAGACAGATCAGAGTTATTACTGAGACACTGAAACATAGACGGTTTACACAGGAATGTTTGTATATTCTTACTAAAGGTGAACATTGATTTGATATATCTTTCACTATCAGGTCCACTGTTCTGTCATGTTCTGTACATTCCCTCGTAATAATAGCAGCCATTCAAGATATGTGTCTCAGTGATCTGAATCTGAACAGGTACGGTTTTCTTGATTTAATTGATTGGTGAAACATTGACGTTTTTCAGCAAATGTTTAGCACAAGAAATATCTCTGTGCATTGAGAAACTGCGTAAGTCTGTTGTTTATCCGGTGACGTGTTATGATGCTGTGTTGAGTGGCGTCATGCTTTTCAAGAGAGTGACTAGTTTCAAACTAAAGAAGAAACCCAATATAAGTTACAGCTATTTGTTTTTAATTTAATTGTTTTATTCAGTTGCATTTGAAGATGCAACACACTTTTTCACACACACACACACACACACACACACGTTGGTTTTTATGGTTTACGGGGACTTTCCATAGGCGTAATGGTTTTTATACTGTACAAACTGTATGTGCTATTGCCCTACACCTACCCTACACCTAAACTTAGCCCTCACAGGAGACGGTGCATTTATATTTTCCCTCAAAAAAACTTACTCTGTATGATTTATAAGCGTTTTAAATTATGGGGACACTGAAAATGTCCTCATAAATCACCTTCTCCTTGTAATACCTATGTCATACCCATGTCATTATACAAATTTGTGTCCTCATAAACCACATAAACATGCACACACACACACACACTCTTTCACACTCACACACACACACACACACACTCTTTCACACTCACACACACACACACTCTTTCTCACACACACACACACACATATTTTAAAACATCAATGCATCTTTTCTTCTTGCTGGAAAATGGAGTAAATGCCACCTTCTGGCTGTGAATTGGACTCTCCTTCGCTCTGCTTTAACAATTTCAATCAATTAAAATGTGAAAACACATCGTTTAAGTTATTTCTCCAGTAGGTATCTTGCAGAAGACCGTTTGCGACTCCAACATAACTTCATATCTATCCTGCAGGAGCTGTGTTTTAAAGAGACCTGATTGTAATTCCTGCACATAATTGTTCCCAGGAGAATGAGCTGTAAATCCTGTAGGAGAACTGCATAATATTCCTGCAGGTGTTTTTGTAAGGGCAAATAAACTTGAGTTGAATGAACTCAGTGGCTGTTTATGACTCCTGAAGGATCTGGAGTCACTGCTATTACACCAGTGAACACTAGAGAGTGCTGCATGAACACGAGACGCTCATGTAAACATATGAAATAATAGTATGAAAAATATATTGTAGAAAATAAACAGTTTGACATTTTAGACCTCTTTAGACCACTTTAACCCACAGGGCCAGCGGTTCAAAAAGTGTATTTGGAAATGTTTTGCATTTACACGAATAACTCTGTCTGGTCCATCTCTGATGATTGAGCCAATGTCGTTTACAATAAGTGATAAAAAAAACAGTTTAAATTATATAATAACAGCTATTTGGGGATATATTTCATATTTCAAATGTTGTATTTTTTGCACCAGTTTTATTACATTTTTGTTCCAGAAATCCACCGTTCTGCTGGGATCAGAATAATCACGTTTTTATTAATCAAAAGTATCCCAATCTTACTAAAACGTCTAGAACAACACAAACTGAGGATTTAAACCAGATCAGAACCAAGATTGGATTTTGTGATCCGATCAGATTACTTTTGAACAACTGGCCCCTGCAGAGTTTAGATTCAACACTAATTAAACACACCTGATCCAGCTAATCAAGGCTTATTTGAAAACGACATGGTTTGTACCATGAAGCCGGTTTAGCTGCTAGCCAGGTACGTTTATGTTTAGTTTGCACCAATCCTGGATTTTAGGTACCATGAAAGTGGCTTGGCTTTTAGGGGCGTTCGTTGTCATCGTAACATAGACTCCACGGCTAACCTGCTCCGAGTTACAGATCTCAAAATTGGACCAATCAGATGTGAGCAAAGTGACACAAAAAAGCCACGCCCCAGTTTCTCTACCTGCAAATTAAAGCTGAAGTACCTTAAAAAAACAACAAAATTGCCCGGCTTTAATGATTATTACAATTTACATATGATTTATATTATTATCACTCCATTACACACAAGCACTTGTAGTTTAACTGTTATTATAAAGCATTTGGTTTAAATTAATATTAATACATGTAGATCAAATGTAATATACATAAGTGATAGAATCAACAGATAATTAAAAAATGGCTGCATGTGACCTTACTTGATTAAGTCTCTATGATTAACTATATAAAGTAACTAGTTTCCCTGCACTGATAATGTCCTTTATTAGTCCTACTAATACAATACAATAATACCATGATTGGAGTGGTTTGGTTTTGTTAACTCTGAATTTGTTAATCTACCGTCATGGTACAGGCCCCAAGGCATGACACCTCTGCGTAAGACAACACTTTTAAACAATCTCCTTTGTTTATTTACAAAAGATCAAATAATACAGCAAATAGACTCTGATATTTATACTGACAAGACTAAAACATTCATAAAAGGTTGTTTCTTGTGCCATTTGCTCATCGATAATTAAAACCGATTAATTTTTATTAAATCACTAATTACCTGTTCCACATCAAATGTGATTTGTATGTTAAAAAGTCAATTTATTAACATCAGAAAAACCAGCTAAGCTAAGATTCACATTCGTGATCATAAATCTGCCGTCGGGAGGCGAATTCACCAATAGCAAGACATTTTCATGACTAATCATTAAAGATTTAAGGTGTATGGTATAGAAAAAGTAACAATTTCTAAAACTGTTACAAAAAGAAGCTTATTAGATTTGATTAAAAGCTTGTCTCCCTTGGGTTTAAATGAGGACTTTGATCTTTTGTGTCTTTAAGTATAATAAAGTTGTTTAACACATTGGTTATAGTGTGCTACGATACAGACTAATGGCTCGTTTCCACTGAGCAGTACAGTACGGTTCGGTACAGTACGCAATTATTTCCGTTTACGCTGTCAGAAGTTGTGAATGCTTCCAAAATAGTAACCGTACCATACCCCTTTTTTGGTACCCTTCCGTTCGGGTACCTAGCACAGCAAAGGGTACCAAAAGGGGTGGAGCTAAACTCACTGCAGGATGCTGATTGGTTGAAGGGGATAACGCTTCTCCTTCACTCGTTCCGCTCTGCTGTCCGTGTTGGGCTTATTATTTGCATCAATGTGTACATGTGCGCAAACACAAAAAATATAAGTGTATTTTATATTTTCACACAGACAATAGCCGTTTCTCAATATGCGTTCGTGTGAAACGTCATTGCCCAAAAACCTGCATAATTTTCTAAATATTACTGTTATCGTGTCATGAAATGTAGTTTTAAGTGTTTCTCAGGCGAGAATGTAGTAGTTTATAACTCAAATGATTAAACATGAGATACAATTAATATTTAACAGGCATTCGTGGTCTCATGAATCTATTATTTGTTCTTGGTCATATCGTTTTGGCTGAGCAAAAAAGTTAATGTTTAACTTTATGTATTTATTTTGAACTTTACCATAGTACAGCGCTGACATTGTAGCATGGGTTTGACTGAATTATTTTCTTTTGTATTTATTTCCTCTTATTTAAGCTTCTTATACTTGTATAATGTCTATTATTGTTCATTAAAACTGATATTTAACAAAAAGAGCCAGAGTTGTGCTTATTGTCGTGCTTTATTGTCGATCGCTACCAGTGGTGTAGTCTACGTGATACGCAGGTATACGCCGTATATCCACCAGGGAAGGTCAGGGATTTGCGTATACCCACTTAAAATGTATGCGGATACGTAACGACATCGTTTTGTGACAGACCTTTCACAAGTTCATTCATAAATTCACCCAGTCTGTGTTGCGAAGCACCGCCTTTCTGATAATCACGCCGTATTTCTGTTGACAACTATTGCTTAGCTTGAAATTAACTAACAAAGGAGGTATGAAACGAACTACACCCTTTCAGTGTTTTCGTAACCTGCCCCTGAAGCTGCTGCTTCGGGTGACACTGCAAACAGATGACAGGAACATTAACATTATAGAAATGAGCCAGAAGGATGAAGCCATACGGCAGTACAGAAAACGAGGCCGATGCTGTCGTAACGTTACCTGGTACGAGGTAGAGTATATGTTGTACTATTTGGGGTGGATAGTGTGCACATTGGGACGCAGGGACTTGCTTTGTTCCCGAATTAATCAGCCGTTCGAACAAATCAATTGAATGAATGATTCAGTGATAAAATCAGTAATTTGCTGCCACCTAACGTCAGTCTTAATTTCATTTTAAAGTATCGCTTCAGTTATTTAAATCATTGAATATTCAGCATTTTATATTTAAAACATTAATCTCAACATGAACGTATGAAGTTAATTGCACCCAAGCCAGCTCTGAGCTTCATTAAATCTCTGTAAATACCTACAAGTCACTTTTGTGTTCTGTGCCTCTTCTGTAGTGCAAATTAATTTAGTTAATAATGATTTTATTTGAGCGGTAACCTATTCTTCTTATTGCATTTTTTTAATTAGACATTTTGAAAAAAAGCTTATAAAAATACACTTTTGAATTTGACATGAAATGTAACACTTCAAATAAAGTTAGAAAAAAATGCTCCTGTAAATCACTTTAAGGAGTCCAATATTACTTCATAATGGGAAGGCAAATGTTTGTTATTGAGGAGAATGTGCTCCTGAATTTTTTTACTGTGCCCCTAATTATTATAATTTTAAATTTGCTGCACAAGTGCTCCTGAAAATAAAAGTAAGCGTCAAGCCCTGTTTAGGGAGTGTGGTGGTGCTTATGAGAGGCTGCTCTGGTACGGGTGAGTATGAGCCTGGGAAGGAAAAGAATCACAGTATACTCACTACAAAAAACTAGACTACACCACTGATCGCTACTTTCCGGCATACACCACAGCTATAAGGGTACTGTTGGCAGTTGAAACACAAGCTGGATCAGGGTGTTCCATCCCAAATCGTACCGTACTGTACTGACCCGTACCGCTCAGTGGAAACACAAGCTGGATCAGGATGTTCCGTCCCGAATCGTACCGGACCGTACTGACCCGTACCGCTCAGTGGAAACACAAGCTGGTTCTCAGGGTGTTCCGTCCCGAATCGTACCATACTGTACTGACCCGTACCGTACCGCTCAGTGGAAACACAAGCTGGATCAGGGTGTTCCGTCCCGAATCGTACTGTACTGTACTGACCCGTACCGTACCACTCAGTGGAAACACAAGCTGGATCAGGATGTTCCGTCCCGAATCGTACCGTACTGTACTGACCCGTACCGCTCAGTGGAAACACAAGCTGAGTCGTGGTGTTCCGTCCCGAATCATACCGTACTGTACTGACCCGTACCGTACCACTCAGTGGAAACACAAGCTGGATCAGGGTGTGCCTTCCCGAATCGTACCGGACCGTACTGACCCGTACCGCTCAGTGGAAACACAAGCTGGATCAGGGTGTGCCGTCCCGAATCGTACCGTACTGTACTGACCCGTACCGCTCAGTGGAAACACAAGCTGAGTCATGGTATTCCGTCCCGAATCATACCGTACTGTACTGACCCGTACCGTAACGCTCAGTGGAAACACAAGCTGGATCAGGGTGTGCCGTCCCGAATCGTACCGTACTGTACTGACCCGTACCGCTCAGTGGAAACACAAGCTGGATCAGGGTGTGCCGTCCCGAATCGTACTGTACTGTACTGACCCGTACCGCTCAGTGGAAACACAAGCTGAGTCATGGTATTCCGTCCCGAATCATACCGTACTGTACTTACCCGTACCGTAACGCTCAGTGGAAACACAAGCTGGATCAGGGTGTTCTGTCCCAAATCGTACTGTACTGTACTGACCCGTACCGTACCACTCAGTGGAAACACAAGCTGGATCAGGGTGTGCCGTCCCGAATCGTACTGACCCGTACCGTTCAGTGGAAAGACAAGCTGGATCAGGGTGTGCCGTCCCGAATCGTACCGTACTGTACTGACCCGTACTGCTCAGTGGAAACACAAGCTGAGTCATGGTGTTCCGTCCCGAATCATACCGTACTGTACTGACCCGTACTGTACCGCTCAGTGGAAACCAGCCATAATTAACGGCGTTTGGTCTGATGCGTCGGCTCGGTCCCCACCTTCACTCATATTAGTTTTGACAGAATCGTTAGTGAATTGTTTATGGATTATTTGTAATGTATGCATTCATTTCTTTTTGGTCCTTGTATTGTTATTTTATCGTATTGAGTGTTTTGGAATTATTTTTGGTTGTTTGTCCTCAACTGGTCGATTGAGTTTGTGATCAGTAACAGCTGTGATGTGGCTTTCTAACGGGTGATTATGGGAGATTCTTGTGAAACATCACTATGATTCACTGAAGGATTCTAAAACGTGTCTATTTTATAAACTGTAAACTTTTCCAATCTTTTTTTACTAACATAAAATTATATCCAGGCAACTCATTCCATATTCCAAGTGTTCTGAAGGCATACTGTAGGGTTTGCTGAGAAAAAAATCGAAACCTATTAACGGAAAATCTCCAGTCATAGTATTCATGCATTTATACGAGTACGCAGCGGTTCGCGCCGGTTGCGCCTTGGAGAAGCACACAAGAGAGTAATTTTAAATCATCAAGATAAATACAATTGTGACTTGAAACACAATACTTTCTTTACTAAGGTGAATATCTCTGTTCTGAGACAGCCTAGAATGCAAAGAGCGCTCCGTCTTTAATCACCATAGCTCACTTCATCGAGATCTCACGACGTCTCGTTAATAAGCTCCACACTGCACAATGAATCTCTTATCTAAATCAAATCTACACTTTGTTATAATGAGATGATTCCTGACCTTGCAGAACTCAGCACTTTGATCGGTAAGTGGATTTTAACCTACATACGTCTGGTCCCTGATTCCCCCGGGGCCCTACGCGGCTGCTTACCTCGCGCATTGGTTAAGTCCGCCCCTGGACACTCATGCTCAAATATGATACAGCCATTTTATGGGGTTAATATGACTGAGTTTAATAACAATAACAGATATTACAGTCTTCAGTAATGATCACTGGAGCTCAAACGAATACATATATAAGATTCAAACACACTGACCAACTTAAAAAGCTTTATTCTGTCAGTAAAGCTTTGAGTTAACATTGAATAGGAGCTCAAATTATTAACATTAAATTCACAATACAATAGAGAAGATATAATACAAGATTCTTAAGTCAAACTGCATTACAGCTAAGACATGCTCACATCATAACTGACTTTTAACAAACCAGATCATACAGGACGACATCATTAATTTCTAATTAATGTATTCATACAGTCACGGATAGGAGACACGCCGTCTACAGGAATGAAGACTCCTCTATGTTATCAAACATCAGTACAGTATGTGTGCTGTGCCAAAACTACCATGATAATACCACGGTATTCCTTCAATGTGAATATAACAACCTTTGAGATCTCAAGATCCTTTAAAGGAACACCCCACTTTATTTGAATATAGGTTCATTTTCCAACTCCCCAAGAGTTACAGAATTGAGTTTTACCTTTGAATCCATTCAGCCGATCTCCGGGTCTGGCGGTAGCACTTTTAACATAGCTTAGCATAGATCATTGAATCTGATTAGACCGTTAGCATCTCGCTCAAAAAAGAGCAGACGCAATATTACGCAGCGCCTGAAAGTTGTCCGCAGCTATATCATAACTAGTTACCTAGTCTGGGGACTACTTTCAGGCGCTGTGTAATATCATTGCGCCTGCTGCACACATGGTACGGCAGCAAAGCTCCTCGATGATTATGGTGGAATGAGAGTATAGTTCCTAGCCATATCAGCCTAGAAAATCACAACTTTTCATTTTCATTTTACAGAAGAGTCAAGGTTTAAATAGGAAAAATATTGAAAATCTTTGGTTATTTTTGAACGAGATGCTAACAGTCTAATCGGATTCAATGATCTATGCTAAGCTAGGCTAAAAGTTGGAAAATTAGCCTATTTTCAAAAATAATTGAGTGTTCCTTTAACCCAGAGGTCTCGAACTCGATTCCTGGAGGGCCACAGCTCAAGCACACACCTGCTCGGACGTTTACAGTAATCCTGCAGACCTTGCTTATCTGGATCAGGTGTGTTTGACTAGGTTTGGCGCTAAACTGTGCAGAGTCCTGGAATTGAGTTTGAGACCAATGCTTTAGCCCAGGGTGGTCCAAACTCGATCCTGGAGAGCCGGTGTCCTGCAGAGTATAGCTCCAACTTGCCTAAACACACCTGCATGGAAGCTTCTAGTATGTCTAGTAACACCTTCATTATCTGCTTCAGGTGTGTTTAATTAGGGTTGGGACTAAACTCTGCAGCACAACGGCCCCCCAGGGCCAAGTAAAATTATATTTCAGTCATTAGCCCAGTGGATTCCACGTGTTTATTGTAAGAAGTTATGCTGAGGGACGTAAAGGTGACTGCAGATGCGTCACTGGGTGCCTTCGCTCTCGGCCGCGGCGTGCAGCTTCTGGTGCTTCTTCAGAGACGACTGGTCGCTGTACCTGCGGTCACACAGCAGGCAGCAGTGCAGCTTCTCTTTAGTGTGCACCAGCTCGTGTCTCTTCAGGTGTCCGGCGCGGCTGAAGCTCTTGCTGCACAGACCACAGGTGTGCTGCTTCTCTCCGCTGTGGGTGAGCTGGTGCAGCTTCAGGCTGCTGGCCACCGTGAAGCGCTTGCCACAGTCTGCGCAGCCGTAGGGTCTTTCTCCGGTGTGCATGCGGAGGTGGATGCTGAGGTGCCCGGCCTGACTGAAGCTCTTGGTGCAGAGCTGGCAGCAGTAGGGCTTCTCTCCGGTGTGGACACGGAGGTGCGTCTTTAGGTCTCCGGCGCCACTGAAGCTCTTCCCGCACTGACCGCAGGCGTAGGGCTTCTCGCCGGTGTGCACTCGGCTGTGGCTGCGTAGGTTGCCAGCGTTGGTGAAGGTTTTAGCGCAAACGGTGCAAGTGTACGGCCGCTCTCCGGTGTGTGTGCGCAGGTGCACTTTGAGCTGGTTGTGTTCATTGAAGCGTTTGCCGCAGACACTGCAGCTGTAGGGCCGCTCACCGGTGTGCGTGCGCAGGTGTATGCGCAGCTGGCCCTGGTGACCGTACCTCTTCCCACACTGACCACAAGCGAAGGGTCGCTCTCCGGTGTGCGTGCGCCGGTGGTCCCTTAGCAGATCGGCGTGATCGAAGCCCTTCCCGCACTGACCGCAGATGTAAGACCGGATCTCGTGCTCGAAGCTCCTGTCAAACTGAACGCAGTCGCTCGGTCTCGAGTCTGGAGACAGCATCGTGCGAAACGAGCCGGAGAACCCCTCGTCGGACAGACCGTCTGGACTGGACTCTTCATCGTGTTTGTCAGTCACTACCGTTACTTTAACGTCACACTCGCTCGAGCTTATCTCCGGCTCTGAAGGATGTTTAAATACAGCGTGACTTTCAGAGTCAGAGTCGCTATCCTCTAACTTGATTTCTTTACTGGTGTGTTTAGGAGACGCCTGAGGGTTTGACAGGTCCACAGCACATCCGTCCTCCGTGTCTGGGTCGGGCTTCACAAATAAATACGGTGTTGCACAATTCTTGTCTAACTGGAGCGACGTGGTGTCTGTGGCTTGTGATTTTACGCGGCTGCTCTGTAAATCTCCAGCCGTCTCGGTTTGATCGCAGAATTCACTCTGAGCAGATGAAGTCTGGCTAAAAGTGTTTCTTGAAAAGTCAAGCTGAGCGACAACATGGTCTTCATCTTCTGCAAAACACAAACATCTCGTTACTGGCCAATGCATGTCCAAAAACACACTGATCTCCAAAGAGTTAAAGGGGTCATATGATGCGATTTCAAGTTTTGCTTTCTCTTTGGAGTGTTACAAGCTGCATAGATTAAGATCCCTAAAGATGCAAAGACTAAACTCTCAAAACCAAAGAGATCAAAGTTAAGACCATGTCACGCCCTCCTAAAATGGCTCATTTAAACACGCCCCCACATGTCTACGTCACGGTGTGGGAAGATTTGCATAACTCCGCCCAAAAGTATATGCAAAGAAAGAAGGCGGGCTATTATTCTGGATTGTATTGTTGTTGCAGCCGTACCGTGTTCTGGAGACGCTGTGTGTCATTGTGAAAGAGAAACTACTTTGTTTGGGATCCAAAAGAGGACACAACTATAAATCAGTGGTTAAGTTATATACAACACTGTTCCAGAACACTTCAACCCAAATATTGTGTGTGCAGCGCAATTTGCGCAGGACTGTGTCCTGAACCTGGAAGAGTGTCCTACAATGCTTCTGTACTCAAAGACTTTCTATAAAGTGGATTAATTCCAGCTGTGCAAGCTTCTGACTCCCAGCCTGTACGTATGTTTCTGCTTCTGAAGGTGCGTTCACACCAGACGCGAATTAAGCGTTACACGCGAATGATTTACATGTTAAGTCAATGCAAGGACATGATAGACAATCCTGCGGCGCTATTCGCGCAAATTGAGTGAGTTGAAAAATCTGACCTTTGGCGGATATTCGCGCCGCGTTAACCAATCAGGAGCTTGCTCTAGCAGTGACGTTATTACGAGCGGAGGCAGAAAATCCGAAACAACAATGGAGGACAAAGTAATTGTGGTTGTATGTGGGTACCCGGAGCTGTACGATACTACTTCGTACTTTTACAAAAACAGGAATAAATTTGGCAACGAGACTGGAGCTGCCAGCAGAAGCCCCTCCCATGACGCGTAGTCGCATCTGTTGTGTAGTGAATTTCACGCGCGAATGAAGCGAGTAAACTCAAAATTTTCAAGCATCCAACTACGCGCGAATAACGCGATTTATTCACTTCATTCGCGTATGTGTGAACGCACCTTGACGATTCAGACGTGAGTTTAGAGCAGTGGGGTGTCCCCGACTAAGGATTTTCAAAGTCCAATCGGAATCTTCTAATCTTGCCGAAACTCGAATCATATGTTTGGGGGCGGGGCAAAATACACTACACTCCACAGTCATAATACTGATGCTAACACAAGGGGGAAAGGTGTAACGGACACTTCGCAGATAATGCTTTGTTTCGATTAAAAGATTGTTAACATTTAACTTATCATTTATCTCTTATGGAATACGCTTTGTTATTTATACAACATAACGTTAACATTACGTCTTATAGGCTATCTGTACAAAATCCCCCGAATGCATAAGTGAACGTGTTTGTTCGGCTCACGTTCTTCTCATAACAACGTGCAGAAACAGGCAGCTAAACTCTAAACATTTGCAGCGTCTTATTATAATCATGTTCTCATTATAATATTATGCAAATGACAGTCCCAGTCATAGTTATTAACATTATGCATTGTTGTTTGTAGTGTTCACGCTGCCCATTAATCACTGTATAGTAGGCTACAATGAAGCACTTACTGCAGCGCAACTCAACCAAATGCATCTTATACGAGATAATATATACACGATATATAAACTGGCTGAAATGTTTCTGAAATCACTTGTTGATAGAAAAAGTCCAGTATTGGATTTGAGTCTTGTTAAAGATTTAAAGATGCTATAGGGGTGGTTTATTTACGCACGTCAAAATAATGCTTCCTTGAGATTCTTATTTACGGCATAATCTTCATAGGCTGCACATTAACTTATTGGGATAAAAACGGTAGTTCGATGTGAAATCAGACATTTGAGCATCCCCATATAGCCAAAACGGTATGATCATAACACCCCGCGAATATTCGACTGAGAATTGAATCAGGCTCCTCCTGTCGAATCAGGCTCCTCCCGTCGAATCAGGCTCCTCCCATCGAATTGTCGAGTATTCGAGGTCACCCCTAATGATCAGCATAGAGTATTGCGTGTTGTTTGTCGTTTCTCCGATCACAAATGCAGACATGGTCATGTTCACGCGATGCAACGTGGTGTTTATTATTCTTATGATATTAATTAATTAATTTTTTTAAATACCAGTGTATGTCGTTCAAACCACATTCAGAATGCGACATTGTTTGAGTGTTTTTTCCACGGTAGGTTGAGCTTAGCTATGGTTCAGTTGGAAGACGGCACCAGAACTGTCCCAGCGCAGTATCTCTTGTTCTGAGCCGTGAGCGGCAGAGAAGCATTGCATTGAGTTAGCCGTACTGCAGCCGACTCGTCAGTCAATTTAGATTTATACGTTTAGCGGACTCTTACAGTGCATTCATACTTTGTATGTGTGGGAATTGAACCCACGACATTTGCGCTGCTAACCCAATGCTCTACCCCTGAGCCACAGGAACCGTACAAAACAGCGTTTACTGCCGCTGTTTGGAATTATACAAATTAACATAGTTCATCTGTTAATATGCACTTTTTTTGTTTGTTTGTTACTCTGACGCAGGCAGTGTTCTGCATGAGACAAAATCGTAATATAGCCAAAAACATTTTAAACATAAAGCATTGAATACTGATATTTAAAATTATTTAAAAAAAAATAATAGAATTTAAATGTGAAATTAACCGCCAGTAGGTGGCAGAAAGTCACTGTTAATAAGTCATTGCGACTGAACCGAATCATTTAAACGAGTGAATCATTCAGGAATGAATCACTAAATGCAGCAGTATGGTGTTTAAAATGTAAGTCTCTTGATATTAACTTTGTTTAACTGTTATATAAAATCAATATCACATTTGTAATCATGCTTATTTTTGAAGAAATAACTGCACTCTTTGTGTGATTTTAACTATATGAAACGTATATTTTCTGCACTCATGTCTTGAATTTTGCGATCACTCTTAATGCATTTTAATCAACTGAACAATCTATAATTGCGCACGTGCACTGTTTAACACGCTTCATCACTACGTAGGCTAATGTATGCGTGCACTCCATAACGTAGGAGTTTTGTTGGGTTTTTGCAAAATACTCAATATTGTCAAATTGCGCTTCATTAAAACAACAATTACGATATTATTGCAGACGATAGATTTCGAACACCCCTAACAGTATGTGGAATTGTTTTTTTAACTTAAACTACAAAAATACATTGCATTACACCAAATACACAAAATAATGTTATTTTTAGCAAAGTAATATGACCCCTTTAAACTCTTGCAGAAGAATAAAGCAGAGTTTAGATAAATCCATACCTGAGTGAGATACATAACACATAATATCAGATCCTGAATCCTCAAGACAACTTTACATGTTGAGTGGATTAAGAAACTAATATTTAACCCCTTGTCTCGCATTATGTTGATTGCATTTAATCGAATATCTAATGCATTTATCAGATAATAATCTCAGAAGGAATGAATCAGATCTCGTATGTGAAGTGAATTATCAATTGCACATATTAACCAAAAAAAGCACCTATGATATAATTTTCCAAATTACCTGTTTTGATGTAATTAGTCTTATTGTCTTTTGCAGAAAGTCGTTTTCTCAGATCTTGATTTTCTGACTCGATTCTCTGAATTTGACTCTGATATTCTCCGACAGTGTGCTCCACTGAACACAGAATGTCACGGACGGTCGCGCGGAAGATCTCATTTAATGACGATTCGAGAAAGGCTTTTAAATCGCCAAACTTCGCCATTTCCACAAACACACGGAGCCGCGGAGAGAGAGAGAGAGAGCGCGGAAGAGCCGCGAGCGCCGCCGGACTCAGCACTGCCCCCCGCGGCCTGGAGGAGAACCGCAGCCGCTGCTCGAGAGAACCGGGTTACCTTCAGATAATAACATGCTGCCCTTTATTAGTCTCTGGATCAGTGACATGAGTCATGACGACACAGTTTACACAGGCATTAATTTCTGTGAAATTTCTGGGGGTAGAGAGAGCGTGTGAGAGAGAGAGCGTGTGTGAGTGTGAGAGAGAGCGTGTGTGTGTGTGAGAGAGAGAGAGCGTGTGTGTGTGTGAGAGAGAGTGTGTGTGTGAGAGAGAGAGAGAGTGTGTGAGAGAGAGAGAGGAAGTGTGTGAGAGAGAGTGTGTGCGTGAGAGAGTGCGTGCGTGTGTGTCTGACTGTGGTCTCTGAGAGTGTGTGTGTCAGACTGTGCTCACCGAGAGAGAGAGAGAGTGTGTGTGTGTGTGTGTGTGTGTGTCAGACTGTGCGTGTGTGTGTGTGTCAGACTGTGCTCGCCGTGTGTGTGGTCATGATGTACTCTCGGATTTAATGCTGAATAAATTTGTGTTGGTGTTTGTACAGTGGGTGACATACTTGTCAGAATCAGAATGGGCTTTATTGTTAGGTATGTTTACACATAAGAGGACTTTGTTATAGTGACAGAAGCTCCACAGTGCAACAGAATGACAACAACAAGACCGGACACAGACAACAAAAGAACAATATACAAATACGCAGTGTACAAAATAGCACAAACACAATATACATCACTCAATGTAATTGTCCCACTTTAGGTCCTGAGACATTGTGGTGCCCAGGAATGACTCCACTGCAGTCACAGTGCTGTTCATGATGGTGAGTGGGGGGGGAGAGCGGGGGTTCCTGAAGTCCACGGCACGATCATCTCCACTGTTTTGAGCGTGTTCAGCTCCAGGTTAAGACTGCACCAGACAGCCGGCTTCTCCTGTCTGTAAGCAGACTCATCACCGTCCTGAATGAGGCCGATCGAATGGGATCAGATTCCCGCCTAAAGTATTGCAGTCACGGATAAAAAAAATAACAGGCGTAAAAGCAACATTTAAAAACACAAGTAAAAATATATTGCACAAGATTATAAAATGAAAGCAACATTTTCAGAATAGCAATCAATTGTCACGGATAGAAAAATAATAAGCATAAATGAAAACAATGTATAATGTATTTAAAAAAATAATAAGCCTGAATCAAAACTTTAAACATTTAAAATCATATTGCACAAAATTGAAATTTCAATGCTAAATTATTTGACTTGCGCACAAAATCTAATTTTCCTTGTCTATATTACTCAGTTTTTTCTGCTCTCAGACATTTTCTGCTCATATTTTTTTGTATGCTCATGCTGTTTTTCCCGTCACTCGTTTCCACGTTCTGCGCTTGCTTGTCCAAATATTGCGGTTAGAATTTCATGTATATCAAGGTGGGTTTAATCGTCATCATTGGTCCACTAGTTCTTGATTGACAGCTCTTCCTCAGCCAATCAGCTGAAGAGGGGCGGTGGCGGGAATCTGATCTGATACGATCAGTGTGGTGTCATCTGCAAACTTCAGGAGCTTGACGGAGGGGTCTTTAGATGTGCAGTCATTGGTGTAGAGAGAGAAGAGCAGAGGGGAGAGAACACCGCCATGAGGAGCTCCAGTGCTGATCATATGGGTTTTCTTCCCAGCCTCACTAATGCTGTCTGTCTGTCAGGAATCTGTTGATCCACCGACAGATGGAGGTGGGGACGGAGAGCTGTCAATTTATTCTGAAGGGTGTCCGGGATGATGCTGCTTCAGTCCAGAAAGTGTTCATCTGGAGATATGACTGCAGTTATTCTGACCTTCACTTGGTAAGAATCAGTCAAGATTTGACCGCAGAAGCTGGATCTTTCTACAATTACACTAAAAGAGCTTTGACTGGATAAAAACTCTAAACTATCAATCAGATGACAGCAAAGTTAGATTATTCTTTAGACACTCAAATATGATACAGCAGCTTTATAGGGTTAATATGACTCAGTTTAATAACAATGACAGATATTACAGTCTTCAGTAATGATCACTTGGAGCTCAAATTAATACATCAAACACACTGTCCAACTTAAAAAGCTTTCTTCTGTCAGTAAAGCTTTGAGTTATCATTCAAGAGGAGCTGAAATTATTAACAATAAATTCACAATACAATAGAGAAAATTCTTATAGCATGACATTTAGCAAACCAGATCCTACAGGACGACAGCATACATTTCTAATTAATGTATTCATACAGTCACAGATAGGAGACATGCTGTCTACAGGAATGAAGACTCATCTACATTATCAAACATCAGTACAGTATGTGTGCTGTGCCAAAACTACCGTGATAATACCACGGTATTCCTTCAACGTGAATATGACCATCCTTTAACTCAGGGGTCTCAATTCCTGGAGGGCCACAGCTCCAACTCACACCTTGGGTTGCAAAAAGGTGGAACATTTCCAGAAAATTTCAGAGACTTTCTAGAAATATTGTACATGTTCAAGGATTTTTTGGAATCTTCCTGGGCTTTTTTGGAAAGTTTCCACCCCTTTGCAATCCTACTCACACCTGATTGGAAGTTTACAATACCCCTGAAGACCTGGCTTATCTGGATCAGGTGAGTTTGATTGGCGTAGGAGCTACACCTAGTCCAGGAATTGAGACCAATGCTTTAGTCATTCGAGTCAAAATGATCTCTTCAGTCACAGGAACCATCATTAGCCCAGCGGATTCCACGTGTTTATTGCAAGAAGTGATGCTGAGGAACATAAAGAGGAATGCAGGTGCGTTACTGGTGTTGGGTCTTGGCCGCGGTGTTGGGGAATAACAGTTCAAACCCAAAGGACCAGGTGTGTTCAATAAGACCAGGAGTCAAAGATGCGATGAATTAAAGTAAAATGTACTGAAGAAATAATTTGCCATTTCGTCCGCAGAAGCCAGCTTCAACACTCTCACGGAGTTCGTAGGCCGACCTGCTTACAATTAAAAATTCTCAACATTCTGATTGGTTCTAACTAGATAAACTTAGACAGTTTCCACATATGGACGTAAACGCTTCAAGCATTTCTCCAACTGATTGGGCAGACGTTAGCGATCAGGGATCATACAAGATAGGTGTCTACCAGACACTTATTCTTGATCAGGTCTTCTAACAGAGAGAGAGAGCACTTCTCAAGGCCGCCTAGCCCTAGCTAGACTCGTATAAGCAAGGTTTGTTGAAAGCATTATGCAGTCTTCATTTTAGAGAGTAGCAGTACAGAATAAAACAGGATTCTTTAATATCTCTTTAATAAGCACACATGTAAGTCTCAGTTACTGTTGCTCTTGTAGATGGGAGGTCATCCTGACATGGCTTGGTGATCTTTAGGGAGGAAATAGGTCTCGGCATGTAAAGCATAAGATTACACATTTCACTCTTGCTGCACTGCTCTACTGAAAGACCAAAGACTTCTATCTATAAATATTATTATAGATGGCACCACTAACTTAAGTGAATCATGCAAAAATCTAGGAGGTGAAATACTAATCCATAACTTGAATAATAATCAAACAATAAATAATGTAATAATATCAACATGAAGGACATGGTAGCTCGGCATCCACTCCTTCAGTGGCGTGCTGCTTCTCTTTAGTGTGCACTAGCTCGTGTCTCTTCAGGGTTCCGGCGCGGCTGAAGCTCTTGTTGCACTGACCACAGGTGTGCTGCTTCTCACTGCTGTGGGTCAGCTGGTGCGCCTTCAGGCTACTGGTCACCGCGAAGCGCTTGCCACAGTCTGCGCAGCTGTATGGTTTCTCTCCGGTGTGCATGCGGCGGTGGATTCTCAGGTGCCCGGCCTGACTGTAGCTCTTGGTGCAGAGCTGGCAGCGGTAGGGCTTCTCTCCGGTGTGGACACGGAGGTGCGACTTGAGGTCGCCGGCGCCGCTGAAGCTCTTCCCGCACTGACCGCAGGCGTACGGTTTCTCGCCGGTGTGCCTTCGGCAGTGGCTGCGTAGGTTGCTGGAGTTGGCAAAGGTTTTAGCACAGACACCACAGGTGTACGGTCGCTCTCCGGTGTGCGTACGCAGATGTATTCGCAGCTGGCCCTGGTGACCGTAACTCTTCTCGCACTGACCACAGGCGTAGGGCTTCTTGCCGCTGTGCACTCGGCAATGGCTGCGCAGGTTGCCGGCGTTGGCGAAGGTTTTAGCACAGACGCCACAGGTGTACGGTCGCTCTCCGGTGTGCGTGCGCAAATGTATGCGCAGCTGGCCCTGGTGACCATAACTCTTCTCGCACTGACTGCAGGCATAGGGCTTCTCGCCGCTGTGTACTCGGCAGTGGCTACGCAGGTTGCCAGCATTGGCGAAGGTTTTAGCGCAGAGGGTGCAAGCATGGCCGTGCGCTCTCCGTGTGTGCGCAGGTGTATGCGTAGCTGGCCCTGGTGACCATAGCTCTTCCCGCACTGACCGCAGGAAAAGGGTCGCTCTCCGGTGTGCGTGCGCCGGTGGTTCAGCAGAATATAAGCCCGATCGAAGCCCTTCCCGCACTGACCGCAGACGTGAGTCTTCTTTGCGGCGCGAGACCTGACCCCAAAGCTTGGGTCGCTCGGACTCGAGTCTGGAGACGGCCTCATGTGAGACAATCCCTCGTCGGACAGACCGTCTGGACTGGACTCTTCATCGTGTTTATCGATCACCACCTTGACTTTAGTGTCACACTCGTTCGAGTGGATCTCCGGCTCTGAAGGATGTTTAAAAATAGCATGACGTTCAGAGTCGCTATCCTCAGACTTGATTTCTTTACTGGTGTGTTTAGGAGACGCCTGAGGGTTTGATCGGTCGACAGCACATCCGTCCTCTGTGTCTGGGTCGGGCTTCACAAATAAATACAATGTTGTTGCACAATTATTGTTTAAGTGGAGCGACGCGTGGCATCTGTGGCTTGCGATTTTAGTAAATCTCCAGCCGTCGGATCACTGTTTTCGCTCTGAGCAGATGAAATCTGGCTGAAAGAGTTTCTTGAAAAGTCAAGCTGAGCCACAACATGCTCTTCATTTTCTGCAAAACACACACAAGCATCACATTACTGGCCAATCCATGTCCAAAAACACACTGATCTCCAAAGAGTTTAACCCTTGCAGAGGAATAAAGCAGAGTTTACATAAATTCATACCTTGCTGAGATACATAACAGATAATAACGAATCCTCATGACAACTTTACATGTTGCTGTCTGTTATGAGTTAAGATATTAATATTTGACCCCCGTCTTGCGTTATGTTGTTTATATTAACTCGTATATCTGATATAGATTTTAGATTTTTTTACCAAAGAATATTACTTTTCTGAACAACCCACAGCATTAATGACATATTTTCGCACCTCAGGCATCAAATCCCTATTATTATTGGTCTTTATTTTAAGATATGGGCACTATTTATCTTCAACCCTGTTACGGACACTATGGGAGCTCTCTGAATATGATCATAAAATGTATTTGTAATGAAATCAATATTTTCCTATTAATTAGATGTCCCTCACACTAATTCAGTATTTGTAAATATAAAAGTTACATGAAATATCACACTTTTGCTATACTAAAGCCTGAAATTGAACTTTTTGTGACATCAACCTCATCATTTTTGTTCAAAGAAGTTGGTTAACTTCATAATTTGTACTAAAATTAATTTTCTTATGATTGTTCTGAACATTTCTGACTGAGTTCAACACAAATTGTATTCGGTTTTTTTTTAAATGTATGTGTGATGGGGTTGAGACTAGGATAACGGGGTTGGAGAGACAAATACAGCTTAACATATACATAGTTTTTTTTAAACTCAAATTCACTGTAAGATTTTCTATAAACACTGTATTAACCTGACTGAAGGAAAAACAACAATAACATAGTAGGCCTATACATTAGAACATTATAAACGGACTGAACAGGTCACCAAAATAAAACGTTTAACTTGTGTGGCCGCTTCGTGGCAATCAATATCTGGCCCACACCTCTTTTAAGATCCAGTTTCAAGGTTCAAGGTTTGTTTATTCGTCACATACTAAATTATACAGGGTATAATCAGAAGTGAAATGTAAATCAAGTCAGGTCCGCTCAGTGGACAGTGCAAAAAAATTAAGTAAAAGTAACACAACACAAGAGCATATATATAAATATAGGTAATAAAAAAAAGAGAAATAAAGAGAAAAATGTGCAATAGAATAAAAAGTGCAAAACAAATAAGTTGTGCAAACCAGTATACTGGGTGATAACCCAGTATACTGGGTTAAGATGACTGAAAGAAGGAAAAACCAAAGCAAAGAATGGACTTACTTCACTCTGTTATTTACTTTATAACAGTAAATAAATATCGGTTCTGCATATCGGTTATCGGGTACATAAACATGCAAATAATTTGTATTGGTATCGGTTATTAAAAAAATCAATATCGGTCGATTACTAGCTCCGATGCACCTTGAACCAGTCTGTTGTGCTTGGTGTGGCCGCGCTAGTGAAGCGAAATATGAAATGTATTCAGTGACGTAAGACCTGGCTCTGTATTGCTCTCTAGCCTGTGGGAAAGAATCAGGTTCTTAAACCGGCAATAGCCCTGGCTCTGAACTGGCACCTGGTTCCTGCTGGTGTAAAGGGGGAATAGGAGAAGCAAGGTTCTCTGGTCGGATAAACCTCAATTTCAAGCATTGTGTTTGATGGAAACAGCTCTGCTCGTCACCTGCAGAGAACCATCACAAATGTAAAATATGCTGGTAGCAGCCTCTTGCTGTGGGACTGTTGTTTAGCGGCAGGGACTCGTCAGAGTAGAAGAAAAGCTCAATGCACAAAAATATTGAGAAGCATTATTAATGAATTGATTGAGGTAGCATAAAAAATGATTCAAGATCTGCGGAAGGTTCACCATCCAACAGGACAACAAGCCTAAGCACACAGTCAAGATAACAAAGGAGTGGCTACGGGACAACTCTGTGAATGTCCTCGAGTGGCCCAGACTTGAACCCATCTGAACCGCTCTGGAGAGACCTGAAAACCGATGCACTGATGCTCACCGTCCAACCGGATGGTGCTTGAGAGGTCTTGCACAGGAGAATGGGAGAAACCATCCATACAAAGTATTGAGCAAAGGATGTGCAGTTTTTTTTATACATTTGCAAGATTTCAAACAAACTTCAGTCGCTTTGTCATGGGGTATTGTTTGTAGAATTTACTTAACACTGAGATGCGAAAATCTAAGCAGAGAACACACACACACACACACACACACACACACTACTACATTCAACAGATGCATGTGCTATAAGACTCTTGATAAAATAAAATAATGCATTTAAATCGCTGGGAAACTTCAGAACCAGCGTGTTAAAAACACAACCCCATCACAATCTCGTTATGGTCAAATAAATAACGAGGTTGTGATTCTTTGCTCAAAACAGCTCCTGCCCTAATTATAAAGAATAACAGGAGAGCACATGATATGCATGATATTAAGAAATCACGTCTATTGTTAAAATAACAAAGATCATTTTCATATGTAATATTTTCATATCTGTATTTTATGTAACAGGGTTGAGTCGTTAAGCTTGACCATCACAATATTAATAAGTTATAGTAATAAAAGGTGGCAACTTACCTATATCTGCTCACAATATTGTTCAGAAGACTTATGACGTCACATAAGATCAGTATATTATTTTAGGGGGTGATTTGTGTAACGGAGTTGAGGAGTTATTGAAGTACGAAACTAAATAATATGATTTTAACAAATAATCATGAATTGACTTACAAAAAAAAAAACATTACCACCAAAAAAAGCACAGATAGATATTTATGAGAATAGCAAAATGTATGTATTTTATTCTAATTGTATTAATAATATCCCAAGTACACTTTCATAGTAGGCCATGCCAAAATATGTGGTTTCAACTGAAATAAACGAAATTATTTCTAATATATAGATAAAATGTATGCCATGTTTATAAACCTTATCAAATAAAACATTTCAATAAATACAGAAATATAAAAAAAAAATAGATTTTGGTGACCCAATAGATAAAATACACTTAAAAGGTCAGAGGGACTCAAATCGTACCGGTTTCGTGTAATGACTCACATATTAACCAAAAAAAAGCAGCTATGACATACATTTCCAAATTACCTGTTTTGATGTAATTAGTCTTATTGTCTTTTGCAGAAAGTCGTTTCTCAGATCTTGATTTTCTGACTCGATTCTCTGAATTTGACTCTGATATTCTCCGACAGTGTGCTCCACTGAACACAGAATGTCACGGACGGTCGCGCGGAAGATTTCATTTAATGACGAAGGTTACCTTCAGATAATAACATGCTGCCCTTTATTAGTCTCTGGATTAGTGACATGACGACACAGTTTACACAGGCATTCATTTCTGTGCTTAACGTGTTTGTGATTCACTACCTGCTGATATCTGGGATGATGTGTTGCTGATGAAGCAGACGGACTGGCCATGAGCTCAGTGTGTGTGTGTGTGTGTGTGTGCGTGTGTGTGTGTGTGTGTGTGTGTGTGTGTGTGTGTGTGTGTGTGTTCTGTCTCTCTGTCTGTCTCTGACTGTGTGTGTGTGTGTGTGTGTGTGTGTGTGTGTGTGTGTGTGTGTCTCTCTCTGTCTCTCTGACTGTGTGTTTGTGTGTGTGTGTGTCTCTCTCTGTGTCTCTCTCTCTGTGTGTGTGTGTGTGTGTGTGTGTGTGTGTGTGTGTGTGTGTGTGTGTCCACTGCATCACGGCACGGTTCACTTTGGGGGTTTTCCACTGGGTACTGTACCTGGTACCTGATACTTTTAGTACCACTTCGGTCGAGGTTCCATCGAGCCGCACCGTTACCAAAACGTGACGTGTAAACTCTGCTGATCACTGAATGGCCGGAGAAAATCGTCATTACTGCGTCACTGAACTTGCGACACGAGACCCTCCTCTACCGCCAGATTTAAATCAGCACAGCCAGCGAAGGATCGGACGCAACTTCTGTTTAAACAAACGCACATTTTTGCATCAACCACAAAATAGCAGTGTCGTTGTCTGTTGAGGAAGAACAGATGTTCCTCTCGTTGATAGCCGAGGAGCGGATCCAGTGAGAGCTTGATGGCGCGACGCCGAAGGAAAAAGCCTTATGTATAACGTTACTTTTGAACTTGCTATATTTTCAGAGTATGTTTTCTGTTTATATTTTTACCTCTGTATCTGTGTTTTGCTTCAATTAAAACAGTCTGATCGAATAAGTGTACCTCAGACTATATTAAATATGTATTATTGTATGAGCACGTAATGAACCTCTTGAAAAGACAAATGATTAATGCCGCGATTATAAAAACCATCACATAAATAAATAAAACAAGGGATACATTGTACATTTTGAAATATTCCAAATTTTATTGATAATTCGCTTTACAGAACACGCCGCATGAATAGTTAACTAATCAAGTAACGCAGCACACCTGCACGAACATCTCTGCTCTCCTCATCTAACGTTACAGCCCGTGTCACTGCCACCACAGTCTCTGCTGCTGGGGGTAAATCACAAGCATTCATAGACCTCTCCATTGCTGTTAAAAACATCCACATGCCGAGAGTGAAGAACACTATTCCGTCTCCTTTCTTTGTTGTGAGTTTGTTTGTGGCGCGTTTACGATGATGTCACGGCAGTAGAGGCGGCGCAATTATAACGACGCGTGAATAATCCCGCCCACTCTATAGCGGTACTAAACTGCGGTGGAAATGCAAACCGACCCGAACTGAGCCGTACCGTACCGTACCGAGCCGTGCCGAACCGTACCGTACCATGCAGTGGAAAAGCGCCATATGTGTGTCTCTCTCTGTGTGTGTGTGTGCGTGCGTGCGTGCGTGCGTGCGTGTGTGTGTGTGCGTGTGTGCGTGTGTGTGTGTGTGTGTTTGTGAGTGTGTGTGTCTCTCTCTCTCTGTTTGTGGGTGTGTGTATGTGTGTCTCTCTGTGTGTGTGTGTGTGTGTGTGTGTGTGTGTGTGTGTGTGTGTGTCTCTCTGTTTGTGGGTGTGTGTGTGTGTGTCTCTCTCTCTGTGTGTGTGTGTGTGTGTGTGTTTGTGTGTGTGTGTGTCTCTCTCTCTCTCTCTCTCTCTCTCTCTCTCGCTCTCTCTCTGTGAGAGTGTTTGTGTGTGTGTGTGTGTGTGTGTGTGTGTGTGTGTGTGTGTCTCTCTCTCTCTCTCTCTCTCTCTCTCTCTCTCTCTCTCTCTCTCTCTCTCTGTGAGAGTGTTTGTGTGAGAGTGTGTCTCTGTGTGTGTGTGTGTGTGTGTGTGTGTGTCTCTCTCTGTCTCTGTGTGTGTGTGTCTCTCTCTCCCTCTCTCTCTCTCTCTCTCTCTGCCCCCTCTCTCTCTCTCTCTATGTCTCTCTCTCTCTCTCCCTCTCTCTCTCTCTCTCTCTCGCTCACTCTAGGAACTTTAATCCCTCATGTTGATGGGAATTCTAATGTGGTCTTATCAGCCTATGCAGATGATATCACAGTTTTTATTACAGGTAAAGAAGACATTACAATTTTAACAAATATTATTAACTTATACGAAAAAGCTTCTTCTGCTAAGGTTAATTGGACAAAAAGTGAGGGATTTATGGTTGGTCATTTTCAAAATCTTCCACAACTTCCAGGAGGGTTGCAATGGAAAAAAGATGGATCAAAAAATTTGGGAGTTTTTTTTGCGAATTAACAATTTCAAAGAAAAAACTGGGGAGGTCTGATAGAAAAGGTGTCTGGCCGATTGTCGAAGTCGAGATGGTTGTTACCACAATTATCTTATCAAGGAAGAGTTCTGGTAGCAAACAATCTGGCTGCTTCCATTTTGTGGAACGCAGGCGTACGGTTTCTCGCCGGTGTGCCTTCGGCAGTGGCTGCGTAGGTTGCTGGAGTTGGCAAAGGTTTTAGCACAGACACCACAGGTGTACGGTCGCTCTCCGGTGTGCGTACGCAGATGTATTCGCAGCTGGCCCTGGTGACCGTAACTCTTCTCGCACTGACCACAGGCGTAGGGCTTCTTGCCGCTGTGCACTCGGCAATGGCTGCGCAGGTTGCCGGCGTTGGCGAAGGTTTTAGCACAGACGCCACAGGTGTACGGTCGCTCTCCGGTGTGCGTGCGCAAATGTATGCGCAGCTGGCCCTGGTGACCATAACTCTTCTCGCACTGACTGCAGGCATAGGGCTTCTCGCCGCTGTGTACTCGGCAGTGGCTACGCAGGTTGCCAGCATTGGCGAAGGTTTTAGCGCAGAGGGTGCAAGCATACGGCCGCTCTCCGGTGTGTGTGCGCAGGTGTATGCGTAGCTGGCCCTGGTGACCATAGCTCTTCCCGCACTGACCGCAGGAAAAGGGTCGCTCTCCGGTGTGCGTGCGCCGGTGGTTCAGCAGAATATAAGCCCGATCGAAGCC
>CM050414.1:29153831-29196331 GCA_027564155.1 Gymnocypris eckloni scoliostomus
GTCACAAGTGGACGTCATGTTTGCTTCTTCCCAGGTATGTCAGTGAAAGCGGAAGGGCCTTGTGGTTTTTCTGGTTAGACATGTTCTTGTATCCGGTGACCTGCTTTCTTAGCTCTCTGTGTGTGTGTGTGTGTGTGTGTGTGTGTGTGTGTGTGTGCGCTGTATAATCTGCTTTTATGCATTGTTACAGCTTAGAGGAACAGCTTAGTTTAACAACTTTCAACACGTACAGTATAGTTTGCTTGAATGACTTAGAGTATAATTTTGACCAGTAGAGAAAGATGGCGAATGTTTGTATATTTGAGTGAAATTAATATATTCTTATTGGTTTTTATCCTCCAATAGATATGTGATGCTCAGAAGTCAGATATGCAAACACATGAAGATGTCAACGGTAACATTTTAAGTCTTAATTATTCTATCCTGTGTTTTTGTAATGTGGTGTGATTTAACCCTTGTGCAATTTTTTAGACATATTTGTCCTTTCCGGTTTTTTTATTTTTGGATAATTTTGCCTGTGTTATTGCCAGCTGCTTATATTTTGGCACAGGTGTGTATTTTTATTCTAATTTTACTATTTCACTTCCATTTGCTTTAATAAATCTTTTTAGCACCAGATACACAAATAAGTTCCTCTCAGGACCTTAAAGAGAAAAATGTCCTCATTAAAATGGCAATTTTTAATCACAGTGTCGTTTCACTGTAAAATTATGCAATATTTGTTAATAGGCTTTCATTCTTTTGGCAAGGCTTTAAACTTACATTTTTACTATATGGCGTCATTTTGTTCAGATTTGGTCTATAAAGCAAATACTTGCTTTATTCTGGTTTTCTGCTTCTGCATATTATAGAGCTAATTAGATAAATAATGTGTGTGTGTGTTGGTATGGATGTCAGAGGTGTGTGTGT
The DNA here is from genome assembly GCA_027564155.1 of Gymnocypris eckloni scoliostomus. Classification (NCBI taxonomy): domain Eukaryota; kingdom Metazoa; phylum Chordata; class Actinopteri; order Cypriniformes; family Cyprinidae; genus Gymnocypris; species Gymnocypris eckloni. The sequence continues at coordinate 29,154,741 of CM050414.1, forward strand.
GTGTGTTCTTGTAATATTTGAGAGATAAACTCTACTGTAAATCATAAATCCAAGCACTGTGTCTCCAGCGGAGAGCATCTAATGGAGAAAATCTGGCACTGCGTCCAACCAAAATCTTACTGAAAGCAAATTTTTTGAGATGCCAACTTCAAATTCGGAAGATTAGATTAACATTAGATTTATGGCTTTGATTTTTTTAGCTGGTATAGAGTTTAAAATGTTTCATATAATATATATTTTATTTAAAATATTGTTCGTAAATCATTGTCATAACTTAAACCTCTGTCACTTTTTTTGGTTTCACTTTTTTAATCTTATAATACTTAGACAATGATCTTCTTTAAATGAGACCAAACTTAACTCTGTGCTCCCAAGCTTCACATTTTTATAACAGTTTTCTGACATGGATATTTTTGTCCACTTTGGACCTATACGTAACTTTTTTTTAATTGACGAACAAGGGTTAAATAATGGAAGTGCTTTAAATCATATTGGGGTGTGGTTGTAATTGTGTGACGATTGTGAATAGTGACATAGATTGTGTTTGTCAGCTGTGAATGTGGAACTGTTTGCTGACTCAGTCGATTTGGCTTCCTCTTTATGAGTTTATTGCATAACCTTTAAAATGTGTCCGCATGCACTTCAGTTTTCCATCAGCCATTATATTCCTAGAGGTTTGGACTTGGTGTTGTTTTGTTGTTCTCAGAAATCAGACGTGGAAGTATTTATCTGTGCATTTTCCATCAGACTCCAGAGCAGATGCGACTGAAGAGCATTTTGAAGCTTCTGATGGCGTTCAGATCTTTATGGATTCAGAGATTCAACCGGGTCCGGAGAGCTCACAGTCGCTGGAAGAGACGGACCCCGACATGTTAGGCTTTCCCGAAACGACTTTTGCCCATGAGGAAAGCACAGATTCAGGCAGTGAAGAGCAAACTGGAGAGTGGACTGAGACCGAGGCAAACGGAGAATCGTTAGACGCCGATATTCAGGATCAGATTCAAGAACCTGATCGATGTTTGGAAAAAGAAGAGTCAAGTTCCCCAGTGATCCAGTCTGATCTGTCACAGGACGCCTTCATCCCAGAACCACCGGACCTCAAGGACGATTCGGTGCAGCTCGAGGAACTTATACTGACACAAGAGCCAGAAAACATAAGCACATCTGTTACAGTGGCAGAGATGAACCAAAATAATGGCACTTTACAACAAGCAGAAGAGATTCAGGGCGTAGACCTCTCGGAGCAATTAAACGCACAAGACCAAGAGCATGTAGAAAGACCTGCAAGCTCTGAGCAAAAGTCTGACCCAGAAAATGAACCGCCAGAGCAAGCAGAGCAGGCGGCGCTTCAGATGTCAGATGAGAATCTGTCCTCAGAGCAGATCCAGAGTTCAGATGAGGAGAAACCCTGCGATCAAATGCCACCATCTGAGTGTTCAGACGCGTCCGGTGACACGAAGCAGCCGGCAGACGCGGAAGAGCATGTACAAGATGAGACATCAGAGCCGGTTATAGACACAGAACCCGCTGGTCCCTGCATCAACGGCAGCGCTGAGCTCGTAAATAGAGCCGAGGCTCAACGGTTGGCTGAGAAGCTCTTTAGACTGGACGGTTTTCAGCGTACAGATGTGGTCCGACATCTGGACAAAGAGTAAGTCTCTACATAGCATTGATTAAGTGTCAAGCAACTATTTGTGTTTCCACCAAATGTGCCCATTTGCTGTTTCTTTTGACAGCAACGAGTTCAGTCGTGCCCGGGAAGAGTACCTCAAGTTCTTTGACTTCACCAACCAAAGTCTGGAGCAAAGCGTTCGGTAGGCTCCTTGTTTCAAACTCTGAGCACATACTGAGGAGATCCGTCAAGAGTCGCTTTTCAAACCTTCCTGGTTCTTAGGTCATTTCTGAAGGAGGTGGTTTTGACCGGTGAGACTCAGGAGCGTGAGAGAGTCCTGCAGCACTTCTCCGCTCGTTTCCAGCAGTGCAATCCTGACGTGCTCTCCTCCACCGGATCCGTGCTCATGCTCACGTGTGCCGTGATGCTGCTTAACACTGACCTGCATGGACAAGTGAGTCTCTCACAACCGCAGAAAAAGATATCAGTAAGACCCCAAACTCTTGAGTCGTCTACCGTCTTTGTGAGAGTAACCCTTTTGTGTCATCAGAACGTCGGGAAGCCCATGTCCTCGGCTGAATTCGTATCAAATCTGGACGGCATGAATGGAGGCAAGAACTTCAGCAAGGACTATCTGAAAGTATGAGAGCCAAATAATCTCGGTCCCGAGGTGTTCTCGTGTCGTGTTATTAACTCTGTTTCTTCTGCCTCTTTCAGAGTCTCTACAGCTCCATCAAGAGCGATCCGCTGCAGTGGGCCATGTGAGTAAACTGACCTGTGGCGCCGATCCAACTTTGATCTGATGTTTCATCATGTTTATCTCTGTTCCTAGAGAGGAAGGCGTTCTGGCTAAATCCATGATGCCGGAGCAGGATTCGGACCAGGATGGACTTCTGCGCTCAAAGAGTAACCCATTCCAGGATCTCCCTCATGACACCAAGGCCACCGTATTCCAGAGAGGCTTTTTAAAACGCAAAGCGCATGCAGACATCGATGGCAAACGCAGTGAGTCACAGTGTGGTTAAAGAGAAGTGTTGTGTACAGTTAGGGATGCTCAGTAGCCAGTCGTTTAGATGCATGGCCCTTCAATAGCGTAACTGATTAATATTCAGCAAATATAGACAGTAGAGAGTTTGCATACTAATGGCATTAATGCTTGCAGCAGACGCTTTGAAGTAGGGCTGGGCGATAATTTGATAATGATAATTATCGCGATATAATTTTCCTCTAAAACGATATGAAGAGTTTGATAAATGTTCAATATAATGTTTATGCGCCAAAAGCGGAACAAAACCACGCGACTCATTTGAATCGCGCCACACGGACTGTTTATCCGCTCGGATCACAGTTCAAACTGCCGCGCGGCACGTGAACACCAAGCAGTGCTGTGAGATCTAGTCAGTAGGCGCGTTCGACTTAAAGCGGCGCTGCACAGAATGGTCAGTGAAAGATATCAAAGTACCGCGAGAGCCATTCTAAAGCATAGGTTTCATCTGCTCTCTTATCGCTCTCGCTGTACTTTGATGTCATACACTGACCATTCTGTGCAGTGCCGCTTTAAGTCGAACGCGCTTAATGTGAGAACACAAGCCGAACAGGAGAGACACTGTGTGCAAAGAGACAGTCAGAAGACTTTCCAATCTGCACATCGCCATTATTTACCATGGATTTACTGTAGTAACACTCACTGCACTATGGTATTGTGGCAGAAATGTGGGATATTCACATTGAGTTTTATTACAGGAATAATGGTATATAATTATAGTAAGTATGTGTGGTTAAGGCAGTTAAAGCGTGTCTGCATTTATACTGAATGGTTTTAGACTGTTTTAGACCACTTAAAAACCATTTAGTTAAATTTCTACCATGTTAATGAGGTGCTATATGTGTGGTTTTAACTGTTTATCATTATTTAAATGTATGCTACTATGGGGGACCAATGCTTAATAAAAATAAAAACTTGGTCAGAATAAATTATACCATATAAAACTGAGGTTGCTATAGATGTCACTGATTTTGATAATGAACAAAAATGTAACTCTGCATCCAAACTCAAACGACTATCAAATGTGCATTTCTAAGAGACAAAAATTATATTACTATCATTAATATTATGAGGCAACCCAACCCTGTTTCTTGATTTGAAACAATATCACTCATGTGTTCCTGTGTGGCTCAGTGGTTGTGGGTTCGATTCCCAGGGAACACATGTACTAATGAAAATGTATAACCTGAATGCAATTGTAAGTCGCTTTGGATAAAAGCTTCTGCTAAATGCATAAATGTAAATGTAAATTAGAGCATGCAGAAACTAAGACATACATTTTTCTATTTAGATATTAATGGTCTGGTTTCTACAACTTTCACTTTGGAGCAAAAATCTGGCTTTAAACTAAAAGAAATAAAGATTTGACATTTATCGTGATAATTTTTTGGGCCATATCGCCCAGACCTAATTTGAAGTATGATGTCAGTAGAGGGTGATGCTTTTAGAGACTGTGCTGCTGACAGTCTAGTCACTCTACGGCCTGTTAACACATAAATATAAATCCATTGTTTTGATTTAAAATCCAAACTTTGATACTGAAAAATGCTTCTTCAGCATTGCATTGTGTAATTCAATCTTGCATAGACGTACTCGCAGTTAAACAATAAATAGAAACCATGTCTTGTACATTTTACTCCTATATACTTTCCCCCCACTTTTTATATACTGTATTAAGCTGCTCAAGCAAGTGTCAAAACAGCCTACTTGTCTTATGTTAAAAGGTAGTAAGCTATCACAAACATTTAGATGGACCACGGACAGAAACAGTCGTCTCTTGTGACTTTTGCATTTAAATCTTCATTACAAGTAATCCTGCGAGTACTAAAGAACTTTGAACTACCTCCACGAGTGCCATCTGTTATTAGATGTTCATCTAAAACTGTACTTTTCCTAGTTTTGTACAAATCTAGCAGAGCTCCCATATGAACTTGTCATTATTGAGTAATTATTTACGTCTAGTTAATAAGTTGAGGATCCAGATCCCACACACTGATAACAAACTGAACTGATTTACAGCTCCATGGGGGAAACGAAGCTGGAAGACGTTTTATGCCATGCTGAAGGGAATGGTGCTTTACCTGCAGAAGGTTTGTTGGCAGATACTGATGCTGGATATTAGTGATATGTAACTAAGAGCATATGGACAGCCAGAGTGTTTTAGCATGTCTGCTTTTTATAGAACCCTGCCAAAGCATCAATACCAGTATGGGTAAAAGCGGTCGTTAGTGATCCGTGTCTCTTTCTGTCCAGGATGATTACGTGAAGGACTGCCAGAGCTCAGAGGAGGTGGTTAGTGTTCATCACGCTCTAGCAGAGCAAGCTCTGAATTACACCAAGCGGCCGCACGTGTTTCGCCTGCAGACGGCTGACTGGAGAGTCTTCCTCTTTGAGGCTGCGTGAGTTTGTGTGCAGATTCTCCTTAAACCCAAATTTCTCCAAACCCCCCATTTGAAGGGGTCATACACTGAGAAATCAACATTCTCTAGATCTTCTGACATACAAGAGGTCATTATGCTATGAACACGTACTGTAAATTTCAGAACTCAAAACTTTATTGTTAGTCTAAAAACAGCTTATGTTCATCACTGCCTGTTTAGCCCCGCCCACAGATTCTACATCACTGCCCATATAGCCCGCCCACAGATTTTACATTGCTGCTTGTTTAGCCCTGCCCACATATTTTACATCACTGCCTGTTTAGCCCCGCCCACATATTTTACATCCCTGCCTGTTTAGTCCCACCCACAGATTCTACATCGCTGCCTGTTTAGCCCCGCCCACAGATTCTACATCACTGCCTGTTTAGCCCCGCCCACCGATTCTACATCACTCCCTGTTTAACCCAACCCCACCCCCCCCAACAGATTATACATCACTGCCTGTTTATATTCTACATCACTGCCTAACCTTAACCTGCCCGGCAAACACAGATCTACGCAGAAACCAAACAATATACTTTATTTGATTAACTTTACGTTGAATGAAGTTCCAGACCATGTCAGTAAGAACTCTGCCTTGTTTGCTTTATTTTATCGCGTATTCGTTTACAATCAAGGCACAATTCAATGCAGGATTTAAAAACTATGCTGACTATATTGGATCTGACAGTAATGTTGCAACACACAAGCGTGAGTAACTGTTTTATTACATGATCGTTTGATATGTACTGAGTATTTATGCTGAGTCAAATACACACAACTATAAGCCAATCACAGCAGGGGGGGGCGTTTACTTCTGAGCCTACAATCCGCCACGCCTACTCAAACAGAGAATTCTGATGAGGAGGTTAAAAACAGGACAGAAAATAGCTTATTACTTCTAAATTATGATGTTTTTTGATGTGAGAGTCTTGATAATATTATAAGTGGACCTCAGAGAATAGTATAAAACAATAAAAGCAAAGGCAGCTCGTGACTCCTTTAACAACTCGTCACGTCTCCTTCAGTTCCACGGAGCAGATGAACTCCTGGATCGGCCGGATCAACCTGGTGTCTGCGCTGTACTCCTCGCCTCCGTTCCCCGCTGCTGTCGGCTCTCAGAAGAAGTTCTGTCGGCCGATCTTACCTGCGACGCAGTCCCACCTCATGCTGGTGAGAGCGTTCTCTATCCCAGAGTAGCATCATGTGTGGGTCTCACTCAATACACAAACGCTATAATCCTAAGTATATCAATAATAATGTCAGTGTGTAGTGTTCTCTGCTCGCTCAGCACATCGAGCATCTGCGTCTCGTTAGGGTGTATTTGCATCTGTCATTGTTTCCATCAGGACAAACAGCTGCAGTCGCATGCGGCCATGCTGCACAGTTTCCAGCAGGACCTGACCTCCCTCCAGCAGGAGGCGCCGGAGAGCCGGAGGAGCAGAGCCCGGGAGCTGGAGGAGCTCCGGCAGAGAGAGGAGTACTTACAGTACGAGGTGCGTGTTTCTCAAAACCTTCTCGTATAAGTCTCTTACAGATTCTGTCATCATTTACTCACCCTCACGCTGTTCCATGATGACAGAGCTTTCTTAATTGGGTAAACTATCTCGTTGGAATATTTTTGGAAGTGATTATGGACGGTGTAATATTTACAGTCAATATTATCTCTTGATTTGCTAGTCGTTAGTACAGTTGACAGGAGACATAACACCTGTCTGGATGTAATATGTGTCCATAAGCAGCATAGCAATAGCCAACAATACATTGTTGTGGCTCAAAATTATACATTTTTCTTGTACGACAAAAATCATTAGATATTAAGATTATGTTCCATGAAGGTATTACTACCGTAAATATATCAAAACGTATTTTTGATTAGTTATATGCATTGCTAAGAACGTAATTTAAAGGTGATTTTATTTTTTGCACGCTCATATTCCAGATTTTTAAATGCATAAATCTCAATTTTGAAAAATTAACTGGTTTTGTGCTCCAGGGTCACATATGCAGATGATATAAACAGCATTTCCAGATCTATTATTCTAATGCATATTATATTATATCACATATAATGTATCATTTTCCACGCTGGTTTAATTTCACCGTAAGTAACGAGTGTTTTCACAGAAGTCTCGTTACGAAGTCTATCTGAGCGTTCTGGAGGCCTGGCAGGCGCTGGACAAGTCCGATTCATTGGTCGCTGACCGACTGAACGCGCTGGATGAGGGATTGTGGAGCGGATCCATGGACGAGGAGGCTGACGCAGGGATGAAGAGATCTCACTCCAGTCCATCTCTGGAGCTAGAATCGCCTGCTCAGCCCGTCGTCAAAGTCCGACGCAACATCTCTGAGAGACGGACCTACCGAAAGATCGTGATTCCCCGCCGGAACAAAGAGCTTTGAAGCAAGCAGACTCTTACACAAACTGTCGGAAACGCTTCCTTGAATCCTTACATCATTTAATGTATTTTTATAGTCCGAGGTTAAAATAGCAACAGCTGTAGTCTTATATATATATATATATATATATATATATATATATATATATATATATATACAGAATGTTTGCACAATGCTCTTATTAATGGTTCATTGTGTCCACAAGAGGGCGATGTTGCTCGATGTTTAAGGAGAAACACACTGTTATTCAAGCTCCTTTCAAGATTGAGTGTGTCATCCAGAAGACACTCTTAAAGGGACAGTTCACCAGAAAATGAACAATCTGTCATCATATACTTTAGATGTTTGTTCTGAACACAAAGAGTTGTGGGAAACTGAGCAGTATTTTCTTTCTTACTATGGAAGTCTTCAAAATATCTTGCTTTGTGTTCAGAACAAACACATTCATACAGGTTTGAACTAAAATAAATGATTGCAGAATGTTAATTTTGGGTGTACTGTCTCTTTAAGTGTTTTATTTATAGCACTTTATCTATTCGTGTCAATAGATTTCAATCATATTCAGTAAAATGTGTTTTCACTTTTACACTCACCAAGCTTTAAATTTGTATTCCTGAAGGGATTTGTTGATATATAACGTGCTCGATTATATACAACATTTTAACCCACCCCCCAAAAAAAGCCTTTTCTGTCCGCTCTAAGCCTTACGAAGTGACTAAATGGGATTCCTCTGTAAAATCTTTTGACTCTAATGTCAAAATAAAATTAAATGATAATTTTGAAACATCCAGTGTTTAGATTTTCATACTTGACATGCATTCAAATTAGCGCCTATTTAATTAAATATTGACTTAACATTTTAGAAATCTTTTGATGAAATAAAGTGTGCAGTCATCAATGAGCCGGGTAAGTACGGCCATAACTATTAGTTCATTGTTTTATCCTAATTACCTGCAGTGTCTGGCCTTAAACGAAGCACAAGAGCCGAGTCATTAGCTCTAAGCTCTCGAAGGAGTTTCTGGATGAATGTGTGGTCCGCAGAATCACAGTAAACCCAGTGAATGAAGGTTGTGTGTTCCTCTGAATGGGTATCAAGTGTTTGTGATCATTTCATTTAAACCACAGCCCGTCATTAAGCTCAGATGCTGAGGACGTGTTTGATGGATTGTGGCTTCGGGCTCTGGATGCTCAGGATGTGTCGCTTGATAAAAATCTGGAGATAATGCCGGCTGTTGACACGTAAACAGATCGTGAGGGAAAACAATCAAGCTGTCAGAGAGTCAGAACATGACTGAAGCAGGAATTGTGTGCGTTCAGAACAAACTAAAAGTGCTCGGTGCGTTTTCAGTCCAATAGGTAGCCTTCATATGTGCATTGAGAGGGTTCTTGGTGGTAACCGTGATGGAAAATTTATCCAAAAAGAGGCTTTTTGAGTTGTAATCATTACCCCAACAGGATTAAATGACGAGATGGACCTTGCATGTTTTTCTAAATATTTTCGATAGACCTTTTTTGGTATGTTTGAATTTTTGCAGTGTGCCGACAAATTCAGCTACCTATTGGACTAAACGCCACGTATATCCAGACTAACTGCACTGTGGAGCTCCAATGTAAGCACATTAACCCTGCTAAAAAAAACAATAGAAACCATCACAGAAATTCTAATGGTTTCCATTAAAGTACCATTATAAACCATTAGCTTTTTTCCAGTAAAACCATTACAAAATTCATTTTGTTTTGCATTTAGGCATTTTTTCCAATAGGATTTAACATCCCACCAATAGAATCCATCACATACCAGTAGACACCATTATAGTTTCCATTAAACCCAATACTATAAGCATTAAACCCAATGCTATCGCATTAAACCCAATACTATAAGCATTAAACCCAATACTATACGCATTAAACCCAATACTATAAGCATTAAACCCAATACTATATGCATTAAACCCAATACTGTCATATTAAACCCAATATTATAAGCATTAAACCCAATAATATAAGCATTAAACCCAATACTATAAGCATTAAACCCAATACTATAAGCATTAAACCCAATACTATAAGCATTAAACCCAATACTATAAGAATTAAACCCAATACTATAAGCATTAAACCCAATACTATAAGCATTAAACCCAATACTATAAGCATTAAACCCAATACTATAAGCATTAAACCCAATACTATAAGCATTAAACCCAATACTATAAGCATTAAACCCAATACTATAAGCATTAAACCCAATACTATAAGCATTAAACCCAATACTATAAGCATTAAACCCAATACTATAAGCATTAAACCCAATACTATAAGAATTAAACCCAATATTATAAGCATTAAACCCAATACTTTAAGCATTGAACCCAATACTATAAGCATTAAACCCAATACTATAAGCATTAAACCCAATACTATATGCATTAAACCAAATACTATAAGCATTGAGCCCAATACTATAAGCATTAAACCCAATACTATAAGCATTAAACCCAATAATATAAGCATTAAACCCATTTTCTGTTGTTTTGGGCAGGGTTGTGTTGTTTTTGTCAGCAGGGAAATGTGCTCTAAAGATGGCAAGATGAGCGATTAGGAGTCCTGCGGCCACTGGATAGAATTATGTTTAAGAACGCTACATGAACCGAGTGTCACAAAGTGCTGCAGAAATTGAGAAGGTGTGTTATTCTGAAGCATGCGCACACAGTCGAGCTGTTTTCACCGGTGCGTGACGTCTGCGCTGTTCCTGGACCGAGCTCAAGTTCCTCTGGGTTTGTGTTTCTGCACGTCTGTCTGGCTGAAGGGTTTTGTGGTCGCTTGTCAGGCCTGGTTGAGTAATTAAAAAGGCAAGCGGAGGCTTTTCTTCATTAAGGGTCCTAAGCAGCGCTCGTTCTCGCTTGATCCGTCACAGAAATTCCTGACATCATTCCTCTGGATTGCTCTTTGTGCCGAGGCTCAGACGCGTTAACGCTGGTTCTGGTTGATTCTCCATCTGCTCCGCCGCTCCTCATCGCTCCCCTGCGTTCATCTCCGGATACGAACTCGAGAGATGTGAGAGACGGTGCAAGGAAAGACCGGTTTAAAGATCATTGTGTCGTGTCTATTCCCCCGTCCATCTCCTCTCTCGTTACAGTGGGGGTGTTGCCTTCCGTGTCATGTTCAGATGATCGGACGAGGTTTGAGGATTCATGTGGTTATGGGTTCTTTCATATCTGAGTATTTCTTTCACTCGCAGACTCTGGACACATGCTGATGATTCTGTCCCTCTCAAGCAGACTTGTGTTTGTGTTGGTTTCTGCTAAAGTGGCCCAGGGCATCTCACCCGCTTACCTGAGTTTGGCCTCAGTGCTGGGCCACGCTCACAACGACCCGAAGACACTAACGGGCTCCGTTCTTCATACTGAGTGAAGAGAGACCCCCGAACGAGAACTCAAGCTGTGTGTGTATGTGTGTGTGTGTGTTCACGGTGTGTGTGTGTGTGTGTGTGTGTGTGTGTGTGTGTGTGTGTGTGTGTGTGTGTGTGTGTGTCACTGTGTGTGTGTGTGTGTACTCACTGTGTGTGTGTGTGTGTGTGTGTGTGTACTCACGGTGTGTGTGTGTGTGTGTGTGTGTGTGTGTGTGTGTGTTCATTGTGTGTGTGTGTGTGTGTGTGTGTGTGTGTGTTCACTGTGTGTGTGTGTGTGTGTGTGTGTGTGTGTGTGTGTGTGTGTGTGTGTGTGTGTGTGTGTGTGTGTGTGTGTGTGTGTGTGTGTGTGTGTACTCACTGTGTGTGTGTGTGTGTGTGTGTGTGTGTGTGTGTGTGTGTGTGTGTGTGTGTATTCACGTGTGTGTGTGTGTGTGTGTGTATGTGTGTGTGTGTGTGTGTGTGTGTGTGTGTGTGTGTGTGTGTGTGTGTGTGTGTGTGTTTGTGTGCGCAGTTGGATGTGTTAAATGCAGAACACACACTCTGAGTATGTGTCTCTGTACTCAGCCACATGTCACTAGATGTCTGCGAGACGTCCCGTCAGCACTGAATGCATCAACATAATTCTGCCAATTTCAGATAATGGTGCCATATAAAAGCATATTTTTATTATCATTACTTTTAATGCCAGATCCTTAAAACAATGTCTCTGCTTAAAATATTAAATCAGTCTTTAAAATCACGTAGTATCGCTCCTTTCAACACCAAACATTATAACTGAAAAATAATTTATGAATTCAGATCAAATCACGTTTGCCAAATGGAGCATAACAGCCTCTGACACAAAATAGATAATTATGGCATAATTCTAACTATTAGATCTTAAAACTCAACAACTGCTGTAAAGTGAAGCTGAGCGATAAAACAAATCATATATGTCACTTACACTTACTGTATTACACAATAACTTTAATAAATGTAGTTAATATCTCTGTACTGCCTTCAAACCTTCATCTAAGCTTGCAAGCAATGCTTGTGCATTATGAAATAGATATTTGGTTTTGAAAACTGGAACTGTTTTCTTGCTTATATTTATGCAGTATGCAATAAAACATCAATACGGAATTATATTATAGATATTAATAAAAACTGTACTTTTATTTTATTAAAACTACAAAATCTTCAATATTTGTATTAACTTTACCGTAATTTAGAATCATCGTGTAATATATCACAGCCCATATAGAAAAATACAACATATTATTTGGACTGATAGTCTTATTTTGAGGCATTTAGTGCATGATATTTTATTATTTTTCTGAAAACGTAAAATAATAAATTCCTCACTTGCTCAAAATCAGACATTAATATAAGAGGTGTAATCCGAGTCGCTCCAAACCTGCACAGGGGTTCATAATAAACTATTCCTGATTAGAAAAGAGCAAATGTTTTGATGTTTCAATAAACAGATTATTCATAATCTATTTTGCTTAAATGCATATAAATGTTTGATTTGTGGACAGTGCGAATATGGAAAGACTTGGGATGAAGCTGTCCGCTCCACATGACCCGAAAACACTATCCAAGCTCAACACAAACGAGCACTAATTAACCGCTATTGAAAAGGCTGCATGAAATCAATGAATGAGGCTGGTGTGTGCATTCAGCCGATCTGGGTTCAAACTCTCCTCTCTGACTCGGTTCATGTTCGTAGGCCGGCCGTTCAGGAGAGGACTTGGAGTTTGTTGTTGACTACAGCGTAAAGGTTTAGTGTCTCTCTGAAACACACGTGAAGTGTATTAGCACACCACCAGCCAGCACGGGCCCCGTCTGCCTGTGCTTTGGCTCCTGTGATGATGGTCTTCCAGAGGCCTGCGGTTCCAGCCCGCTGACCGTATTGTGCTGCCGGACTCATTACTGGCAAACCCACCGCCGAGCGCCGTGCTAATAGGCCTGAGTCGCCCGGGGCGGGCGAAGGGAGGGCTATGGGGCAGGGGCGTCGCACCCGTGGGGGATGTGGGTGTTTTAACACCCACACTTTTCCCGATGAGAGGGTTCAACACCCACACTTTTTCTGCAGTTTTTACGCAGTTTTGCACAAACGCCTTACAGCAGTCGCTCCTCGGTTTCTCTGGCCGCTCTGTGTCTGGGAGTGCGCTCGCTGTGGCTGCCTACTCTCCCCTCCCTCTCAAACATGACACCGGCTTTGAGTGTGACCGGCTGATGATTGGCTGTTCTGCCTTAAGTCCCGCCTCTCTTGGTATGTTAGATTTATCGGTCAGCTCGTGCTGAGGAGGCGGGAACTTATGGTTATGGTTATTTACATCTCCCTTTTCCAGGTACTTTGAATGAGCGTTTATGCGTTTGAGTTTTTTAAATAAGCTTGATATGTGTTTGGAAAGATGTTCTGTTTATGTTTTGACATGTCGAGTGTTTTCTATATTATATTTCGTTTTTTAGACTAATGCTAATTGGGATATTGTTCAGCAGCTAACGTTAGCTAAATTCGGTTATGTATGTGGCATGCAATGTATTAAGTAACTGTGATGAAGAAGTCAGGGAATTGACGAGGAGGAGGGACAAATTGTCATTGTTAAGCAGTGTATTTATGGGTTTATTGCCAGTGCAATTGATTTTGAGCATTGTTTGTTGATTAGCTGAATACTTTTGTGGATACTTACCTGTTGTGTTTGTACCTGTTGAGGAGAAAAAGTGAGAAATTATGTCATTGTTTGCATACCTGTTGAAGAACTATGAAAGTAAAGTGTATATTATTTTAATGTTTAAAACAGTAAATTGTTACATTTATTTATACCACCAGAGAAAAAGCTTTGTGTGGGCGTTTTATTTTTAACATTTTTTATATCTCCACTTTTCAAGGCGCAAGTAAGCAAATATAGCTGGCAAATACAATGGAGCACAGGCCATTGTAAGAAAAATACAACCTCTGGCTCCCTATGTTCATTGTGCTGCCCACTGTGTTAACCTAATTACACAGAGGTCCTGTACTGCCTCAATATTTATCCGGAATTCTCTGGATTGGGTCAATGAGTTGGGAGTGTTGTTTGGGTAGTCAGGGAAGCTGAAGGACATATTTAAGGGAATTACAAGGTCTGAGGAGGGTGAGGGTCCATGTCACACTATAAGACCTCTGTGTCCAACAAGGTGGACGGTCCGCACTAGTGCCATCTGCACTGTGCTAAACCAGTACGAGTGCATAATCAAGGCTTTGTCTGAGATGGCAGTGAGTGAGTCTGATGTGGCTAGTAAGGCACAGGGGCTGTGAGATTTCAGAAGGAAAATGTTATCCTTGGTATTGTGTGTGCTTTGGAGATCACAGGGGAGTTGGAGGTTTTGAATATGTCCCTCCAGAGCAGGACACAGACCCTAGATGGTATGCTTTCAGCTGTTGCCTGTGTTAAGGAAAGTTTCAGCAAAAAGAGAAACACAGAAAGTTTTCAGGCTCTTTACACGAAAGCAACAAGGATGTGTGAGACACTCCATCTCACTCCTATTGCCTATCCTCGTGTCCGTATTCCACCTCAGTGCTTCACAGGTAGTGCTCCTGCACATGTACATGTGTCCCCTTCTGACTACTACAGGACTGAATTCTACAAAGTTCTGGATGTTGCTGACATGCAGTTTAGAGAAAGATTTGAGCAAGAGGGAATTCAAATGTTAAGGCACCTGGAACAAGTTCTCTTAACTGGAAAGATACATGGTGTTGTCCAACAGTACCCAGAAATCAACCCAGACATCCTCAAAGTTCAGCTTGCATTGTTCAGAATGAAGTACAGCTTCCAGTCTAGTTCTGGAATTGTTGCTGTTCTTCAAGGGATGACCCCAGAGGTCCGTGGTCTCTTTGACCAAGTCGAAACAGTTGCCCGACTAGTTGTGCTTGTGTCATCAGCAGAGTCAGAAATGAGTTTCAGCAGTCTCCGGAGGCTGAAAACATGGCTACGCAGCACCATGACCCAAACCCGCCACAACAGTGTTGCTGTGTGCCATGTACATAAAGACAAGCTAGACAGGGTAAACAGAAAAAAGATTGCTGAACAGTTTGTCTCCTGTAAGGAGGGCAGAAAGAGCACTTTTGGTTCTTTTAAATGAGAGGAAGTTGGTCATATGTTCATTGGTCAGTTGCTTGTTGTTGTTGGTTGCATTTATATATGTTATAGTTATATGTGTTTATATTTTGTTCTTAATATGTGTTGTTTGTATATCTGGAGTTTGCAACAAAAATAATTTCCCCCTGGGATTATTAAAGTATTTCTGATTCTGATTCTTTAGCAAGTCTACTGTTGTGTATTTTCACAAATCAAGTTCAAGTTGAGCTTTATTGTCATTCCGCTACATGTGGGGACATACAGTGGAACGAAATGTCGTGCCTCACAGGTCCCCGGTGCTACATAAATACAGACATACAACACTATAAACCTATACACAACTAACCTACTGTCAGATTTGGACTAAGTATACTCTATGTAAAAGTTTACCCTATACAACTAAAGATAAAGATAGAAAATACAAACTGTTTACCATAAAAGTTTACCCTATACAACTAAAGATAAAGATAAAAAATACAAACTATACAAACTGTTTACCATAAAAGTTTACCCTATACAACTAAAGATAAAGATAAAAAATACAAACTATGCGAATGCTACACATCAATACTGTACATGTGCAGAGAGAAACGTGAGTCAAGCAGCTAGCTGGGGAACAGTACAAGATGATTTGTAGTGCAGGAGCATGTAAACATACATATATTGCGATGGGATTGTGTCTTTTGTGGGATTATGTACACATAGCAGTGTTTGGAAAAGTGACTAGTGCATAGAGGAGAGTGTGTTACTACAGAGTTTTGACTTATTTTCTGTGTGTTCTGAGTGTGTTTTTATACTTTTCTAGTATCACTCATTTAAATGGGAAGCTTTTATATCTTATATGTTATATCTTTTGTACCCTTCTGTCATTGTATTGATCGTTTTTATTGTTAACAAACAAACCACATCCATCCCCCGCACTTTTGAAAAGCTTGCTACGCCCCTGCTATGGGGCACAAATACAGAGAGAGACGGGGAGCAAGTATTATCACGGCCTTTATGGCCACACATTCTTGATTTCTCACTCTCTTTGGATTTCAGCAGCATCAAGGTTTGATGGTTGCGGGCAGGATCCCAGTTGGCAGACATTTTTTGAGGTTGGTGACAGAAGGGGATTTTGTGTCATTTTTGCCTCCGTGAAAGGCACACGCACGCGCACACACACACGCACACACCGCGCGCACACACGCGCACGCACACACAAACACACACAGACACACGCACACACACACAAACAGACAGAGAGAGAGAGACACACGCACGCGCGCGCACACACAACCTGCTTGTTAGTTTCTGCGTGCTTGAACACAGAAATGTAAATGTTTTCAGTGAGGGCATTTACATGCACAACAACACAACACAACACCGCTAAAGTTGTCCGAGTAGCTGGTTGTATAAACACCGCACGAGTAGCTGGTTGTATAAACGTGATGAAAACTGGTGAAACGGACATGCGCAGAAGAATCCGCGGCGGAGGTGACGCGCGCAATCATAGTAATACTTAAGTTCTTAAAGCACGTTTAGTTTACATGTTGTCGGGTTATGGATCATGTATTTATGTGATGAAGGGAATCCGGCCGAAAACAACATTTGAAAAATAGCTTATTATCTAAAAATAAAACTTCCTTATTCCAGCGATCATAACGTGAAAAGTCGTCCTTTGTTTTGTGTGTTAGGAAAGGTTCAGATGAGCGTGTCTAGAGTTTTTAATATGCATTGGGGAGCTACAACAGTTTGATTCAACGCCCGTAATTGTGATTTTATTTTATTTTTTTACCCCCTACGATTTGTGTTTCTCGAACTTTAATATTTACATTCATTTTATATAATATTTCCGCTATTTGCGATCAGTGTGCTAGGCCTAATAAAATATAGGCTACTTGTTCTACATTCATTTTGCCATAAACACCAGTTCTTCTGTGCACACTCTAATTCAAAATAATATAACTTAAGGGAAATGTTTTAATTCAAACTTAAGTGTGTGTGTGTGTGTGTGTGTGCGTGTGTGCGTGCGTGTGTGTGTGTGTGTGCATGCGTGCGTGCGTGTTTGTGTGTGTGTGTGTGTGTGTGTGTGTGTGTATGTGTATGTTTTATCTGTATTTCCCCAAACTGATGTTATGATCACTCCCGCTCTGCAGCACAGCCAGAACTCATCCGAAACAAGTCAACATCATTCATCACGGGATCCAGGTGGGCCGCGGCACCAGCGAACCGTGGCCTCGTTAAACAGACATTATAATGAGCCGAGAAATAATTGCAAATAAAAGTATGTGATGCAGAAAATAAAAAGGGAAATTAAACAGATGCGCATGTTTTCAGGATCATTGCTTTCGTCCCTTTCATGTGTTCAGTTAAACCGCTGGAAAAATATGCGTCATAATAAATCATGCTTTTCAACATTAAAATAGTAGAAACACCAATAATCATCACCGCCAGTGACCCTATAGTCTAGCAGCCTGTGTAATTAGGCCTAGATAAAACTTTGATTTATTAAATAATAATCACTCGAGCTGGTGTTCTAACAATTGCTTATTATTAATATTATTATTATTATTAATAATAATAATATTATGTACAAGACAGGAAAAAAGAAACACACATTAGTGTAGTTTGCCATGCTTTATTTAATTCAAAATAATTCTGTAGAAATTATTAATTTACATTTGAATAATATAATTAACAGTACAATAAAAGCAATCTCTGAAACTCAAAACTCGTTTAATCACAGAAACATAAGCATGATATAATAACATAAGCTAGAATATAAAGAATGGATCGCTTCAGCCCTAATAATCATGTAGAATAGAAATTAATTTCATTTTAATAGCCTTCTATATTTACACATAACATCAGATGTATGTAATGTACTGTCTCTGATAGTCCTTATTTTGATTTGTTGACGATGATGAAATGCGGCACATTGAACAGAGACATTATTTATATTTCCTTTTAATATCTATGCATCCCATCCGAGATCGATTCATAACTCAGCTCCAATGCAAACTCGGTCAGCATAGAATCAGTTTATTTCTATAGTTTATTTGTTCAATTGAGTGGATTTAGTTTTTTGTTTGGTGGTATTTGTAACTTAAATCCACGTAAAGCTGCTTTTGCAGAGATTGTATCGAAAAAGCTCAATACAAATAATCTCGAATTGAATAGAATTATCTACACTTCAGACGTGTTTCTGGCCATGAATGAATGACAAGTTTGCAGGAATGTCTTTGGCTACACAGAAATAAAACATGCTCTGATGAAATAAAGATGTAAACGTGTGGCCCGGGCTATACAAAACCAATAGGAAACCAATGGTTTGCATTAAAATAACACATTTCCATTAAAACCATCCATTACAAATTCCTCTTTGTAGTGTGTTTTGGGCATTTTTACATCCCACCAATAGAATCCATCACACACCAGTAGACACCATTAAAACCAATTCAACTCCCAGTATAACCATTAAACCCATGTTCTGTTGTGTTTTCAGCAGGGGCTGTAATCGGGCCAAAGGACATAAATAGCTTTACAGGCAATACAAGGTATCGTCCGTCAGTAGGTTTCCCTGGACGCTCCACGGTAAAAAGAGACGGTTCTCCGGTTCTCCGGTACTAGAGATGATCGTAGGCGGCGGCGGAGGGCGGCGGCCCGCGGGCGGCGGAGCTGTAGTAATACGGGGAACCTGCAGGGGGCGACAGTGAGTGCATCAGTGAGCACACGTGTTAGAAGTAGCACTGGTATACTTGTAGCAGTCTTGGGAAGGTTACTTTGGAAATGTAACGGATTACAAGTTACTTTATTTAAAATGTAACACGTAGTGTAACTATTTAAATGACTTTATTCAAGTAATGTAACTGATTAAGTTTCTAAATTCCTAATCATTTTGAAACCAGGCAGGGTCAGGCTTTCAGAATTAAGATTATAACAATTACATTTTAAAACCACCATAACGCATAAATAACAAGATATCGTCTAATAGCTATGATGCTGTTTTTGAAATCAAATCTTTGCATAGGACACAAAAACACTGGCTTGGAAGAAACAGTTAATATAAATCATAAAGCATATGCAAAAAGCAGTTATGGAATAAGCATGTGTCCTAAAATCCTGAAACATTGCCATCTCATATTAAAAGCAGTCGATGCAATTTATAAAAGAAATCAATCAAATCCGTATATGTGTGAAAATATTCATATGTAACTCCTTTTAATCGTTAACGTTCTCATAAGTAACTGTAATTTAATTACACGTTAGCTGTAACAGATTACAGTTACGTTTATTTTGTAATTGAATTACGTAATTGTGTTACATGTAACTAGTGACTGATTTATAGAAATATCCAACAATACATGGTATGGGTCAAAATTATCAATTTTTCCTTTATGCCAAAAATCATTATGATATTAAGATACCATGAAGTATTTTGTAAATTTCCTACCATAAATATATACAAATATGCATTGCTAAAAACTTAATTTGGACAACTTTAAAGCTGAAGTTCTCAATATTTTTTCAGATTCCATAATTTAAAATATTGTATCTCAGCCTAATATTGCCCTATCCTAATTAACATATTTATTCAGCTTTCAGATGATATATAAATCTAATCTTCACAAAATTGACCGTTTTGACTGGTTGTGTGCTCTTATTTTGTATTATGGAAGCTTCAGCACTGTAATTCTAATTAAATCAGGAGCTGGAGGGCTAACGGCCGTCTTGTGACTGTGGCATTATAACGCTCGATAGCCTGAAGACATAAAGAGTTACTAGCACAAGGTAAACTCACCTCAGAGGACTGTATGCAGTAGTTGAAGGGCACGTCGCTTAGTGAAATAGTGAAAACACTATACTAGATAACCATAACCACGTGTGGATGCCCACGGAGAGACGTGAAAGTGCTGCTGGACGTACCTAGTATGCTGGAGTTTGTGAATCTCCAAGCGTCGCTGTAGGACGTGTAGGGCGCGTGGCTGTAGGTCTGGCCCGTGTATTCTGGACCTGCAAGTCAAGTCACCATTATTGATATAGTGCCTTTTACAATGCAGATTGTGTCAGCGCAGCTTTACAGTAATAGTGTGTCGAAATAGTAGACCAAACCAGCAGTTTAATTCAAGGCTGCAGCGAAGTCAGATTGTGCAGAGGACTCCGTTACAACACAAAAACAAGACCGCAGCAACAACAACAAGCACAGCATTGAACTCCTGACAGCAGATTCAGATCGCTCACTCGTGGTTAGAGGCGCTGGTAAAGCATTAATCTCACTGGGTCACTGGTGCATGCAGTCAGACTGCTTTAGCATCTCTTCCTCCTTTAGCCTTTCATGCTCTCGCCATTCCAATATCTAATTGGTAATTATGGGAGCCAGATTGAATCCCCCCTCTTCAGTGAGTAATTGTGTATGAACGCGTCCTCTCAGCGAGCACACCAGAAAAATAATAAATCAGACCCTCTCATTTCGCATGGCAGGGCAGACTTCATATGGAAAAAGAAAAGTGCATCAGAGTCTCTATAAAGCGTGTGCATTCATTCATTCACACGACTTGTGTTTCTCTCAGTTTCTGTGGGGCCGATCGGGTGACAGAAATCCTGCTCTGTTCACCAGGACCTGTTCTAGGTCTACCGCAGCTAACCGGCTACTGATTAACCAAACCCGCCCCTCTGTTAATCTCTAACCGGCCTCCCGGCGCTCTGCGCTCCTCACTTAGGGACTGTTTTCAGAGAAACTGTGCTGGTGTGAAAACTGCGCTGATTTTTACGTTGAGTGGCGCGCTGAAGTCTAAGCTCGAATGGCAGTGTTGTGCGGTTGCTTGGTGGTTCTGGATGGATGCTAGGAGATATCTCCATTAGCATGAAATTTCCAGATGTACTTTGTAATTTGAATATTGTCTGAGCCGAACACATTTCACAGCTCTTAAGAATTAAATGGTGCACGTTTGGTGGTTCAGACACATCCGCCATATGACAAATAAAGAGATTACAAGTGCATCTGTGAACAGCCCGTGTCGGTTTAATTAACTCCTTCCCGTTATTAGATATTTAATGGTGAGATTCTATTATTAGATGTCAATGTTGTTTTCAAGCACAGGACCTCGTGTTACACCTCATCCAGACCCAGAACAGAAAATGTTGCTTGAATAATTGTTGTTTAGAACACAGCACTCATAGAGCTGGCTCACCTGCTACCATCCCAGTGATGGTGGACGAGGAGAAGCCGGTCTGTGGGATGTGTGGAGGATAACCCGGCAGCATTGAGCTTGCCACGTCTCTGCCTGAAACAAATCCACCCATCTGTTAGTCCCACAGTACCAAACACACCAGCCGTGATGGATGCATGACGCTTTACCTGCGATGAACTGCCCGTGCACTGGGGCATGATGGGAAAATGAGTTGAAGCCATGAGATAAATGAGTGGCGTTGCTGCAGCTGTTAGCGATGGGATGATGACGAGGTGAGCTCCAGGAAAGCTGCGTTAGTGATGATGTTGGGGAGGAGCTTGAGCTGTTCACCTCTGTTGACATTTCCTGTTTCAGACAGAGTGGGAGGGCTGTAGAGATTCTGGGGCGGAGCCACGGTTGATAGACAGATGGAAAAATCAATGCATGAATGTTAATTGGCATGCAGCGGAATGGATTACAATAATCACACGTATGCAACACGATGACAGTAATGGCGAATACAACAATCAAATGAGTTATGAATTTGGGGAATATAGCAATATCGCTGGACACAACTCTCTGAAAGTGCAGTAAATGTGCCTCTCTTCTTGTAAATATCGTTCTGACGAGGAGAATAAATGAGGAACTAAATCCCTTTGCATTATGGTTATTACCTGCAACCACTGTGTATCCCTGATGGGCCGCCAGGTTCCGACTGATAGCGAGCTCCTTTAGCCTCGTCCGACTGCCGTTGATGAGCGAGAGAGGATAGAGCGCCTGCAGGAGAGAGAGAGGGTCAGTATCTGAAGTCTGCGCAGTGTCCGGGACAGATGTTCCTCCAGTACCTGCTCTGTTTTCCCAGCCGCGGTCGGGCCGAAGGCATCGGAGCTGTAGTGGTGCCGTTCGAAGCCGCAGTCCAGGTGCTGGGATGAGAAGTGTTCGGCCCTCAGATGTTTCCGGGGCCCGCCGCCATTACCCTGAGAGTCCACGCTGTGCCGACAGCTCTCCTGATCGCCTGCCACAACGCAAGTCAGCTTTACTTATATATTTAGTGCTTCATACTATACTGATTGTGTCAAAGCAGCTTTACACAGTCAACAGGAACATAATGCAAGAGGACAATAACAAAGAGTCCTTTTCTAACTAAACTAAATAAAGGCCCCGGTATACTTCAAACATTTCGTTCTTCGTTTGGGGGCAAAAAGAACTTCATAAAGGCTGATCAACGGTTTACTGTTTTCGATTTTTATATTTTATGTGTAGTCGTAATTTAATAAAAATAAAGGTTTATTATTGTCTCGGTCTGATTTTGTTTGAATGTCAGTTCGTTCTTCGATGTCGTTTGAAGTATATCTTGAGCCTTGAGTTCAGCTCTCTTCTTTCTGTGCAATCAGTCAAGCGTCTCCAACCAAGCAACGGCTTTGAGTCGTTTCTACACGATTCCACCGGTGACGTCCAAAGACCTTCTCACTCTCATAGACACATCATCTAACTCCGTTTCAATATGTTTGTTCTCATTGCAGCCATGCATTCTCCCTAATCCTACCTGGGAATTCATTTTAGTGTTTCAAGATCAAAATTATACCTCATGGAAACATCAGTAAGGAATGCCGGAGCAGCGTCAGTCAGTGTGTCGCGGTTCGTTTGTTAACTCTGCCGTCTGAATCGGTTATTAGAGAGAGAGACCAAGCGGCAACCTCCCGCTCTCTCTCGTGAAGCCAACACGGACGTGACTAAAACTGTAATTCATTGACTGGCCACTAGAGGCGGTCTACATAAGAGTCAATCCCATAGACCCCCATGTTAAAACTCCCAACCTTACAGCAGAAAAAAACACGTTTACAGCCTGGTACAAAAGTGGTTTTGGTCTATATAGACAATTTCGTCTTAACTGTGAGGGGGTAAATTGTTTTATAACTTATCCGTTTAAATTATATTAACCCTTAAAGTTCTGCATAATTAAGGAGTGGCCATTTGAGTGACAGGTGGATTGCGCTGCCGTCACCACTGTCGTGTTAGGTGGGCGTGGTTTCAGCAACCAGCTCCACCCACATCCCGCCTTTTGCCTACTTTCGATTTTCCGGGAGTGACGCACAACCAAGATGGTGACGGCCGGCTCTGCCCACTTCAAAAATGCTCTTCAGAAACGGACGGGTGACGTCACGTCCATGTTTTTTACAGTCTATGAGAGAGACTCACTGTCGTCGTGGCTCCTCTTGCCCTCGCCGCTGGTCTGTGGGATGCCCAGCAGGCCGCTGATGGAGTAGGTGGAGCCCAGAGAGTCCGACTGAGGAGATTCTGGAGGAGTGACTGAACTGGGAACTGTCAATCAAACAGACAGTGTATTACTTTATTACTTCACTGAACTGAATCAGACATTAGCCGATGTTCTTACTCAGCGTGTGTCCAGGACTGAGGCCTTTGCTGTCCAGAGGAAGGTTGAATGGCTGTTGAACTTTTGTGCGTATAATCCTTTAAGAGAAGAAAGCAGCGGGTTAGCTTTGGAGTTAATCATGGATGAGGATGAGGTCAGGGTCATTACCTGTTGATGGAGCTGACGCTGGGCACGGTGTCTCCGTCACAGACGCCCTCGGCCAGCAGCCGGTCTCGGATCTCCCACGCAAACATGGTGGGGTTCTGCCGCTTGTAGTCTGCAATCTTATCCACCACTTTAGGAGTCGCCACTTTGGGCTTGGAGCCCCCGATGACTCCTGGTTTAATGCTGCCCGTCTCATAGTACCTGAAAGACAAACGAGCATAAAAAAATACCCATTGCACCCGTCTGCTCACTTAGTCCTCCTTCAGTTCTGATAGATTCGATCTGCATGTGTATATCATGTGCTGTGCTGTCTGTTGTCTTATAGATACTGTGTGTAACGTTACATCAGGAGAACTAGATATGGCATGGTTGCTTTAGAGCAGACCAGCACCGAGTTCTTGCAAGAGAAACTTGGTCAATAAATGTACACCCTGATTCTCGTTGAATGTCAAACATGCTGAACCCACTTGTGTCTGATAACTGTGTGGCATCCAGAGGAAAAATAGACAAAAATACCAGAATAGCCTTTGCTATAGTGGAGCAGAGGAGACCTAACAAGCACTAACAAATGTTTCTGTTGTTGTTAGTGTGTGTGTGCTTAGAGTGAGTGTGTGTGTGTGTGATTAGAGTGAGTGTGTGTGCTTAGAGTGTGTTTAGAGTGTGTGCATGTGCGTGTTTGTATGCATGCGTGTAAATGTAGAGTGTGTGTGTGTGTGTGTGTGTGTGTGTGTGTGTGTGTGTGTGTGTGTGTATGTGTGTGTGTGTGTGTGTGTGTGTGTGTGTGTGTGTGTGTGTATATTTAGAGTGAGTGTGTGTGTGTGTGTGTGTGTGTGTGTGTTTAGAGTGAGTGTGTGTGTGTGTGTATGTGTTTATGTGTGTGTGTGTGTGTGTATATGTGTGTGTGTGTGTGTGTGTGTTTATTTAGATATGTGTGTATGTGGTGTGTGTGTGTGTGTGTGTGTGTGTGTGTGTGTGTGTGTGTGTGCATATGAATGTTGTGTGTGTGTGTGTGTGTGTGTGTGTGTGTGTGTGTGTGTATGTGTCTGTGTGTGTGTGTTTAGAGTGTGTGTGTGTTTGCGCGTACGTGTGTGTGTGCGTGTGTGTGTTTTAGAGGTCTGTGTGTGTGTTCCAGCAGGGCTGCTCTGCACTCGTTACCTGCCCAAGATCTTGCTGACGCAGCCGTGGCTGACCCTCAGCTGGCGGGAGATGTCGCAGGGTCTCACTCCCTGGTGTGCCATGTCCACGATCCTCTGCCGGATGACCTCCGGGAGCGGGCGTCCATTTACAAACATGCCACCTAGTTGATTAAGACCCCCATGACCTGGGGGAGAGAGGACATGAACACATATAAACATCACGGCATCTCTGTGAGACAAACAGACACCTCTGTCAGCACAGGTCAGTGTAATCGCTCTTCTGAAAGGTATTCTCAACAGTGTAGAGAATAAAACCTTTCCTGATCCAACAAACTCAACAGAAAAGGAATCGCATCACCTACTACACACTGAGGTCTTCAGCATGTCCTCAGTTTCTCTAAGTGCAGTAAACACTGTCACGTAACAGTTCAGAGTATTATCCACAGCTTCTGCTCTAGAAGCTTCCGGATCTGTATCTTGTGATCCTGTCGGATGTCCTGCAGAATAATGGGCTTTTACTGCATTAAACTCTGCTAAAATCTAGATTAAATTGTAGTAATATTTGACCCTGGAGCACAAAACCAGTCTTAAATCGCAGCGGTATATTTGTAGCAATAGCTAGCAATACATGTATGGGGTCATAATTATAAATTTTTCTTTTATGCTAAAAATCATTAGGATATTAAGATCATGTTCCATGAGGATGTTTTGTAAAGTTCCTATTGTTACCTCATTATTGATTAGTAATATGCATTGCTAAGAACTCAATTCGGACAACTTTAAAGATGATTTTCTCAATATTTAGATTTTTTTGCACCCTCAGATTCCAGATTTACAAATATTGTCCAAACCATACATCAATGGAATGCTTATGTATTATTGATTTCAATTTCTAAAAATTGCCTCTTATGCCTGGTTTTGTGGTCCAGGGTCACATATCGGATCATATCTTCAGATATGACCAGTTTCAGCCAGAAACGATGATGTTTCTTTGAGTATGATAACTCTTCCTCTACTAAGGTAATTAAAACTATGAAACATATAAAAGTTTATCAAATGAAAAGAATTATGTTTTAATGAAACATCCTTTGCACTGAAATTATTGGGGGGGGGGGGGTGTTGCTTACGTGTAAATACGATGTTCATAAGAAAACCATTTCTCAGTGATAAGTAATAATTGGTACTATTACCATTGTTTTAGTTTTTAGAGTCTGGATTATGGATTTGATGGCAAAGCGCAGGTTTTGATGCTCTTTCTTCGTGTTTTCGCCCTGCGACCTTTGGAGAGCTGTGTTTCGTGCTGCTTCGCACCAGCGACTCTCACAAGAGCCTCACTTTTAATTTAACCCATTCAGCCTCTTCTTCCCCTTTTGCTCTTTTGCAGCTTTCATTTCCACATCAAACGACGCTATTAACGGCGTTAGCGGAGTGTGTCAAACCCTCCTCGAGTCAGCAAGCGACAGGATATTAAAGCCGAGAAAGCCCAGGAGAATACACACGCACGCACACACACACACACACACACACACACACACACACACACACACAGACATATACATACATACTCACACACACACACGCACACACACACAGAGAGAGAGACACACGCACACATAAGCACACACATACACACACGCACACAGAGAGACACACACTCACTCTCATACATACAGAAATAACACACACGCTCTCATACATACAGAAATAGCACACACACACACACACACACACACACACACACACACACAGAGGCACACACACACACACTCACTCTCATACATACAGAAATAGCACACACACACACACAGACACACTCTCATACATACAGAAATAACACACACAAAACACACACGCGCGCACACACACACACACACACTCTCATACATACAGAAATAACACACACACACATACAGAAATAACACACACACGCACGCACGCACACGCACACACACACAGAGCGAGCGAGGTATTTAAATTGTAACCTTTCATAGATTTTTTTTTTTAAATAAACAGCTAATTTAATCCTAAATACACTGCTGTAAAAACAATAGAAGCCCAATAGAAACCATTACAGAAATTCTAATGGTTTCCGTTAAAATACCATTATAAACCAGTATATTTTTCCAGTAAAACCATTACAAAACTCCTATTTGTAGTGTGTATTGGGCATTTTTACATCCCACCAATAGAATCCATCACATACCAGTAGACAAATTTCCATTAAAACCAATATAATTCCCAGTATAACCATTAAACCCATGTTCTGTTGTGTTTTTCAGCAGGGACACTTATCCAAACCCTAACCTTCAGAAGTGAGGACACATGACATTAACTCGCTTCTGGGCACACATTTAATAGTTTCCAAAATGCTTGTAGTAAAATGTGTTGGCAGTAATTAATGTAAACACAACCACGGCCATGTATAAACAGGCCTATTGAAGAATAGAGTTAACACAAATTCCGAGCGCTTTGCTAAATTCAGTTCGCTTCACATTCCCGCGGCACAATCTCATAGCTATAGTTGATTGATTTTAATTAATTAAGATTGTTAATAGCGTTTTGAAAGAGACACAAAAATCTAGCATCACTTACGAAATTATTTTAGCGACTTTTAAAGTAATTATTAACAGAGATACTCTCTAATAAGGCTATTGCATATGTTAGATAATATTATAGACACTTGGCAAAATTGACAAAAAAATAATCAGCTGAATATAAAAATAATAAATTGTAAATTAGTTTAAAAAGACACGGATAATTAAAAACTAATTAGACGGAAATCTTCTCCACAGAAGTGCTGTCGGCTATTGTGTAGAATATAACAAAGCACGTGACAGCAAACTTATTAAACGCACAATTAATCATATAAATACATTAATTTTCATGTAAAAAAATTATAATAGAGAAAAGCCGTAAAGCAGATTTCGGGGCCAAACACAAAAACGGAATGACGTGTCTCTCCATCGCCGCTCGTAGATATATAGTCGTAGGGAAATGTACATATTAATATATATAATTTAGAATAAAATGAAAATATCGAAATCAACCACCAGTGTCCAAATATCGATATCACTAAAATAGGACGCAAAAAGGCCAATATTTGTGCTAGAACGCGGTTTCTGCAACAGCTTCGCTCTTCTGTTGCTATCAATGAACTTATTGTTGAACTGCAATTAATATACACTATTAAAATCATAACAAAAAATCAATGAAGACTTAATATCCAACTGCACTCGAGATGTCTGCCCTGGTCCTGTGCACGGCAATCAACGAATTAAACAACAACAAAACAATGTAATTCATAACAATAATTTTTATCTGATTTGTTATGAATGTGAGAGGATTTATGATGTATACATGCTTCTATAATAATCGATATTTCTCGAGTTGATAGTAAATTAACAGAAGCTATTTAAATATGTTTGTTTGATATTCGGTTTGAATATTATTAGCTGTGGTGTAATATTAATGCATGTCGTATTTCATTTCTCAGAGATTGTTTTGAAAATAACTCGTTTATTGTTTTTACCTCGCCCAGTTGTGTTGGACATTTCTCAGAGAAGTCTCGGTCTCTTGGTGTCCTGGTTATATGTCCAAGTGTCCTTAATGCATGTGTTTTAGTCCATATGAGGTCTTGCGTGAAAATATTCCTGCGTGGATAGTTTTATTCCCTGCAAAAGGACATTTTATGGTGAACCTTGCAGTTATTGCTATGTTATGATTATTCTTTAATATGTCTTCTATCAAGCAGCCTCGATACTTCACTCTCTATGAGTTATTAACGACAAGCTCCTCGGTTTTAAAGATTGACTCGCTTGCGTATTGCAGGCCTGCTGTGGAGCTCAGAAGTTATTGGCTGAACGGATCAATAAGTTATGAGCTGCGCATCAATATTATGATATGATATTCATAGCCTATGTTTTTACCTTTTGGAGAAGGAACGCTTGGCAATATCCGACGGCTTTTATCCAACGCCACGGGCTCATATTCTGTATGTCTGCTCGCTGGGACGGGTTTGAGTTTCTCCGTTATAACGGAGCGGCGGGGGTTCTGTCGCGACGCGCGTCGATCATTGGACGCGGCGGATTGAGAGGGCGGGGCGTGCCTCGTGACGTATGCATCAGGGTGTGGCCTAGACTAACGCGCACGGATGGATGATTCTGAGGATCAAGCGCTTCCAGAACACAACGTTAACGGGAATGTTTGTCAAGGATCGGGCTTGTTTTCGCTTACCCCCCTCCCCCCCTCCCCCACCCCGCCATCAGTGATTAAATGCGACGCGCCTCCGGGGGCATCATTCACACACAATTGGACTCTGTTATTATGTCATGATCCTTCACTTGATGATGGATACCAGCACTTTACAGTACCTGCTCACAGAGCCGCCGACAAATAATAACAATTAGGCCTACAGGACTCTATTTTGCTCGTATTATTATTATTATTATTGCTAATTATTATTAGTAATAATTACGTTCTAGTAGTTCTCTCTAATCGCTTGCAGTTATGTCTGCAGTCCAGCATGGACTGTTTTTTATGGGCTGTTTTGACACTTAAGAGCGGCTCCCCGTGAATAAAATAACTCTCAGCGGGGGCGTGCGGGGGTGCTGCATCTTCACACGGGTTTATGTTGTTCTCACAACTTTAAAACAAACATAACAACCCGAATTACTCATTTATGACACCCGTTGTTTGGCCTTTGCCATATGGCGCGTGGCGTGCTTTATTACCACATTTTGAGACCTAACATTAATGACGTGTTCTGTGGTAATTAAACGGCTGAAAATATAAACGAGACGGGTCCATATCTTCATTATTCATCTGAAGGCATTCTTTCATTGCATTCATTCGCAGCGAGTGCAAAACAACCGATGTTTTCCGGTAAATACAGAGTAAAGATAATCACACTGTATTCATTTCTTAAGTGCATAAAGAGCGAATGAAGACCAAACGCCCGAGGACTGGGAGAAAGAGACTATAGGTTACTGAAAGTTTAACAAGGGATTAAACTCACGAGCGATGCTTATCTGCCTTTTAATAACGAGTACCGAATTAATGATGCATTAAACGCATACCGGTTATTTCTTAAATGCACTAAGCACTTATTAGAAATGATTGAAGGAAAAACACGACGTGTTTTGCAGTGTTAATATTGGGTGGCACACTCCATAGCTCAACTATATGAAATGCATTGGAAATATTTAACAAAACCAAAACAAACCTCATCAGTGCTGTTCAGATATCAAGAGTAAAGTTCAGTTATGGTTAAACAATTCAATTATATAACAATATTTCGGTAGATCGTAGTTAGTATTGAATTGAACACGCATTCTGCTTCTCTCGACGGCTGATTTAGTGCATTTGTTTTAATGGACAGATATCGTGATTACGGTTAATTAAATATTAGCAAGTTATGGTTTACTGGGAGAGCTTTTCTGTGAAACTTGCATCGATCAACGATAACACTGGAAATATCGACACTTAAAGAAAACCCAATGAACGCATAAAATAACCTTGTGTTTATCTTTAAACACATATCATGCACCTGCTAAAAACACAATATAAGCCCAATAGAACCAATCACAGAAATTCGAATGGTTTCCATTAAAGTACCATTATAAACATTGGATTTTTTTTCCAGTAAAACCAATAAAAAATGTATCTTTGTTGTACGTTTTGGGCATTTTTCCATCACATACCAGTAGACACCAATATAGTTCCCATTAAATCCAATACAATTTCCATTAAACCCATTTTCTGTTGTGTTTCGGGCAAGGTTCTGTTGTTGTTTTTTTCAGCAGGGTATACTCTTATAAAACCTAAAGCCTATAAAACATGCCTTTTATTTTTTAAAGACTAGCTATTTATTTAATGCATCTTTATGTGACATGACAATAATAATAAGTATTGTAGGTTTTCATAGATGTTCAGATGCATCCGAAAACCGTGTAAAGCGGCTAAATCATGCCGTTTGTCTCGATCCAGATAACGTGCAGGGTTCGGGTGCGTCTGTATGGACATCAGAGGGCAAAGGTTAATTTGTTCGTCTTTCAAGTCCAACCCGATCTGAAACAACGCGACTGTTGTCATGCGTGCACGTGCACCAGTCATGCGCATGACCGCGGGTTCGGTTCAGGGATATTTAATTTTAAATTATATTTAAATAAATCCATCTTGTGGTGTTTTACGAGTGTTATGCATCCTGAACCTCACTCGAAGAACATGCCTGGTTTTTGGTTGATGTTAATTCATGCCGAGACTCAAAATAAACAATGCTTCTTTATGATCTGCTCTGTAACGCGCTTTCTCAACAATCATCTACACATTCTGTCATTTAAAATATGGTTTTAAAAAATAGCAACAATGATCAAATAGAAGGCAAACATGTCAAGTGATCGCAGTGCATTTGAGTTTGCGCTGACCGCGTTATTAAGGCTATTAGGCTATATCATAATAATTAGATTTTAAAGCATATATAGTAAACGCCCATTCGTTTTTCGTAAACAAGTGTTATTCTTTATCATCTGACAGACACGTGTCGTGCTTTAAGCGTTTTAAAATGCATATAAATATACTCCAAATAAAAATTAAAACTCGTGGTATTGATACGCAAAAGTGGACTTTGTCGTTGTGTTTGGCGTGCATATAATACACAGTTTTCGCATAAATAAATATGACAGGCATCTAACCATAATTATTCAACATTCTAATTTTATGTGTATTAATACCACGAGTTTAAAATGTATTTGGCGTAGGCACTTTCATGAGATCGGGTAGTTCATCCACACACATACATTTTTTTTTTTGTTCTACAAAATGGTAATAATTGATATTTAATTATCAGTCTGTGCGACTGTGTCTTGTCTTTACAGTGGAGCATATATGCATCTCGGGCAAGACAGGTTCTCTCCCACTTCTTCTTTAACCATCTGTTTTCAACCACCCCCAGCCCTCAGCATTGTTCGGCCCCTGTCTTCCATGGGCCTGTGAGCTCTGACCCCAAACCCTGTTCCGATCACGCACAGTTCCGATCCCCCGTTTCCTAGACCTGCTCCTTCCTTTATTGGTCGCTCGCCCCTAAAAATTTGGGGATTTAATATCTGTTTTAGAGCAGCCATGACTAAACCTCAGCAGGCCGGCTATTGTACGTGCCACAGTAGGCATTAAAAGC
This sequence comes from Gymnocypris eckloni scoliostomus, assembly GCA_027564155.1. Lineage (NCBI taxonomy): Eukaryota > Metazoa > Chordata > Actinopteri > Cypriniformes > Cyprinidae > Gymnocypris > Gymnocypris eckloni. The sequence continues at coordinate 29,186,731 of CM050414.1, forward strand.
CCATTAGCACGCAGGAGGGTGTTTAAGAGCTTCATCAGGGTCCGAGGAGTCCAGTGGAGTTTACAGAGGTCATGATGGACGTACAGAATCATCCGTTTGGACACCATTCTGACGTGTATGCACTAGTTTGTGCTGTATAGAGATTCAGATTAAGCATCAAAGGCACGGGAAGCGATTCAGTGTTATATCGTGACTGATAAATACTGAGAAGATCTATTTATTGACATTTGGCTTGATTCAAACGTCGAATGCTCTCTAACATGAACAGATCTTATAATGGGGATATTTGTATGAATGGAAAGAGCTCTGAAAGGTGCAATAAGAGATCAGAGGTCTGTTCTTCACTCGTGAGATCGAGCTGAAGCACTGAAGAGATCAGAGTATCTGCTGGCCGTCTGTAAAATACTGTACTGTAAGATCTGTTAGCACGAATGCAGACGCCTGCAGTAAGATGAAGCACAACCCTTTAGTTCAGAGAGTTTAAACACACACTTCATGTTTACAGTGAGAAACACGAGCATCTCGTTCTCTCCGCTTCAGTCGAGGATCACCTCTAAGCAGTAAAACTGAGCGGCGCTTTATATTCCAATTAGCTTTCGATGCACTTCAGAGTCATTAAGATATAACAAGGGAGTTTTTTCACGTCTGCTGGAGATTTACTGCTAACACTCAGTTACAAACACTCTCCAGTAAATTCAGCACAATTAGGCATTTGTAGTCCCGTAACTCTACATTAAATGCTTGTCAGTGTGTTGTTTGTTGAAAACTGGATTCGCTGAGCTTGGTTATGTAAACTCTGGTTCTCAGCTCCTCGAGAATGTCAGGTCGGGGTGTGACGAGGGCGTTACGAGGAGGTCGGCTCATCACTTCTGCAAGGGTTAGGCCTGAATCTGATCACACATCAGATGATGAAGCTCAGGCTTTCATCGCGGCTTCAGAAACACAGCAAATGAGACAGAAACAGGGTGAGTTAGAGACACGTTTACATGCAGAACATCAGTGAAATGCAGCACTTTGATGTGATTATAGTCAGTGAAATGAGCATTAAATTATTGAATCACTGGGTCTTCTGTAGACTCGAGATCATAGTGGACCGTTGTGTGAGAGAGAGAGAGAGAGAGAGAGAGTGTGTGTGTGTGTGTGTGTGTGTGTGTGTGTGTGTGTGTGTGTGTGTGTGTGTGTGTGTGTGTGTGTGTGTGAGAGAGTGTGAGAGAGTGTTTGTGTGTGTGTGTGAGAGTGTGTGCGTGTGTCTCTCTGTGTGTGTGTGTGTGTGTGTGTGTGTGTGTGTGTGTGTGTGTGAGAGTGTGAGAGAGTGTTTGTGTGTGTGTGAAAGTGTAAGAGTGTGTGTGTGTGTCTCTCTCTGTGTGTGTGTCTGTGTGTCTGTGTGTCTGTGTGTTTGTGTGTGTCTGTGTGTGTGTGTGTGTGTGTGTGTGTGTGTGTGTGTGTGTGTGTGTGTGTGTGAGTGAGTCTGTGTGTGTGTTCACTGCACATATATAGACACATCGAGCGAGCGAGACGTCTCTTCAGTGCGTGTCGGAGAGAAGCCTGAATCTTTTCCTTCAGTGACTCTATTAATTTACCTCATTTATCTTAAACTCCACATACACACTCACAGTATCTGTGTGTGTGTGTGTAAAAGAGCATAAAACACAACTGCTTCTCTTTTCATTCCCAGAGGACAAATCCGTAGCGGAAAAACTCATTTTCCTGCAAATAGTTTGTCAGTTGAGCTAGAAGAAGTGATAAATTACCACAGACGTTTGGAAAGAGAGAGAGAGAGAGAGAGAGAGAGACAGAGGGAGAGGGAGAGAGACAGAGAGAGAGAGAGAGAGAGAGAGAGAGAGAGAGAGACAGAGAGAGAGACAGAGAGAGAGACAGCAGCACTGGAGCAGTTCTCTCTCCTCGTATTCCTCTGTTCTTTATTTAAGAGCGATGCGGATCCTCCTCACACCTGTCCATCTGTCCACCTGAGGTACAGAGAAGGGTAACGCTGCGACTCTCCGGCCCAGATGATGAATTGACGGCCAGTAAAATAGATTTGTTTTCAGCACATCAAAGCAAAAATTACTCCAGAGTGGGATTGTGGCACATGATGGATGGCGCTGTAGACACACATTATAAACGCTGTGGAAATAATCAACAGTTGTTTTGCTAGTTCAATAACTGACAGCAGTCCTGATTGAGAGATGAGCGTTCACAGCTTTATCAGTAATGAAGAGGCACGACTTGGCAGATAACTCGCTGCTTAACTAGTACCATGCATTGTTGGAGAAACTAACTAGTCTGTTTCCTGAAATCAATGGAACAGTTGTTGATGACGTTAAGCGGGTGGTGGAGTGATGCTAATTAATGTGCTTTGCTCTTTTTGCTCTCCGATATTTTTGCTTCATGTATACACAAATGCACACTCTTCAAAAATAGTGCTTAAATTATTTTAACGAACTAAAAGAGGTTAAATGTAATTTGAAAGATGAAAGAAACTGCGCTACATCTTAGCTTGCTGTTAGCAATGCTAGAGGCGGGCTACAAAAGGGAGTCAGTCCCATAGACCCCCATATTAAAATACTCAACTTTACTGCAGAATAAAGTATGTTAACAGCCTGGAACAAAAAGTGCTATTGGTCTATATAGCTAATTTCGCCCTTCGTGATAACTGTAAGGGGGGTGAATTTTTTTATAACTCATCCGTTTAAATTATATTAAACCTTAAAGTGCAGCATAATTAAGGGCGTGGCCTCTTGAGTGACAGGTTGATTGCCGCTGCCGTCACCACTGTCGTGCTTAGTGGGCGTGGTTTCAGCAACCAGCTCCACCCACCTCCCGCCTTTTTGCCCATTTTCGATTATCCGACGCGCTGCCAAGATGGCGACTGCCGGCTCCGCCCACTTTGAGAAGCTCCGTCCCCATCCTCTTCAGAAACCGACAGGTGATGTCCCAGACACTACGTCCATGTATTTTACAGTCTATCGCTGGAGGAGCTTGTTCATCTAATCGTGCTAATCACAATGCTGAACAGCTGCAATAATGACATCGGCCAGCAGGGGCTAACTGACCCGTGCTAAACAGATGCCATATAGTTCTAACCAGCCGGGTCATTCCTCGGACCATGTTCCTAGTTGCATTCGCACCAGTACCCTGACATTATCTCCCACCATAACCCACGCGCACATCAATATCGCGTCTTACGTTGAACAACGATAATTACTGTATTTGCATTACTATAAGGGCATGTTTAGGTGAAGACGTTAAAACCCAATTTAAGACGTAGCACTGCCTAGATTATTCACAACAGTTACAGATGTTAAAAACCAGTGATCGAAGCTGTTGTGGGTTTCGTGATAACGGAGATAGAATGTAAACACAATTTACACCATTAAAAGAACATTACAATCTGACGACATAACCGAATACATCAATGTTTTCCTTGTGTGTGGAGTAACACGGCTTTTTGTTTCGTATGCGTTTGGCCAATCAGTGAACACTTGCATCACTAATAGCAACTTTTTTCTTCCAAAAGCAGCTAGCAACAAATTTAGCATTTTGTAACATTTAAAGGCAACATTTAAAAAGTGACATGGACAAGTGACAATAAAAATATACATTTTTCCTCCAAATTACACAAAAAAAAGGAAAACAAAGATCGTGAGTTAGCTGCTATTTGCAGTTGTTCAATTTAAATAATAATAATAATTAAATAATTGTTCATTAGTAGCTATGTGCGATTTTTGATCAGTTAGTACACTGTAAGAAAAATGGAAAAGATGCTAGTAATGTTCCAGGATATTATCCGTTATAACCTGAAAATACAATGCGTAATTTAAATTGCGAGTAAAAAAAATAAACAATACAGATTTTTTTTATATTAAATTTTTTTTTAGAGTGTAGCAAACTAACAACTAAAGACACTGCATAAAGCATAATCGCTGAGAATGTGTAGTATCAGTCCGATCTCACCTCAAATCGTACGTATTTTACGAGTCGCCAATTCGTATGAATTTGTACGAATAACTTACACGTAATTCCGCCCCTAAACCCACCCGTCACTGGGGCTTGTGCTTAATCATATGCGTGATGTCGTACTAATTAGCCACCTCATAAAATATGTTCGAATTGCCGTGAGATAGCGTTGGCGGTATTACTTGTTTACTAGCTATTAAAAAAATTCAGTTACAATACAGTTGTATTTTAATATTACATTATGCATATTATTTTACAAACTAATCTATATGAACATATAAAAATACAGCTTTGTTGCTGAGATTTGGTATTGTGGCACAGGTCGTGATTACGCAATCGCAGCGTCATTTAGCAACAAATCGACCTTCGTTTCGGCGACTTTCTCTGTAAATTTAGCTAATAGCTCTAAAAGCCCCTAACAATTAAAACAAACAAACACTGTTTAAAGGTGCTGAGTGTGTTTTCTCCATCCGCATCTGTCTGTCTGTAACTGTGATGTGTGTTCAGATTTGTTATGACCGTTTGTCCTGCAACACTGAACAGTTTTTACTGCAAACGCGATGACATCATCATCATAACCATAAACGGGATGATAATCGCCATCATCACAATAACAGTTATAACCGCGCGTGTTCGCTGAAGGCGGTTTTAGTGGCTCATGCTCGCCGGAGACCATATGCGGTGTTTGTTGTGTTTTTAACAATCTCTCTCTCTCTCTCTCTCTCTCTCTCTCTCTCTCTCTCTCTCTCTCTCTCAATTCAATTCAATTCAAATTAGCTTTATTGTCACGACTGTGTAACATATCACAATGTTGCCAAAGCAATAAGCATATTATACAAACATACAGATTAATAAAAAGGGGGAAAAATAAAGACATGTCCCAATTTATCACAAAAAAAACATTAAAAGAATACAGAGAGCTAGTGTAAATGGTGAGGAGGGTTCAGCCTTTGTCCCTCATTTGATGGCAGGAGTGCACATAGCTGGATGCACTTTTCCTTCTCTCCCAATATATACGAGAGTTTCTCTGTGTTGCTCGTTTACTGGAATTCAGGTGACACTAGCGCTATTTGTTTGAAATAGGCATCTCTGATGTGTTTATATTTGCTGCACTCCGTAAGGAAGTGCAGCTCGTCCTCTATGAGTCCGTCTGTGCAGTGAGAACACAGTCGGAGCTCTCTGGCTCTCCAGCTCTGCTTGTGTCGGCCCGTCTCTACACACAGACTGTGTTCACTCAGACGATACTTCGTCAGCAGCTTTCTCTGACCATAGCCTTTAATAATGCTCAGGTATGGTGCTAATTTATAATCAGATTTTATACTGTGGAAGTAAGTTAATTTCTTTACTTGAGTTACTTTTTGCTGCCAATCATCTTCCTGGGTTATTGTTTCAGTTTCTTTAACTTTTGAATGTTTACACCGAATTGTGGAATTTAGTTGATGTTTCTCCACTAAATAGTGCATGGGGTCACTCTCTGGGTGTTTTTGCTGATAGATAGGTGAAAGCACTGTGATGGTAGCTATCTGTCGGCGTGTCTGAAAGATGGAACCAGAACTTCGTGGCTCTCTTCTGGATTTCAGAGAGCAGAGGGAATCGGCCCAGTTCTGCCCTGCAGCCCAGATTTGGGGCGTTTCTGTGAATTCCCAAGATGTTTTTGCAGAACTCAAGGTGAAATATTTCAACAGGGTTTTTGTCCCATGATTCATAGTTTAGTTTACATTTGAGGCCCCAGATTTCACAGCCGTACAGAAGAATGGGTTTGATGATGCTATCGAAGATTTTTATCCACAGTTTAATGGGTGGGTTGAATTTGAACAGGGGTCTTCTTATACTGTAAAAAGCCCTGCGTGCCTTATCTGTCAGATCTTTTATTGCAGTATTGAACTGCCCAGAGGCTGAGATCGTCAGACCCAAATAATTATAGCAGGTTACATGATTAAGAATTGTTTCCCCAATTTTAAACTCGTATTTTTTGTCAGCAAGATGAGGCTTTTTCTGAAAGATCATGATGTTCAACTTCTCCATGTTCATCGGTAAGGCCCAATCATTACTGTACTTCTCCAAAATGGAGAGGCTTTGGTGCAGCCCCTCTTCATGAGGCGACAGCAACAGAAGATCGTCTGCGTACAGGAGGCATTTGATTTCTCTACCCTCGAGGGTCAGGCCAGGACAAGAGGACTTATCAAGTGCTGATGCAAGTTCGTTAATATAGATATTAAATAGAGTCGGGCTGAGGCTGTAGCCTTGACAGACTCCTTTGGTCTGACTGAAATAATCAGTTCGTTTGTCATTGATTTTGACACAGCATTTGTTCCCATTGTATATGTCCTTTATTATGTTATACGTCCTTCCTCCTATTCCACTTTCAATAAGTTTTAGGAAAAGTCCATTGTGCCATACCGAATCAAAGGCTTTTTGGAAATCGATGAAGCAACCAAATATTTTCCCTTGTTTTTTCTGCTAAACGTGTTTTTGTATGAGTGTGTGAAGTGTGTAAATGTGATCTGATGTTCTCTGTTTTGGCATAAATCCAATTTGACAGTTGTCTAGAAGTTTGTGTTCTTGAATGAACTGAACTAATCTGTCATCAATAATGGAGCAGAATAGTTTTCCCAGGTTACTGCTGACTGTGATGCCTCTATAATTGTTTGGGTCGTACTTCTCACCTTGTTTAAAAATTGGAGTTATTAGATTTTCTTTCCAGATTTCAGGAAAGTGTCCTGATTTTAATACAAGATTGAATAATTTCAGAATAGCATCTTTCAATTTGAAGCTGCTATGTTTCAGCATCTCATTAGATATTCCATCCAAGCCACAGGATTTTTTATTTTTTAGGGATTTAATTTGGCCTATTAGTACATTTAATGCTATGGGATTGTCTAAATGGTTCAGCTGCTCTTTTGTGGTGAATTCTAGGTCATGTAATTTGGATGTCAGATATTTTTGGGTAAGGGTTGGTTCATTTAGTGAATATAGGTTTCCAAAATGTTCAGTCCAGATGTTTGGGTCGTGGATGGCAATGTGTTTAGCTGCTTTGGATTTATCTAAATTATTACATAATTCCCAAAAATAATTTTGATCAACTGCCTCCTCAATCTTGTTGAGTTTTATTTTCATGTGATCAGCTTTTTTCTGTATTAGCAGTGACTTGTATATTTTAAGGGTTTGTTGATATGTGGCTCGTGTTTGATGGTTTGCAGGGTCTCTGTGTTTCTTATTTGATAATGATCGTAAATCTTTTCTTAGGTTTTGGCATTCTTTATCAAACCAACCAGCTTTAGCTATTTCTTTTTTACATCTGTAATGTTTTCTTTTTCTTAGGGCTTTTCTGACCACTGTAGAGAAAATAGTAGTTAATTGTTCTGTTGCTAAATTTATACTTTTCTTCTCTTCATCAAATGAAGTCAGAACAAATGAGTCTATCATGTTCTCCACATGAGTGCTGTGGAGCTGGGCTTCATACTGGGCAGGACTGTCTTAACTCCATGTAAATTTGGAGAGGAGGGGGTACAGTTTACCCTTCTGCTCTGAAGATGGCAGAAGATTCCCTGACCTGTTTAGACTGAGGACGATGTGACTGTGGTCTGACAACGGTAGCTGTGGGATCACTGTGAAATAGTTGATTTGACTTTGGTCTAGATCTGTAATGGCGTAATCTACTGTGCTGCTGCCCAGATAGGAGCAGTAGGTGAGACGACCCAGAGAATCACCCTTTGTTCTGCCGTTAACTATGTATAGACCCAGGCTTTTACAGAGCTGCAGGACCTGTTTTCCATGTCTGTTTTACGGTGTTGTCATAATTCTTTCGCGCTTTAGTTAAACGTTTTTGTTGGTACGTATGTGAACTGTTAATATATTTATCTCCATCTGAACTAATGTAGTCTGCTTCTCTCCCTGTTCTAGCGTTCAGATCCCCCATTAACAGAACTGGGCCTAGAGACTGAAAGTATATGATCTCTGACTGTAAGGTTGAGAAGATATCTTTTCGATTCACATGTGGGGATATATGAGGCACATAGGTACAGGTCCTCATCTAAACACAAAATCTCTTTTTTAAGTTTTATCCAAATATGCGTTGTTCCTTTTTTCACAGGCTGAATATACTGCCACAGGTGCTCTTTGAACCAAACTATGATTCCTCCTGAATCCCTTCCGTTTTTAACATTAGGCTGTTTGATTGATGGTATACGTAACTCTCTGTAGTTTGGAGGAGTGTAGGATTTGGAGTCTGAACGAATCCATGTCTCAAGTAATATAATTATATCTGAATTATATAAATTACAATATTTACAAAATCTCTCTCTCTCTCTCTCTCTCTCTCTCTCTGTGCTCTCTCTCTCTCTCTCTCTCTCAAATTTCAAATTCAAATGAGCTTTATTGGCATGACTTTATGAGTTATTTGGCACAGTATTGCCAAAGCATTGTCCATTACATGAATAAGGAACAAATGATTATATAATACATAAAACAAGAATAGATCTGTGAAATAAATAAGTACATGCATTCTTTCTTTTTCACAACCAAGAAAAAATATTTAAGACATTGCTTAAAATAAAAAATATAAACATAATTAAATAATTAAATATATACATTTATATATATATATACACATAAACTTTGTACAACATGAAAGAAACGATGGTGCTTCAGGTTGGTCCACTGGCTGACAGTCTTAGTTTGTGACAGGCTGATACATATCTTGCTGCTGTTGCGATCGTTTTGGAATTTTCTCCTAAAATGTGCCTTAATTTGTCTGCATTTGGCAATGCCATAAAATTTGTTTGAATTTGGGTAAATATGCAGCTCTGATGTGGTGATAGTAATCACATTGCAGTAAGAAATGTTTCCAGCTCTTTCTGCAAGCACAGTGAACACAGTCTCTGTGTCTCAGACAAAGATGGCTGCCATCTTTGTCTGTGCCGTCCTCTCTCTATAGCCAGACCGTGATCACTCAGTCTGTACTTTGTTAGTGTCTTTCTTAATTTGTGATCTTTCACACAGCTCAGGTATTCTGCTGGTTTGTAGTCTCTTTTCAGCTGTAAATACAGCTCCATCTTCTTTTGTATTTTAGTGGCATCTTTCCAATAGGCGATGTAGTGTTGTTTTTGTAGCTGTGTGGTTTGGTTGGGCCGGATGGTGCGGTGCTGGTTTGGTTGGGCCGGATGGTGGTGTGCTGGTTTGGTTGGGCCGGATGGTGCTCTGCTGGTTTGGTTGGGCCGGATGGTGGTGTGCTGGTTTGGTTGGATGGTGCTGTGTGGTTTGGTTGGGCGGATGGAGCTATGCTGGTTTGGTTGGGCCGGATGGTGGTGTGCTGGTTTGGTTGGGCCGGATGGTGCTGTGTGGTTTGGTTGGGCCGGATGGAGCTATGCTGGTTTGGTTGGGCCGGATGGTGGTGTGCTGGTTTGGTTGGGCCGGATGGTGCTGTGCTGGTTTGGTTGGGCCGGATGGTGGTGTGCTGGTTTGGTTGGGCCGGATGGTGCTGTGCTGGTTTGGTTGGGCCGGATGGTGCTGTGCTGGTTTGGTTGGGCCGGATGGTGCTGTGCTGGGTTGGTTGGGTCTGATGGTGCTGTGCTGGTTTGGTTGGGCCGGATGGTGGTGCTCTGGGTTGGTTGGGCCGGATGGTGGTGTGCTGGTTTGGTTGGTC
>CM050414.1:29201331-29376331 GCA_027564155.1 Gymnocypris eckloni scoliostomus
GACCCGGGGGGGTTACACTAGCAACATGCTAATCACTTGTTAATATTGTTAGTAACATGCTTGTCACTTGCTAGTCATACTAGTAACATGCTAGTCATTTGCTAATCATGCTAGCAACATGCTAGTCACTTTCTAATCATGTTAGCAAAATGTTAATCATCCTAGAAACATACTAGCAACATGCTAATAAAGTTAGAAACATGTTAGCGACATGCTATTCGTTTGCTAATCATGCTAGTAACATGCTAATCATTCTAGCAAAATGCTAGTAACTTGCTAATTATGCTAGAAAAATGCTAGCGACATGCTAATCACTTGCTAATCATGCTACTAACATGCTAGTCACTTGCTAATCATGTTAGTAACATGCTAATAATGCTAGAAACATACTAGTGACATGGCATTCATGTTAGCAATTTGCAAGTCACTGGCTAATCATGTTAACAATATGCTAGCTACATACTATTCAGTTGCCAGTCATGCTAGTAACATGCTAATCATGCTATCAACATGCTAGTCACTGTCTAATCATGTTAGCAACATGTTAACCATGCCAGAAACATACTAGCGACATGCAAATAATGTTAGAAACATGCTAGCGATGTGCTAGTCATGCAAGCAACATGCTAGTTAATTGTTAATCATCCTAGCAACATGCTAGTAAGATGCTAATAATGCCAACAATATGCTAGTAAAAGGCTAATAATGCTAAAACATGCTAATCATGCTAGAATTGTGTTATCAACATCTTTCTAATCTATCTAAATGTTCAAACGTCAGGCTTTTACAACTGCTTTAAACGTTCAGGCCAGTCTTTCTCAGGCCAACCTAAAGCTTATCTTGACGAACGCTTTTATCTCGTTGTCGTTATCTAGTGCAGCTCCGCTCTAATTGGCTGTTTTAAAGTGCACCTCTGCTCTGATTGGCTGTTTCATAGTGCAGCTCTGCTCTAAATGGCTGTTTCGTGGTGCAGCTCTGCTCTGATTGGCTGTTTCACAGCTCTGCTCTGATTGGCTGTTTCATAGTGCAGCTCTGCTCTGATTGACTGTTTCACAGCTCTGCTCTGATTGACTGTTTCAAAGTGCACCTCTGCTCTGATTGGCTGTTTCAAAGTGCACCTCTGCTCTGATTGACTGTTTCACAGAGCAGCTCTGCTCTGATTGGCTGTTTCACAGCGCGGCTCTGCTCTGATTGGCTGTTTCACAGTGCGGCTCTGCTCTGATTGGCTGTTTCACAGTGCGGCTCTGCTCTGATTGGCTGTTTCAAAGTGCACCTCTGCTCTGATTGGCTGTTTCACAGTGCAGCTCTGCTCTGATTGGCTGTTTCAAAGTGCAGCTCTGCACTGATTGGCTGTTTCACAGCACGGCTCTGCTCTGATTGGCTGTTTCATAGCGCGGCTCTGCTCTGATTGGCTGTTTCAAAGTGCAGCTCTGATTGGCTGTTTCACAGTGCAGCTCTGCTCTGATTGGCTGTTTCACAGCGCGGCTCATTCCAGTAGCTCACACAGCAAACAGATCTCTACTGTCTGTGAGCGGTGGAGAGATTAGGCATCCAACTTTATATGTTTGATCCCGTATCAGACGATAAAACAGATTGAGAGATTTCACTACAGTGTTTAGCGTCCGAGGTCTGAACATGAGGCGCTGGCGGAGTGAACGAGGCTTGAGCTGTGAGTGTGTTGTCAGATCCAGCTGTTATACGTGTATCTTTATCTTATCTTAATCGCAAAAGATTTCAGGTGATTTATATTTATTTGTTGATTTTTGTTTGTTTTAATAGCAATATCTGGCAACACTGCATCGATGATTCGGCTGGCCTGGAACACGTTATGCAAATGCTGGGTGCGTAAACATTAACGATCCCGACTGTAACATCACATTCGCCTCTTTTTCAGGTCTTCTGCATTCACAAGATTTACATAAGAAGGAGGAGCCAATGGTGTTTGAGGCTCATACACAGAGCTCTAATTTTTCAACCATGCCAAGCTAAATACAGTTTTCCATTCTACGCCACCTTTAAACACATCTCATGGTTTTGAGCTCTCCATCCAGCTGCTATCTCCTCATCTGTGTGTATCTCAGGTCTTCAAACAGAGCGCTGGAGCCCCGCTGGGCCCGCCGGACCATCCCCTGACCCACGCTGAGCTGCGATCTCGGGCCCCCCCACGCAGCGTTTATGGTCTGTTATCAGCGGACGATGATGGGGATTGTGTGATTGTCTCTCAGCGGGACTGTTATGACACTATAAACGGAGTTTGATTGAACACACTTTACAGCTCTGGATGGTGTGAAGGCGTTTGGGTGCAGTTACTGACTTTATGTGATGGTGAAGGAAAACTGCTTGTTTACTGAGAAATAAATTCAGATGCCATTGGAGAGTTTCTCAGAGCAGTAAACAGCACATAAAGTGATGGCACGTGTCCTAGCAGTACTCGGAGTTGCGTATTAAAACAGTGTGTGCATAGAAGAGAGTCTGTTGTGTGCAAGAGAGTGTGTGTGTGTGTGTGGGTGGGTGTGACTGAGAGAGTGTGTGTGTGAGAGAGAGAGTGTGTGTGTGTGTGTGTGTGTGTGTGTGTGTGTGTGTGTGTGTGTGTGTGTGTGTGTGTGTGTGTGTGTGTGTGTGTCTGAATGCTGCTGATTCACCTTGAGCCGATGTCCGGCTCCGGTGTGAACACACACACACAAGTCAAGGCTGGGCCGCTGGGTTTTCATCACGGCAAAACACTCAAATCATGTAGCTATGAAGTGGGCTATATAAATGCAAATTGTATTGGAGATCTATTAGAGGTCTTGGAAAGAGAGTCGTATGTAAATGTCCCAGAAGAGCAAAGCGAGCCGATTACCGGAGGAGAATGTGGTAAATCACGCCGAACAAGGTGAGAACTCTGGAAATTGAATAGTGAGGAGGTGCAGTTTGATTTATTGTAAATGCAAGAAAGATGCACAGGTGCAAAACAGCAGAAGTGCAGGAGAAATCGAGTCTCTTCTCACTGATCACTGTGACACGAGGAAAACACACACTGCTGTAATAGATCTGTTACTGTAACTCCTCAGTGTTTGAGAAAGAGCAGCACAATATCTCCATCTAGTGTTCAAAACGAGAAGCTGCAGGTGATCCGTTCAGGAGACAAACACACAGGCGCTCATACTTCTAAACCAAACTTTATTAATACACACCAGCAGTAAGCTGTCGCGTCATCAGTGACCAGACTAAATCATTAGTGTGAAACCTGGACGATAAAGCTTCTCCACAAATAAATACTGTACATGAGCATCACATCTGGTGCTGGTCTTTGGTCATTTTAGGAGAACAGGAGAACGTGTTCCTGTTGATAAATGAGTTAAAACACACCGAACTGAGTCCTTACAGAAGCAGCTCTGCGTCGAGATTAAACTCAGATTCTGTCATTTCTTCCTCACCATCCCATCCTACAACACACAGAGAGAGAGAGACATCAGTGTGTGTGTGTGTGTGTGTGTGTGTGAGTGTGTGTGTGAGTGTGTGTGTGTGTGTGTGTGTGGTGTGTGTGTGTGAGAGAGAGATGTGTGTGTGTGTGTGAGAGAGAGTGAGTGTGTGAGAGTGTGTGTGTGTGTGTGTGTCACACACACACGCTCATGCTCACTCACTCACACTGCACTGCCTCACTCACTCACTCACTCACTCACTCACTCACTCACTCACTCACACATGCTGATGTCACACACACACACACACTCTTTCTCACCCACACACACACACACACACACACTCTCACACACACACACTCTCTCTTTCTCACCCACACACACACACACACACACACACACACACACACACACACACACACACACACACACACACACACTCACACACACACACTCTCTCTCTCTCACACACACACACACACTTACTGTAGTTCTAGACTAAATATCAACAACTTTTTATATTAAGAACAAACAAGCCCTGTGCAGATGTAAAAAGTAACTCAAAAGTAACGTTCTCACACACTCTCTCACACACACACACACACACACACACACACACACACACACACACAACTTACTGTAGTTCTAGACTAAATATCAACAACTTTATAATATTAAGAACAAACAAGCCCTGTGCAGATGTAAAAAGTAACTCAAATGTAACGTAACGCATTACTGCCCCTCAAAGATTTGGAGACAGTAATCCATGCTTTCATAACATCACGCCTGGATTACTGTAACTCCCTTTATTATGGCCTGCCTCAAATGTAAACTATATGTATTAATGTAAGTTAAGGCTCTGATGTCCATTTGCTCTGATCCGTGTGTTTAATTTTCATATGCTGCATGTTTTCTTTTAGGCTTCTTATATATTGCACTTTGGTGCAACTCTGTTGCTTTTATATGTGCTATAGAAATTAATTTTGACTTGTCTTGATATTACTTTCTATAAAAAGTAATTAGTTACTTTTTTAGGGAGTAACGCAACATTGTAATGCAGTACCTTTCAAAGTAACTTTCCCCAACACTGCTGCTGCAGGACTTGTGTCTGAACCAATCACACGAGACTCTGATCGGATGAGCCAATCAGCTGCTTCGATTGGGATTGACACAGATTTAACACGTGCTGCTCACCAAAATAAACCTTAAACTCGTGTCTGTGCCATATGTACAGTAAACACTCAACAGATCACATTCTACATTCACATGATATAATATACTGTCATTTAAATGAGAAATCAGCTCATCTATTGAAGGCTCTGTGGCTTATCCAACTCAATAGATGCGCATATAATTAATTTACAGTTTTTAATAATCAGACTGATCATCATATACAGTGTGTGTGTGTGTGTGTGACATCAGCAGAGGCACTCACCATTCCTCTGTGCGCGCTCCCGCTGTCTCCCAAAACGCGCCGGTGACGTCATATGGGTGACGTCAGGTGAATAGCAATGCATCAACAGCGCATGCGTGACATTAAAAATACCTTAACATATGCACAAACTATCCGCATTTGTACAAAAAAAAATATATAATTAGTTATATAAATGTAGTCTTTTAATTACGACGCTCGTTGGGGTATTTCAAAATCTGTATTTATCTGATTTGCTGTTGTAGAAAAAAACATAAACACACATTACACACATTAATTTAATGACTATATATATATATATATATATATATATATATATATATATATATATATTACTACATACTAATCATATAATAGAGCGATAAAAATAACGACTCTTGCGCAGAAGTCTCGTATAGAGATGTAATGAGAAGCAGCGGATGCGCTTCAGCTCAAGTGCCGCTCTACGGCGGTTATTGTTATTGTTATTATTGTTATGATTGTTGTAGCTGGATGTGATGCTTCTGCCCTCTGTGTGCGGATCCCATGAAATCACGTTCACCAGCACAGACATGGCGTTTGGACGGTCATCGCGTCTGTTCGACTGAAGCTTTATGATTCCGCTCGAGTTCGGGAAGAAAAACGCCGCAAGATGCCGCAGAAGATGCTGGGCTCCGTGGTGGGGCTTCTCTGCACAGGGGCGTGTTTGGTCGAGGTAAGCTGGCGGCGCGGCCTCTGAGGCGGCGAGTGCTGAACTCGAGCTCGGGGATCAGCGCGGCGCTAGGCCTCGATAAACAACATAAAGCCATAAACCAGCACCGTGTTAACAAGACCGTATGTCCTTTCGCACTGGATATTTAAAATCTGTATAAATATTTACAGACATTCAGGAAATGAAAATATTCGAGAAAAGACTATTGTGCTAATACTGGTTTGTAGCTCAGTGTTTGTGATTGTGTGTTTTAGTGAGTCTGTGGTGTGTTTGTAATGTTAGGTTGAACTCGTACCGACTGTGTTTAAAGATCATTGTGTGGATAAAAGATCCAGCGCACATTACAGTTCACTAGCAGATAAACAAAGACATATACACAATGTTATAGTTGAGGTCTCACTTTAATTAACTATGGTTACTATAGTTAAATCAAGGTCTTACTACACTAACCATAGTAAAACTGTGGGTATACGAGGTTAAAACACATGGTTATTACTTTTTAACTATAATAAATCGTAAGGGATATTATATGTAATGGTTCATATTTATTGACTGATTGATTTCTGCTTTGCTTGCATTATTTTGTCCAGGCTAATGTGTGAATTTTGGCACATAAATCAGATTTTGAGCATCAGATGATGGGTTTGTGTTTGTGCCGGTGATAAAGGACACAAGTGCTGATGTGAATTGCGCTCGATGAAGAGCTCAGATCTGTGCTGTTGTCTTCCTCTCAATTCTTGTGTTTGTTTGACAGGGAAAGGAGTTTTGTTTTGGTGTGAACAATGAACAGTACCGCTGTGAGATGGGCTACTGCTGCGGAGAGACCGAGTGCTGCACTTACTATTACGAGCTCTGGTGTAAGTACACGCGCACACACACACACACTCACCCATGATTCAGCTTTGTGTCTTTCACACACACACACTCACCCATGATTCAGCTTTGTGTCTTTCACACTCACACACACACACACACACACTCACACATGATTCAGCTTCGTGTCTTTCTCACACACACACACACACACACACACACGATTCAGCTTCATGTGTCTTTCACACACACACACACACACACACACACACACACACACACACACATGATTCAGCTTCGTGTGTCTTTCACACACACACACACACACACACACACACACACACACACACACACACACACACACACACACACGATTCAGCTTCATGTCTTTCACACACACTCACACAGGATTCAGCGTCATGTGTCTTTCACACACACACAATTCAGCTTCATGCGTCTTACACACACACGATTCAGCTTCATGTGTCTTTCACACACACACACACAATTCAGCTTCATGTGTCTTTCTCACACACACACACACACACATGATTCAGCTTTGTGTCTTTCTCACACACACACACACACGATTCAGCTTCATGTGTCTTTCACACACACATACACACACGATTCAGGGTCATGTGTCTTTCACACACACACACACACACACGATTCAGCTTCATGTGTCTTTCACACACACACACGATTCAGCGTCATGTGTCTTTCACACACACACACACACACACGATTCAGCTTCGTGTCTTTCACACACACACACACACACACACACACACACACACACACACACACACACACACGATTCAGCCTTCATGTGTCTTTCACACACACACACACACAATTCAGCTTCATGTGTCTTTCACACACACTCACACACGATTCAGCGTCATGTGTCTTTCACACACACACACACACACACACACACACACACGATTCAGCTTCGTCTTTCACACACACACACACACACACACACACACACACACGATTCAGCGTCATGTCTTTCTCACACACACACACACACACACACACGATTCAGCTTCATGTGTCTTCCACACAAACTCACACACGATTCAGCGTCATGTCTTTCACACACACACACACGATTCAGCTTCATGTGTCTTTCTCACACACACACACGATTCAGCTTCATGTGTCTTTCACACAAACTCACACACGATTCAGCGTCATGTGTCTTTCACACACACACACACACACACACACACACACACACGATTCAGCTTCATGTGTCTTTCACACACACACACACACACACACACACACACACATGAATCAGCTTCATGTGTCTTTCACACACACACATAGACACATTTTAACAATTTATTTAAGTCCACTTAAAATAAATACTCTACAGGGACACAAATATTACAGATGCAGTTAAATACACTTACAAAAAATCATGAACCAGTGGCATACAAAAGATATTCACAATATTAAGCATATCACTCAGTTGTTATGGGTATAAATAACAGTGTCTCCTCCATATATGACGACTGCCTATGATAGCAGACAGAGAACAGTACTTTGCTAACCATTTAGCCCTCTTTTTGGGCATCCCAAGTTGTTGAAGGCCTCTTACAACCAGCCTGTGTGTGTGTCCTAAACTGCCAAATATGAAAACAAGTAATCGGCCCCGATAACCTATCTCTGAAATAACATTTAGGAGTGGTTGATATTTAATGACTTTGGTCAAAAAAGCTTCTTCCATACTAGAGTCATAGGTGCATGCTATCTCCAGAACAAACACCTCTCTACACTCCTCATTAATCACATCCACATCAGGTGTATTAGCAGACAGATCAGAAAACATTTCAGAAGTATTACTGAGACACTGAAACATAGAGGGTTTTACACAGGCATGTGTGTATACTCTTACTAAAGGTGATACATGATTTGATATGTCCTTCACTATCAGGTCCACTATTCTGTCGTGGCGTGCTATGTACATTCCCTTGTAAGCATGGCAGCCATTCAAGATATGTGGCAATGTTTCTGTGATCTGTTCTGTAGTGTGATGCAAACAATGAGGGACCTGAGTTGTAGGAAACCAGATAGAAAGGTTGAGTCTAGTAGGGAGAACTTGTAGTCTAGCTTTTACTGTGAAAATAACAATGTCCTCACTGAGTGCAGTATTCTTCAGAAATGAATGTGAAACAGAATAATCAGCAGAGGGAAGACTTTTCAAGTTTTCCCTGAAGTTTCAGTCCAGTCCAGTGTTGTTTTTGTTGGTATTGATGTAGATCGAAGAGAGTTCGCCGGGCTCCTGCAGATGTTAGCGGGAGGCTATCACCACCGTATGTGGCTGTTGCTCTGACATAGGTCAGGGTGTCTGAGATGATATCCTCCGAGACTCTCACACTCTCAGAGTCAGACCTCACCCACTCCAGTGATACTCCAGTTCGAACGCAGAGGTCATTCAGATCCAGCCAATCTGACCAGACACCAAAGCCAGCTGAATGAGTGTCCAGTTTCCCGTTGGGGTCCTTTTGAAGCCAAGGAACTGGGGCTCTGTCTCCCTGCCCAGCGGCACCTTGCGTCTCCTGAGATCCAAGAACAGGGAGGATCGAGCCAACTCCCTATCATCATTATTCAGCATGTTCAGAAGATGGGAAATCCGCATGCTGGTATAAATCCATGTCACGTTTGGTACCCCCAACCCTCCTTCCCACTGGGGATGAAAAATAACATCACGAGTGCTGTGTGTATTAAGTCCAAACCACTTTCGCACTAAGCTCACTGTTTTGTTATCCATTTCGCTCAGCACTTTTTGTTGGATGTGAACGTTGGAGAACAGATGTTGTACTTTAGACAGTGCCACCTGTCTAATGGCGCTTTTCCACTGCATGGTACGGCACGGTACGGTTCACTTTTGGGGGGTTTTCCACTGGGTACTGTACCTGGTACCTGATACTTTTTTAGTACCACTTCGGTCGAGGTTCCAAGCGAGCCGTACCGTTACCAAAACGTGCGTGTAAACTCTGCTGATCACTGATTGGCCGGAGAGAATCGTCATTACTGCGTCACTGAACTTGCGACACGAGACCCTCCTCTACAGCCCGACCCGCTAGATTTAAATCAGCACAGCCAGCGAAGGATCGGACGCAACTTCTGTTTAAACAAACGCACATTTTGCATCAACCACAAATTAGCAGTGTCGTTGTCTGTTGAGGAAGTTCTGACGTTCCTCTCGTTGATAGCCGAGGACGGATCCAGCGAGAGCTTGATGGCGCGAAGGAAAAAGCCTCATGTATAACGTTACTTTTGAACTTGCTATATTTTCAGAGTATGTTTTCTGTTTATATTTTTACTTCTGTATCTGTGTTTTGCTTCAATTAAAAACAATCTGATCGAATAAGTGTACCTCCAGACTATATTAAATATGTATCATTGTATGAGCACGTAATGAACCTCTTGAAAAGACAAATGATTAATGCCGCGATTATAAAAACCATCACATAAATAAATAAAACAAGGGATACATTGTACATTTTGAAATATTCAAAAGTTTATTGATAATTCACTTTACAGAACACGCTGCATGAATAGTTAACTAATCAAGTAACGCAGCACACCTGCACGAACATCCCTGCTCTCCTCTACAGCCCGTGGCACTGCACCACAGTCTCTGCTGCTGGGGTAAATCACAAGCACTCTCATAGACCTCTCCATTGTTGTTAAAAACATCCACATGCCGAGTGAAGAACACTATTCCGTCTCCTTTCTTTGTTGTGAGTTTGTTTGTGGCGCGCTTACGATGATGTCACGGCAGTAGAGGCGGCGCAATATAATGACGCGCGTGAATAATCCCGCCCACTCTATAGCGGTACTAAACTGCGGTGGAAAGCAAAACCCGACCGAACTGTGCTGTACTGCATCGAGCCGTGTCGAACTGCACTGCACCATGCAGTGGAAAAGCGCCATAATAGCCTCCAGCTTCATTGTCAGTGGCAGTGGACATTTATCAATCAAGTCCAGCTTAGATGTAAACTCTGACAAGATGATGTTTACTTGCTCTTTCCATTCTCCTACTATATTAATTTTATGTCCAAGATATGCATATGTCTCATGAAGAGAATATTCCCGTATGGGTTTTGTTGCTACTGTAAACACTGGACATTTATCAGATTTTGAATGGTACCACCTGTTCCCTCCTCTCCTCCTCTCGTACAGAACAGCACATTTTGTGTCCTTAATCTCCAGACCTGACCATTCCAGAAAAGCATCGGTTCTGGCCAGTGTGTTCTTAACTACACTCTCTTCTCTGGAGACCATCAGGACATCATCTGCATAGCCTTGTACTGGAATAGGAGATATCACGCCAGGGGGGGCACATTGACACATCCACTTTAACCATTGGTTAATGGCAATTATGAAATGAATTGCACTCCATGGGCAGCCAGTTTTAATGCCAATCTGAAGTGATGTTGGGTTAGTGAGCTGTTCTCCACAGATTACTTCAATAAAGGAGCCTCTATATACATCTTTCACTAGGTCTATGAACAGCTGAGGTAGCTGTATTTCCTCTAATGATCTGATCATGACATCGTGAGATAAAGTTCCAAATGCATCTCTAAAGTCCAGGAAGACTGAATCCAGTCTACACGACTCATGCTTAAAGTCATCTATCCCTGTTTTAAGGCAGAATACATGTTCATTCATACCTTGCCTATTGATGTAGGCCTTCTGTTTGGTGAATAAGATATCAGCCTCCACCAACCACGGAAGAACTCTGGCCAGTATGCATTTCATGAACACCTTATAGATGGTAGGAAGGAGGGAAATATCCCTCCATGTCGATGGATCATCAGGGATGTTGTCTTTTTTTGGAATACGATGAATTAATGCTCCTTTCCACGAGTCTGGTATTCTCTTACACACACACACACACACACACACACACACACACACGATTCAGCTCATTCACACACACACATGCACACACTCTCTCTTTCTCACACACACACACACACACACACACATGATTCAGCTCATGTGTCTTTCACACACACACACACACACACACACAATTCAGCTTCATGTGTCTTTCACACACACACACACACACACCACACACACGATTCAGCTTCATGTGTCTTTCACACAAGCTTCATGTGTCTTTCACACACACACACGATTCAGCTTCACACACATTACACATTCATGTGTCTTTCACACACACACACACACACACATGCTTCATCACACACTTGTCACACACATATGTCTCACATGATTCATTACTGTTTTCACACACACACGATTCACACACACACACACACACATTTCATTCACAGCTTTTGTTGACACACACACACACACACACGATTTCAGCTTCCATGTGTCTTACACACACACACACACACACTTCACACCCAGCTCATTACACACACACACACACACACACGATTCAACTTCATGTGTCTTACACACACACACACTTACACATTACATGTTTCACACACACACACACACACTTGTAGGAACATTTACACACACACACAGCACATGTTGTGTGTACATGAGCTGAGCAGACACACACACACGATTGTGTGTACACACACACATTTGATGTGTGTGTGTCAGAGCTCATGATTAAATAATGTTGTGTGAAGACACATGAAGCTGTGTGTGTGTGTGTAAGACACATGAAGCTGAATCGTGTGTGTGTGTAAGACACATGAAGCTGAATCGTGTGTGTGTGTAAGACACATGAAGCTGAATCGTGTGTGTGTAAGACACATGAAGCTGAATCGTGTGTGTGTGTGAAGCTGAATGTGTGTGTGTAAGACACATGAAGCTGTGTGTGTGTGTAAGCTGTGAATCGTGTGTGTGTGTGAAGCTGTGTGTGTGTGTAATGACACATGAAGCTGAATCGTGTGTGTGTGTGTGTAAGACACATGAAGCTGAATCGTGTGTGTGTGTGTAAGCTGAATGAATCTGAAGTGTGTGTGTAAACACATGAATCGTGTGTGTGAATGTGTGTGTGTGTGTGATGAAGCTGAATCGTGTGTGTGTAAGACACATGAAGCTGAATCGTGTGTGTGTGTAAGACACATGAAGCTGAATCGTGTGTAAGACACATGATTGAATCGTATGTGTGTGTAAGACACATGAAGCTGAATCGTGTGTGTGTGTGTAAGACACATGAAGCTGAATCAGTGTGTGTAAGACACATGAAGCTGAATCGTGTGTGTGTGTGTGTAAGACACATGAAGCTGAATCGTGTGTGAAAGACACATGAAGCTGAATCGTGTGTGTGTGTGTGTAAGACACATGAAGCTGAATCGTGTGTGTGTGTGTAAGAAAGACACATGAAGCTGAATCGTGTGTGTGTGTGTGTAAGACACATGAAGCTGAATCGTGTGTGTGTGTGTAAGACACATGAAGCTGAATCGTGTGTGTTTGTGTGTAAGAAAGGCACATGAAGCTGAATCGTGTGTGTGTGTGTGTGTGTGTGTGTGTGTGTGTGTGTGTGAAAGACACATGAAGCTGAATCGTGTTTGTGTAAGAGACACATGAAGCTGAATCGTGTTTGTGTGTAAGAAAGGCACATGAAGCTGAATCGTGTGTGTGTCTGTGTGTGTGTGTGAGAGACACATGAAGCGGAATCGTGTGTGTGTGTGTGTGTGTGTGTGTGTAAGACACATGAAGCGGAATCGTGTGTGTGTGTAAGAAAGACAAATGAATGTTCCTAAATGTATAATGATAGTAATGGTGATGATGTGTAGTATGATGGTGAGTATGGTGATGGTGAGTATGATAGTAATGGTGATGATGAGTATGATGATGGTGATGGCGAGTATGATGGTAATGGTGATGATGAGTATAATAATAATAATAATAATTTCTTACATTTATATAGCGCTTTTCTAGATACTCAAAGCGCTTTACATAGTAAGGGGTAAGGGCTATCTCCTCATCCACCACCAATGATGATGGTGAGTAGTTTGAGTATGATGATGGTGATGATGGTAATAGTAATGGTGATGATGATGGTGGTGGTGATGATGATGGTAATGGTGATGATGATGGTAATGGTGATGGTGTGTCGAGGGGTTCTGGCTGGTCTGGACCCTCATCATCATGCTGAGCTGTTGCCGTGCAGACACCGCGAGTGAAGATGCCTGCAGCAGGAGCAGAGACAGAGAGATCAGTCTGATGGCGATCAGGGTGCCTCCAGCGCCTTCATCACTCCTCCTCCTCCTCTTCCTCCCAACCTGCGTGAGTACCACCTCCACACTAGCCACAAAAAATACTACCTCCATTTTTTCTGGGATTTTATCGATAATCAGGAGTTTGAGGGGAAACTCTTAGTTAATAGTGAAAGTGAGAATTGATCCCTAAACTAAAGTGTGACCTTATTTCTCATCTCTAAGCTGTTTGACACAAATGAGATGTTTGCATGTCCTCAGCTAAATATGAACTTTAGTCCACTCCAAAGCTGCCGTTATTCATTGAACACCAACGTGGATGATGTTTGATCTCAGAGGAGTCATGTGACGGAGCGCTATGCTGCTTTGAGCTTGTCATTCAAAACAAATCTCTGTTCAGAAGAGCCATCAGTCCTGTTTAAGACTGCCTGGTTCACTGCATTCATTCCAGCCGGTCAGTCAGTCAGCTGTGGTTTGGCTCTGACCATGTGTGTGTCCATCACTTACAGGCTTCTGGACGGACTGTAAGCTGCCCGACTACGAGGAGGTGATGGCTCACCCACCCACGCCTCCTCCCCCCTACTCTCCTCCGGAGCCGCTGGGACCCCAGGAGACCCAGCAGGAGCCCGAGGAGCCCAGCGGCCGGCGTAGACACGTGACCGGAGACTCCGGCATCGAGGTGTGTGTGTGCCAGCTGGACGAGGGCTCGGGGCCCGAGGAGGAGGCTCTGTGTCAGGGGCCCGCCGTGTGTGATCAGGAGTGAGAGACTGTGCTCCTGAGCCTCGAGTTCGTCTCTGACTGCGCCGTGTGTCCGTTTCCCAGCATCCCTCTCGCTTCCCTCTGAACCAATGATACACACCACGGTTTGATTCTCACAGCTGCACTGAGACCTCAGCCCGGAGATACACACACACACAGGAGATACACACAGACAGAGACACACACACATGCAGGAGACACATACACACACACACATGCAGGAGACACACACACAGACAGAGCGACACACACGCAGGAGATACACACACACACACAGACAAAGACACACACACACACACAGGCAGACAGAGCGACACACACACACCAAAACACAGGCAGACAGAGCGACACACACACATGCAGGAGACACACACACACACAGACAGAGCGACACACACACATGCAGGAGACACACACAGGCAGACAGAGCGACACACACACATGCAGGAAACACACACACACACACAGAGCGACACCCACACATGCAGGAGACACACACACACAGGGTGGAACTTGTATTTTGTGATGTTTGTGTGCTGAGGGCTGATAGAGCAGATAAACACACAGTCCGCTGATTGTCTCATGTCTCATCGTGGCCTTACCTGTTTCACTCTGCTGCTGTGAACAAGTGTGCCGTTGTTCTGTCGATTTGTCCTACCCTGTCAGATTTTGCTACCTCCCATTAAAACAGTGGGTAGTACAATTCGACAACGAAAAATTATAGCTGTTAAATTGTTTTATTAATGTGTACACCTACCACAACCCTAAACCTACCTTTACAGTAATGCACATACAGAAATTACGTGTTATATTCGCGGCTGTGGATATAATGGATACAGCTAATACATGTGTAACGGATGTAGCTATGCCAGTAAGGGCTGTGTGTAAAACCTCACTCTCCTGACCTCAAAAAGAGGCGCTCTAGCGACTGACGCTAGAGGCTGTAGCCTTTGGCGTTCCTTGTTAGAGCGCCCGCCGCACGGAATCCCGGGTTCGAGACCCGCTCCGACGAGTTGTGGCAGTATGTGGACCCGGGGGGTTACACATGAAACCAACAATAAATATTTTTCTACCTAGTAGATTGTTTTTCTAACGTCTAAACCTCCCCAACTATAAACCCACACTTACAGTAATGCAGATACATTAAATATTGTTGTTCAGCGTAAGAAAAGGGATGCAATATTAATGCGCGCATGCGCAGTAAGCCGAGGTAGGAAAATCTGACGGGTTGGATAAAATGTCAGGACACCGTCCCGTGTGTGTGTTTCCTACCCGTTTGTCGTTCTGTCTGTGTGTGTGTGTGTGTGAGAGAGCAGATTCACGTCTATGATGAGTGTTCATTAGTGAAGCACATGTGATCAGGTGTGTGTGTGTGTGTGTGTGCGTGCAAACGAGTGTGCGTGTGCTTGTGTCTCTGTGTGCCAGTGCGTGCATGCATGCATGTGTGTGAGTGAGCGCGCGCGTGTGTGTGAGCAGTCTCATGTCTATGAATGTTCATTAGAGAAGCTGAAGCACATGTGATCAGGTGTGTGAGTGTGTGTGTGTGTGCAGATTCACGTCTATGATGAGTGTTCATTAGTGAAGCACGTGATCAGGTGTGTGTGTGTGAGTGAGCAGACTCACGTATATGACAAGTGTTCATTAGTGAAGCTGAAGCACACATGATCAGGTGGGTGTTGTCTTGTCTGACGTTCTCCTGCATTAAGGGCTAAAATCACGATCAGAATGTTTCCGGTTGGTTTTTCGCACGTCTCTGTTGCACTGAAGCACGGCGTCGTCCTCAAAGCTCTTCGACTCCAGCCCAACTCCCACAACGTTTACAGACTCTGTGCCTTTCCCAGCGGAGACCCAGACTAACCAACTAACTAACCAGGCTATGCAAAAACCCAGGACTCTCAGCTGTGGGCTGCAGTACCGAGCAATACTCGACTCTCCTCTGTGTAATCGGAGCCAATGCGTTCCCTTTCTCTCTTCAGCAGATGCTGCACCCTGCCAGATTATGCCCCCCCTAGTGTGGGTAGGTTTAAGGGGTTGGTGTGGGGGTGAAGGGGTGCATAATCTGGCAGGGGTGCAGAATTCGGCACCACACCGGTCGCTCTGAAACATGAAGACTTTGACCTCCAGCAGCAGCTCCAAGTCTGTTATTAACAAAAACGACCTTTAATATGAAACCAAACCAGTTCTTCTATAAGCTGGTCAAGCGGTTTAATTCACACGCTTATAAGAATAGTGCTGAAGTGTGTACCGTGAGCGTTCCTGGTGTTTCCATCACTGAGAGCTGTGTTGGGCTTTAGACGACTGCTGTGTCTCTATATAGTCATTTCTATTTTATTTTTGTAATAAAATAATAAACCAGCTTTGGCACTGAGCTGTTGGTCTGTGTTTCTGATGTTCATCTGCTCATATCATTATATTTGTCTTTAGACCATGTGCTGGTTATGTTCTGATGGCGCAATTAATGCACGATTAACCTATATTAAATCCCATATAAATATATCCCTATATAAATACTTTACTGTTTTAATCACTTACATTTGAGTTTTTAGCCGCTCGTTCATAGTGTGTAGAAATGTGCAAGTAGGTAATAGTAACATAATGGTATACTTAGCCATGAAGATGGTGAAGAAAACAGAGCCATGACTTACACAATGTCAAGAAACATGCCGATTAAGGTATTGTAGCTTTAAGAAATAAAGTTTGTGAAACATCTATTTTGTTGACTCGGTTGTGAAGATGAAGAGATAGAAGAGAAGTAAAGGTATTCAGTGCAAGTGATGAGAACAGGTAGGACTGGCTACACACCATATTGTGAAGTACATTACAGATAATGTCATTTCAGAGTTAAGTATTGGTTTGTCTTTGCAGGGAAAGATGGAGAGCCACATCTTCAGGATGACATCAGAAGAGAGGAGTTAGATGGAGAATGCAGAGATGCACCAGAGGAAAGACCTGACCCAGAGGACCCATCAAATAATTACTGACCCTTTAGGAAAAACATGAGTGGGACAGAGCCTTTCAGATGTTCATATCCTAGATCCGAGGTGAGTGATTTTCAAAAGCGCTCGTGGCTGTTTTGCGCTCAATCTGGCAACCCGCCGCTCAGAATGTGTGCGTGACTTCCGGTCTGAAGGAGCTCTCTTGATCTGAACTCTTTCTGTTGTTTGTGGATCCGAGTCAATACACCACAACTGCAGAAATATAACTCTTATAATAATAATCAGAGCTGGGTAGACTCGTAGTCTGACTACAGTTAGCTACTTTTTTATTGAATAGCCTACATATCATTATAACAGCAATAATTTATTGATTCTCCCTAATTGCAAATTTTTGATCTTTTCTAAACTAGCCGGTCACTTATATACACACAAATCAGTCATATCTCCGTAAGAGTTAATTCAGACCAGAGATCTGATCCGGTTTCTGTCACCTGGTTCTGAAAGGTAATATCATCAGTGAACAAAACCTGAAGTCATTTCATAACTAATACTGTTATTTTTCCTCTATTTCTGAGAATCTGTATTGTATGAACTTCGTGTGTCATTAACGGCACTGATGAGTGAAAACACGCATGTTTGGGTTTTAACTAGCTGGTTAGTTCCTCTGGTGGACTAGTTAGTCGGTGGTCTATAACAGCAGCAGATCTTCAGATTTCAACACTTGCACTGATAATAAAGGCAACACAACTTTAATCTCGATTGCATAACATCGTTACATTTCCCATCTGAATCGAGACAGATAAAAGAGATGGTACACGTTCTGTAGAGTAGATAAATAATAATTAATAAATATGGCGTGTGTTGTGAGAGTCCAGATCTGGTGCAGTCGGTTCTCCTCGTCACGTCGCTCAGGTCTCCGGCGAATCACGGCCTTCGCTCTAGACAGGAAGTCAGTAGAAGCGCTTCCTCCTGCTTTCTCTCCAGTGTCCGTATAGAACCAGCCCCACCACCAGCAGCAGAAACACCCCCAGCATTGAGAAGAGCACACTGAAGAAGATTGAGACGCTGCTCGTGGCCTCCACGTCTGGGAGCGCTACACACACACACACACACACACACACACACACACAGAGCGAGAGAGAGAGAGAGACACACACACACACAGAGAGAGAGAGAGAGACACACACACACACACAGAGCGAGAGAGAGAGAGAGAGAGACACACACACACACACACAGAGAGAGACAGAGAGACACACACACACACACAGAGAGAGAGACAGACAGACACACACACACACACACAGAGAAACACACACACACACACAGACAGACACACACACGTTAGATGTCTGCACGGTCAGCATGCTGTCACTCATCATCGGCTCTTATGATGTGTTCAAGTCATGTCGGATAGATTGTATTTACGAGTTGAAAGTCGTTATTACGAGTTGTTATTACGAGGCATCAGTGAGAAACATGTCGGATGCAATGCATGCAGCCAAAGACTAGATACACAGCGTCTGTATTGACAGTAAATCTGTTGAAAGAAAATTGTACAATAACCCGATGTATGTTACATATACAAAATATTATTATTGTATAATTACCATATATGGGCTATATAAAGATTCAGTTTACATCACCTTCATAAACAAAACAGAAAAAAGCAAAAACACAACGATGTACATTCTTTAATCATACTTTTGTAGATGAAGAGTTAAACAAATCGTAAACATTTTTCATGTAGAATAATTAAATCGCTATTTTGTTCCGACCAAAGTGATTTGAACACACACACACACACACACAGATACAAAGACATAAACACACACAGAGAGACAGAGACACACACACGGATCACTCACGTCTCAACAGCTCCATGTTGTCCACGCTGGGAACCAGAACCTCCTGCTGCTCCTCGTCCTCCTGCTTGCTGCGCAGAACCGTCAGCTGGTAGAGCTTCATGGAGATCAGGTCGTGGTTATCTGACACACACACACGCACGGATACACGCGCACACACACACAGATACACACACACACACACATACACACAGATACACATGCACGCACACACAGATACACACCACACACAAGCGCACACGCACACACACAGAATAGGGATGGGTACCGAAACTCGGTATTTAATCGGTCTCGGGGCTAAATTATAAAAGACCGGAGTATCGATAAGCTCTGACGTTAACGGTTCTGCTATCGGTACTGGAGAAATTAAGAAAACACACATAAATGTATTATTGCTATATATATATACACATTATCTTGCAAATTATATCCCGCCAGAGTCACCAGCTGTTTTATATGCAATAATATTCAAACTCTTGTCTATGATGCATTTTGCTATTCCCAAATCAGAAGCGCGATCGCTCACGTGGAGGAGTTCAGCACGCGCAACATAAGCCCTGTTTATGTTAGAAGAGAGAACTAACCATTAAAACATGCTTACACTTTAGGCCTGTGGCTGTTATATTAAACTGAGTTTATTTAATGGGTTTTAGCTTCTAAAGATTATAGCCGTGTTTCTTCTAACACAACTTCCTTCTCTTCACAGCGGCGCGCATTCGTTCCTCCCTGACCAAAACTTAACATCAGAATCAGATCAATCGTCTGTCGATTGTTGTAAAATGCCGCGTCTTTACAGTTACTAAATTGCTGGACATGTTTGATAATGAAATGTTGGAAGTACAATCCACGAGAGACGCTGTTCCTCAGGCTGAAGTGTGTGTGCGTGTGTGTGTGTGTGCAGGAAGGTGTTTTATGTAGGGGGTGCTGTGGGGTAGTCAATTTCTGCATATAAATATTACAAAGAAACAGAAAATCGTGCTATAGCCTACGCACTTTCATGAGATCGTGTTAGACAACAATTAGCTATTTTACAAATGGGAATAGGCTACAATGAATTCATAACAATGTTTTACATTCAAGTTACATTCAAGCTTAAAAACCCTTAAAATGTATAGTGAAAAGTTTTTTTAAAAGCATCTGGAATGCAATAAAGTAATTTTAAAGCTGTTTTTAAAGCATTTGCTGCATGGATTAAAACGATAGGCCAATAAATAATTCACATCAGTCAGACAAAATTGCATTGCAACAAATCCTTTAAATTTCAAGGACAAAGATTTACATACTTTTTTTTATTGAATACAATTATAAAATAAAACGCAAATTATAATCGGGCCTGTTTTAGGCTTTCCCTTATTTGTATATTTTAGATGGTGAGGTGACGGGAAAAATGACTCGCCATTTCCTCATTGGAGAAATATATGCATCTTAACGGATTACATAGGCTAATGAAGAGTTTTTGCTTTGCTTTGAATTATTTCGTTTTAAAGTAGTATTTTTAAAGCTTTCTATAGATATATTTATCATATCTCTGAGCCAGTTTCGAGTTGCGAGTTTCGTTCATCATTGAAGCGATCTTGTTCAAAACCGAAGAAAATGCATTCTCTGTTTTCCTATTTTATAAAAGCACAATGTTGATATTGTGAATGCACACAAATAAAAGTAGACCCTTTACAGTTCAAAATGATATATTACTCTTACCTTTATGAGAAAAAAAAAAATCACCGCAGCGTATTTTAAGTTGTTTTTACTGTAAAAAAAATCCTCCATGTTCTGTAAACTCAGCTTCCACTCTCCACACAAACTGTTGGATATTGCACATTTATATAGGTTAAACATTTAAACTAACACTGTGATATGCTTGAACTGTTTATAGGCCTATCTATCGATTTTATTTTAGTCAAGTCTTGATGATTTGATAAGGCTAAATTAATCAAACAGCGATCAACTCTGATGCTGGCCGCTTGGTCGTTGTTTAAAAGAAAAAAAAACATTTAACGAACAAAAAATGCTCCCAAGGTTTTTCTAAATTAACTTTATGAAGAAAAAAAATACGAAACATCGTCTAATCACTTTTCCATTACATACAAAACTGAACTATTTTAGCTATAAGCTGTTTTGGGAGAAGGGAAAGACTCATATCGCTGAGAACAAAAAAAAAAAGTACATCCATGATATTTCCATGTTCCGCTTTTAAGCCACAACCTACAAATTCTTCAACACAATCATAGCATTCACAAACATAAAAGCAAGCATTGGCAGTGCTGCGTGCGTGATTTGGCAGGATGTGCGCAACGTGCGCATCAAATAGCCCTGCATCAGTTTAATAACTTTGATAACTTTAATTCTTACAACTGTTAAATTGATGGGCAGATGGTAAATATGTCGAAGATCACATAGAAATAGATAGCAAAATAGCCAATGTAAACTAAATGTTATAAACATCGGAGCAACCATATACATTTTTAAATTAATCTTTATTATAACAAATTTAGCCTATATATTTTTTATTCACAACAGTTTACAGTTGCCCACAGAAAAAACAGGGGTGCTGCAGCACCCTCAGCACCCTGTTCCGCCCCTGTGTGTGTGTGTGTGTGTGTGCGCGTGTGTGTGTGTGTGTGAGTGCGTGTGTGTGTGTGCGTGTGTGTGTGTGTGTTGTGAGTGCGTGTGTGTGAGTGTGCGTGTGTGCGTGTGTGTGTGTGTGTGTGTGTGTGTGTGAGTGCGTGTGTGTGAGTGTGCGTGTGAGTGTGCGTGTGTGTGTTTGCGCGTGTGTGTGTGTGTGTGCGTGCGGCGCGCTCAAGCCAAGGCGCTCAAAGCGATCAAATACACACACAATAAATGGTATATTTGTCAGTTTGTTTAACTTTGTTTCTTTGTTCATGTTCTTACTCTATCTTATCTTATGTATATAAAACACAAAAAATGCCTGCACACTGCTGCATTTACAAATTGATGTTTTATATTTATTTAATGAAATATTTATTTAACATCTCAGAATATAAAGCCATGTTAATTAAGCTGCTAATCTATCATATAAATATATATTTCATACATATATGTGTATGTATGTATGTATGTATATATGTATGTATATATATAAATAACAAAAAGTACCGATAAGAATACCGTTAAAGCACCGGATCGATAAGCAGTATCGATAAGAGTAGTAGTACCGTTAAAACCTTAACGATACCCATCCCTAACACAGAATCACGTGTGTGTTTCACTCAGAGCTGCAGCAAACAATGATTCTGCTAATCGTACAATCTAATGATCATTAGAATGATTAATCGACTAATCAATGATTATTTCACTCAGTAGGCTTTGATTATTCAGCTTTTGCAGTTAGTTAAATATTCACTTATACTGTTACGTCCCCGGACGTATTATTATTATTATGGTTGTTGTTTTCTGGGAACAAATGTGTGGTTGTGTGCCCTGTGTTGCCCTCTCAGGTTGGATCACCATCACCTGTAGCTCGTTATCAGAGCGTAACAGAGTGAGACTGAAACAGAGCGAGACTGAGAGCGAGAGTGAGATTGAGACTGAAACAGAGTGAGACTGAGAGTAAGATTGAGACTGAAACAGCGAGACTGAGATTGAGACTGAGAGTAAGAGCGAGACTGAAACAGAGCGAGACTGAAACAGCGAGACTAAGAGTGAGATTGAGATTGAGACTGAGACAGACTGAGAGTGAGATTGAGAGTGAGACTGAAACAGAGCGAGACTGAGAGTGGAGTATATAAAGACAGTCCAGTGTTTGATGCGGAGAGACCCACTTCTCCCCTGTTCCAGACCGAACACTTTAGTGGATTGTTGTTGGCCCTCTGATTTGAGTTGTGTATTAAAGTGGCTAAGAGTGCATCTGTTGTGAGCGGTGTCTGGAGATTATCTCTAACCCTGTTTTTGCTTTATTGAAAAGCCTAAGTTAAATAGCAGGTGATATATAATTTTCTTCTTTATTGGTGTGAATTAAATGGGAAGCTGTAGGGAGAGAGTGCCTTTTTCTTTGAATACTACTTTCATCCCTGTTTTTGGTTCAGTTAGGGAGTTGAGGGAAGTTTTGTTGTTTATTTCTCTTTTCTTTTGGGGGTTTGAGGTAAGTTAGTGTTGCTCACTGTTTTGCTTGTTGTTTTAGGCATTGCTCTCTCCTGAGCCATTGTTCCATTTCTCTGTTAAATTATGTTCCTTGCACCTGTGTTTTGTAATTATCCCTTTTATTTAAGTTCCTGTTTGTTTTAGTCTTCCTTTGTCGGGTCTACTTGTTGCTAACTCGTTAGTTTCATGTGTTTGTGCATGTTCATTATCCCCTGTGTTCTCCTTTCATTAAAGACCGTTAAAGTTTATCTGTGGCTCCTAGCAAGACACTCTGTGACACTCAGCAGTAAACGCTAGAATGAGGCGTCTAGAAAGGGCACATAGCTGCTTCATGAATGTTTCTGGCCCTTGGTCCCTGAAGAATACTCTATATTGGGACTTCTATTAAAGCACTGCCGAGTGTTATTGCAGGCTTTTACGTTACATCACATCAAAGTTATAATGTTTCGGGCGGCACTCGTTACCTGACAGATCTCCAGTGACGGCCGAAGCACCGAAGTAATAGCCCTGCGGCAGATGCACTCCAGGAACATCCAGACAATCCCTCCACTCGTGCTGACCGTCAATATCCAGCATGATCTGCAGCACACACACACACACACACACACACACACAGATGCACACACACACAGATGCACACACACACACACACACACACAGAGAGAGACACACAGAGACACAGACACACACACACACACACACACACACGCACACGCACACTCACAGAGACACACACACACGCACACACACAGACACGCACACACAGACACACATGCACACAGAGACACACACACAGACATGCACACAGAGACACACACACACGCAGGTCAGAGTGTGTTTGTGTGTGTGTGTGTCTCTGTGTGTGTGTCTCTCACCGTGAGTCTGCGCCGCACGTATCTGATGAACAGAAAGCTGTCGTGCTTCAGGTTTCGCACCATTGCGCTACAGCCGCCAAATTCTGTGGGCCGGCCGTCACGCTCGTGATCGTAGCTGATGCTGCCGTTGCCCACCATCGCTAACACATACGGGAAGATCCTCTGATGAGCAGCAGGCGAGACATGTGATCCTGTACTAACTCTAACACTAACACACACCGATGATGAACTCCACTAGAGCTGAGATTACCTGTGTGCGGGGTGTGTACCTCTTCCTCTGCGCCTGAAACACACACAGAGATACACACACAGAGATACAGACACACAGAGACACACACACACACACACACCCGTGCTGTATATATATTTAGTGCCAGTTTATCAGGAAGTGACAATTTTGTTCTCTTTGACTCGTTGGATGGAAACGGTGCTTTGTGATATTCCAGTTTTGTGCATATGTTAAATCTTTGGATGTAAGGCAGCTAGTGTAACGTGACCGATCGTGCGGCTGTGTTTGATTTCTGTACCTCCAGCAGTTTCTCCTCGTTAGGGTACGTGTCCACAAACACGCCGAGTCCTGTGAAGAAATCCCTGTTTCCAAACACCGGACCTGCAGACGAGTGAGGGACGATCTATAGTCATTAAACCAACCCTGACCAGAGATCAGAGCCAAAC
Source organism: Gymnocypris eckloni scoliostomus (assembly GCA_027564155.1). Classification (NCBI taxonomy): domain Eukaryota; kingdom Metazoa; phylum Chordata; class Actinopteri; order Cypriniformes; family Cyprinidae; genus Gymnocypris; species Gymnocypris eckloni. Next base: position 29,226,067 of record CM050414.1, read on the forward strand.
AAGCGTCTGACCTTTCTGCACGCGCTCCTGTGTGTACCAGACGGCCAGACCATCACCGTTCAGATTCTTCTTCCCCTGACCGTGAACCTTAAAATGAACCTGCAGCTCCCAGTCCCTCAGGTGACACGGCTGCACACAGAGACACACACAGACAGACACACACACACACACACACAAAGACACAGAGACACTCACACACAGACAGACACGCGCACACACACACAACACACACACACACACAGACACACACACACAGACAGACAGACACAGAGACACTCACACACACACAGAGACACAGACACACACGCAGAGAAACAGACACACACACAGAGACACACAAACAGACACACACACACGTCAACTTGAACAATGCACTTATTTCCTCTGGTTTAAGACTAGTTAATGATTAGCGGTTGGTCGTATTTGTTGAATAATAATATCACTACAAACACACTGCTCCTTCTTGTCTAATGGTGTGAGCGGCAGCTGTAGTGCACACTAGTAAGTGATGACGACTCACTATTCTGCTCCATATGGCTCCCTGTTTGCTCTGCTGGTCCGGAGTGAGACGCACGTAATCAGTGGTGACCAGAGCATCTCCCATCAGCTCCCAGTGAGACGAGCCGGACACACCGATACCTGCAGCACACACACACACACACACACACACACACACATCAGCTCCCAGTGAGACGAGCCAGACACACCATACCTGCAGCACACACACACACACACACACACACACACACATCAGCTCCCAGTGAGACGAGCCGGACACACCGATACCTGGAGCACGCACACACACACACACACACACATCAGCTCCCAGTGAGACAGGCCGGACACCGATACTTGTAGCACGCGCACGCACACACACACACACGCACATCAGCTCCCAGTGAGACGAGCCGGACACACCAATACCTGAAGCGCACACACACACACACACACATCACCTCCCAGTGAGACGAGCCGGACACTCCGATACCTGCAACATGCACACTCTCTCTCTCTCTCTCTCTCTCACATACACACACACACAATTGGTGAACACATACTTACGCACAATCTAAAGCAGCCAGAGACATTTACATGTATGCATTTAGCAGACGCTTTTATCCAAAGCGACTTACAGTGAATTCAGGCTATACATTTTTTGTCAGTATGTGTGTAACTTTACCCTGGGAATTGAACCCACAACCTTTTGCGCTGCTAACGCAATGCTCTAACACTGAGCCACAGGACATCACATTAAACACACAACCTGCTTTCATTCCTGTGTCAGACTGATGATGTAAGTGATATATGCATAATGATGATGATGAAGCTGAGCGCGATGAATGATGCACTGATGGTGTGTGTGTGTATGTGTGTGTGTCTCTTACCCTGGTAAGGCTTGGACAGTGAATACTCTCTCTTTAAAAACTCTTCCATTTCATGCCCATCATCACATAAACTAACGCTGACAGCTGCAAATAAAACCAACGATGATCCAGAAATCATGATTTAATTCGAAGCTTTTCAAACGCGTGCACTGAATCCACGCTCGCGGCCATCTGTCGGTCAATGCGTGCACCCGATTGGCTGCCGCTGTTACATGGTGCGCCTCTACTGGCTCTCTCACCTGTCAATCAAGCATCAGCCCGCCTACACATCAGCAAACGGGATCGAATATTTATGGTCATAAAAGATTTGCGATTTGCTAAAACAGCAGCGAAACATTTAAAGTGAGTAGTTACTCTCCACATTTAATAATCTTCATTATTTTTTATTAATTTTCTATAATAATTTTTTATGTGCACCCTCATACTTTAGAAAATTGTACAGAATGCGCAAACCTAATCTACATTATAGAAATGCATTACTAATGTGTTGTTATTATTATTATAGTAGTCGGCGTACTTCCGGAGTGTTTTACGTAAGAACCGATTTAGGGACTATCTTAAAACAATTAAAGTCATGATGAAACGCAGACTAGCACCATTCGGTCATACTATATTATCAGTGCAGAAGAATGTGGACTCTCGCGCATCATTATGTGATTAACAGAGATATTAAATGAACTATTAAGCTCCAGTCACTCACCACTGAGGTCTGAACTGAAGCACAATTATCAGATATGATATCAAATAATGTGTGATTTGTAGACGCTCCCTCGGTGGCAGTGTCTGACCATCAGAACTCAACACAATCTGATCTGAGATCTGCTGCAGGGATCATACACTCTCTCACACACACACACACACACACACTCGGGTCAGCATGGAGCACGCGCCCGACACACACAGCAAAGAAGTGGACGTTTATCGGGACACATGGGTGAGATTTCTAGGTGAGTCAAAGTCAGTTCAGTGACCTTCAGGAATGCGCGTGTGTGTGTGTGTGTGGTGAGTGAGTGAGTGTGTGTGTGTGTGCGTGCGTGCTTTTGTGACATATGAGGAAATACATTTGTATTTGACCGGTATTACAAGGTGAAGGTGACTTATGAGGATATTTCCCCATGTCCTCACTTTTCAAAACGCTTATAAATCATACAGAGTGAGTTTTTTTGAGGGAAAATAGAAATGCACCGTCTCCTGTGAGGGCTAAGTTTAGGTGTAGGGTAGGTGTAGGGCAATAGCACATTCAGCTTGTACAGTATAAAAACCATTACGCCTATGGAGAGTCCCCATAAACCATAAAAACCAACATGTGTGTGTGTGTGTGTGTGTGTGTGTGTGTGAAGCCCAGAGAACATCAACACTTTAATTCCTGTATGAATAAGCTAATAATGACAGTACAGCGACAATCAGGAGCAGATCAGTGAGTCATTCATGACCCAAAACTGCTGAATCTGAATCACTGAAACGCTCAAATCAAAGATAAGAGACCTGATCACACACACACACATTTCAGAAACAGTATTCTGTATAATTGTTTTAAATATATCGCAGTACATTAATATTTGACCCTTGTCTCCGTTTTGAAGACAAGTATAGTGTGATTGACAGGTTTATGTGCTGATGAAGATAAAGTCGGGTTTGGACTTCAGTATCACTAAAAGGCAAATTATTGCTCTAGTCTGACTAAAGTCTTTACGATCACATTTCTCGATATTTAGCTCACTTTTTCTAAACTCTTCACACAGTTTTCCAGTTTGGCACAGCAGTTAATTTCAAAACCAAACAGCAGTAAAAACTCGTCTTACAGTCTCGACTCAACCCTTCTTCATCACACTAACAAACACACTCAGCACTTATAAACAGAGCTGGAAACACTGACCAGACGAAGTGTTACACAGGGATTGGTTCTGTTAGACCGGGTCGGCTCTGTGTGCTTGATGTGAGGTTTGATGGAATTTCACGGATGTAAGCGTGTGATGTGTTTGTCCGCAGGTTATGCTAACGAGGTGGGCGAGGCGTTCCGCGCACTGGTGCCGGTCAGCGCTGTGTGGGCCAGTTATGCCGTGGCCACCGTATACGTGTCCGCTGACGCGCTGGACAAAGGCAGGAAAGCAGCGGCGGTGAGTCTAGGTCAGTCTGGATCGGTCTGGATTGGTCTGAGTCAGTTTGGATCAGTCTGGCTTGGTCTGGATCAGTCTGCGTCGGTCTGGATCACTCTAGATAGTCTGCGTCAGTGTGGATCGTTCTAGATCGTTCTGAGTCAGTCTAGATTGGTCTGGGTCAGTCTAGATCGTTCTAGATCGGCCTGGATCAGTCTGGCTTGGTCTGAGTCAGTCTGGATTGGTCTGGATCAGTCTGCGCCGGTCTGGATCGTTCTAGATCGGTCTGAGTCACTCTGGATTGGTCTGGGTCAGTCTGAGTCAGTCTAGATTGGTCTGGATCAGTCTGGGTTGGTCTGAGTCAGTCTAGATCGACCTGGATCGGTCTGGGTAAGTCTAGATCGTTCTAGATCAGCCTGGATTGGTCTGGGTCAGTCTAGATCGGTCTGTATCATTCTAGATCGGTCTGAGTCAGTCTGGATTGGTCTGGGTCAGTCTGAGTCAGTCTGGATCAGTCTGAGTCAGTCTAGATCGTTCTAGATCAGCCTGGATTGGTCTGGATCAGTCTGGGTTGGTCTGAGTGAGTCTGGATTGGTCTGGATCCATCTGCGCCGGTCTGGATCGTTCTAGATCAGTCTGAGTCAGTCTAGATCGGTCTGGGTCCGTCTAGATCATTCTAGATTGGGCTGGATCAATCTGAGTCAGTCTGGATTGGTCTGGATCAGACTGGGTCGGTCTGAGTCAGTCTGGATTGGTCTGGATCAGACTGGGTCGGTCTGAGTCAGTCTAGATCGTTCTAGATTGGTCTTGGTCAGTCTGGATCGGTCTCGCCTGCTCTCACTGACTGCTCGGCTGCTTGTGTCTGCAGGCTCACGCTGAGGATCATGGGAAGGCGGCGCGGGTGACCGTCGCTGTGGTCGATACGTTTGTCTGGCAGGCTTTGGCTTCGGTGGCCATTCCTGGTTTCCTCTCCACCATTCCCTTCATCATCAAACCCATCGACAGGTCAGTGTGTGTGTGTGTGTGTGTGTGTGTGTGTGTGTGTGTGTGTGTGTTGAGCGAGTGTGTGTTTGTGTGTGTGAGAGTGTATAAGTGTGTGTGTTTGTGTGAGAGTGTATGTGTGAGAATGTATAAGTGTGTGTGTGTGTGTGTGTGTGTGTGTGAGAGTATAAGTGTGTGTGAGAGTGTATAAGTGTATAAGTGTGTGTGTGTGTGTGTGTGTGTGTGAGAGAGAGAGAGTATAAGTGTGTGTGTGTGAGAGAGTGTATAAGTGTGTGTGTGAAAGTGTATAAGTGTGTGTGTGTGTGTGTGTGAGACAGTGAGAGAGTGTATAAGTGTGTGTGTGTGTGTGAGAGAGTGTATAAGTGTGTGTGTGTGTGTGTGTGTGTGTGTGTGTGTGAGAGTGAGTGTATAAGTGTGTGTGTGTGTGTGAGAGAGAGTGTATAAGTGTGTGTGTGTGTGTGTGTGTGTGTGTGTGAGAGAGAGAGAGAGAGAGTGTGTGTGTGTGTGTGTGTGTGTGTGTGTGTGTGTGTGAGAGAGAGAGAGAGTGTATAATGGCGCTTTTCCACTGCATGGTGCAGTGCAGTTCGACACGGCTCGCGATGCAGTGCACGTGCAGCACAGTTCGGGTCGGTTTGCGTTTCCACTGCAGTTTAGTACCGCTATAGAGTGGCGGGATTATTCACGTCGTTATAATTATGCCACCTCTACTGCCATGACATCATCAGCGCGCCACAAACAAACTCACAACAAAGAAAGGAGGCGGAATAGTGTTCTTCATTCTCGGCATGTGGATGTTTTTAACAACAATGGAGAGGTCTATGAGAATGCTTGTGATTTACCCCCAGCAGCAGAGACTGTGGTGACAGTGACACGGGCTGTAGAGGAGGAGAGCAGGGATGTGTTTAACAGTAATGGAGAGGTCTATGAGAATGCTTGTGCTTTACCCCCAGCAGCAGAGACTGTGGTGACAGTGACACGGGCTGTAGAGGAGGAGAGCAGGGATGTTCGTGCAGGTGTGCTGCGTTACTTGATTAGTTAACTATTCATGAAGCGTGTTCTGTAAAATGAATTATCAATAAACTTGAATATTTCAAAATGTACAATGTATCCCTTGTTTTTTTATTTATGTGATGGTTTTTATAATTGTGGCATTAATCATTTGTCTTTTTCAAGAGGTTAATTACGTGGTCATACAATAATACATATTTAATATAGTCTGGAGGTACACTTATTCGATCAGATTGTTTTTAATTGAAGCAAAACACAGATACAAAGGTAAAAATATAAACAGAAGACATACTCTGAAAATATAGCAAGTTCAAAAGTATATACATAAGGCTTTTTCCTTTGGCGTCGCACCATCGAGCTCTCACTGGATCCGCTCCTCGGCTATCAACGAGAGGAACGTCTGTACCTCCTCAACAGACAACGAAACAGATAATTTGTGGTTGATGCAAAAAGGTGCGTCCGCTCCTTCGCTGACTGTGCTGGTTTAAATCTAGCGGGTCTATGGGTCTCATGTCGCAAGTTCATTGACGCAGTAATGACGATTCTCTCCGGCCAATCAGTGATCAGCAGAGTTTACCCGTCACGTTTTGGTAACGGTACGGATCGCTTGGAACCTCGGCTGAGGTGGTAAAAAGTACCAGGTACCAGGTACAGTAGCCAGTGGAAAACCCCAAAAGTGAACGAAAAGCGCCATAAGTGTGTGTGTGTGTGTGTGTGTTTGTGTTTGTGTTTGTGTTTGTGTGTGTGTGTGTGTGTGTGTGTGTGTGTGTGTTCAAGTGTGTGTGTGTGTCTGGTGTCTCGGTCTTTCGATGTCAGTCTGTTTGTTCTTCATCAGGTCGGTGGATTTCTTGCTGGACTCCAGTCTGCGGAAACTCTACGGTGAAGGAGAAAACACGAATGAGCCTCATCAGGACACACCTCTGACCGCTGACCTCTGACCCCAGCAGCAGCTCGAGCGCTGGTCTGTGATCATCAGCAGAACGGTTGAAGAATCCAGTCCTGTATGTTTCTGTATAAATGAAGGATGAGTTTCTAAATCCTGTCGTATCAAACCAGTCTGAAGTGTTTAGTCTCATGGTGAAGGGATCAGCTGCGTCTCTCCTGAAGCCATGAACTCTTCTGCAGGAGCTCTAAAAGTGGCATTAAACACATATTTTTTAATCAAATGTCTGTTTATTTCTCAGCCGGGTTTTTAGTTTCTCTCAGTTGTTTATGCTGATGTTGGGGTTTTAGGAACATGGCTCAAAATTAACTAAGGAGGACGTTTAATGTATTTACAGTGAGTTTAGTGCTAAAACATCTCACTTCTTTCATTATCAAACAGCTCCACTGAACTATTTATTATTATTTCAGTGCAAGACATATTTATTAATCTATAGATAAACAGCCACAGTAGAATTGAGAATCATTAAAGTGTTTTATTAGTCATTTAATAAAAAAAAATCAAACAGAAATAGATGTTTGCTTATGTTGATTTATGATAATGCACGAATTCTGCAATTCGGTTTGTAAAAGTAATGTTACAATATTGCAATATTGTTTTAATATAACAGTTCTTATTTTATAAATATAAAAGCCCTTTCACACTAGAAGTGGAGTGAATCCGAGCAAGCTGAAGAACGTGTAGATTCACATCTGTACAGTAGAGGCGCCGCTCAAACTAATCACATCAAGAATATGACGAACACTATTCAGCAATAACTCAAATCAAACACTAATGTGTCATTTTCTTATTAGCGTGGTTTAATTGGATCATCGAAGGTCATTAGCAAAGACATTGATTAATAAAATGGAATTAAATACATACAGGTATATGCAGTGCTTTGTTACAATTTGTATTGTTAAAAGCGCTATATAAATAAAGGAGACTTGACTTGACTATATCTAAAAAAATAAATTAATATGGTGTAGGGCTGCCACTAACGACTATTTTTATTATAGTGTGAGAACAACGACATATCCACGTGTTCTAGTCTAATAATAATACCATTATAATAAAAAAACACTTATTAAAGGAGTATTTACCAGAAATATTATTTACCGGAATTTATTTAGGTGAAAAATTTAATTGCGCAATATTTCTGAAAAAAAATAATAATGGAAAAAAATACAACTGTACAACTCAATTAATTAGACCGGCTTTAACAATTAAAACGGAGTATACAAAAATTTAAATGGATAAAACTGAGTTTGGAAAGAAACTGATTTCATAGGGTCCTATATTTATAATATTTTTGTGGTAATACAAATAGATGTAAGTGAACAATAGCTTTTAAAATGACTTGAATATATATAATAGCAATAATAATTAGTTCAAAAAAGTATCAAAAGCAATAAATCATATGGTTGTATTGAACAAAACTGTTAAAATACATAAACAATAGAGCTAATGTATATGACTCATAACACCAAAGGCGACCAAACACCATTTAATTCAAATATCCACTTAATCTTTGTGCATTTCTTTAGGACAGCTATGCTATACTTGAATAGTAATCTGCTTCCGTTACGAGCGGTACTTGTAACGCGTTACCTCGGCGCTATGCGGTAATGATGGAGTTAATGAGGCGCAGCTGCCGCGGGGCTCGGTTAAAGCACGGACACGGGTTTGCTCGGGTTCGGCTGAAGATGGGTTCAGAACGGTTGTTGTTGGTGATGTTTGTCGCGGCTGCAGTGGCGCAGAACGGTAGGTTTCTCTCCGTTACTTAGGTGCTGGCTGTGAGCGAGAGCTGATGAACCGGAGCGCTTTGTGCAGATGTGTCGGTGGACTGCGGCGGGGATTCGGTGACGGTCCGCTGGACACCGGACTCTCCTCAGAAGCTGGATCCGTCCAGAGCTCAGCTGGGAGACTGTTCTCCGAGCTCCACAGAGTCCGGCGACACGCTGCTCTTCTCCGTCTCTCTGCGGGACTGCGGCTTTCACCGGCAGGTAACGGAGACCGCGGTTACATCTCACCTGGATCACGTCATTAAAGTAGAGTGGGGACGCTTGCTACATTATGTATTCAATCAGTAACGAGCTGCAGTGATGATATTCATACCAAATCAGGCACGTAGCTATTCCTCTTACAATTTTTATTTTATTTTTATTGTCATACTGTTAAAGTTGTTTGCGTCAAACATTGTAAAAACATGATTTTTAACAAGCTTCTAATTGGCATACCGTACTAAACAATTCTCATTAACGTTTGATTTGGTTAGTCCGGTTAAGTTTTCTTAACGGAAATATAACGTTAGTTTTTGGTCTTTATAACGTTATTCTACCGTTTCTAACCGTCAAGATAATATGATCGAATCGATGTTGAGAAGAGCCGTTTTAACTCCTCATGATGACAAAATAATATAACCCTATGCTAGATGCATTTCCCATGGATCAAATAGGGGCAAATACATTAGAGAACTATGAAATATGATTAAAGTATGCATGCTAGCAGAGTTAAAACGGCGATCTAGAAATTAACCGAGACCCTCAATAAACGCATGCTTCATTTTCAATATCAGTCAGAATTTAAATGCAAAAAGTGCGTAATTATAGCTGTTTCACACTCGTTCATCACACAACTGTCATTCTGTACGATAACCCGACAATAAACAAATAACATGCTCTTGCTTTCGTCTCGCGCTATAATTTCACACCAAGTCTCTCGTGACGTTCACACGGAACATAACAAGCCCAGCATCTTTAAAGAATCTACCAACCTGGACCATTTAAAAGATCGTATTTTAATTAAACGATTGTTTTCAGAGTTACAGGAATGTCATCAACAGCTGTAATTCACGTTTTGAGAGTTAAAACACTCTCCATTCTTTACCATCGGACTTATAGGTGTTATGATCAGATATACATTCAGAATCAGATCCGTTATCCTGACGTCTGTGATTGGCCGTGACGTCACCATCAGCACCAGTGTCTTTGTGATGACTGATGGGATGCATGCAGTACGCTATATATATGCACACTTGGGCTTGTTTAACCAATTAGTCTATACAATTCATATGCATTAAAACTGCCATACTGACCCAAAACCATCCCAAATTTGGTCCACCCGCCCAACCCAATGTACACGCTGTCCCTGACACACCTGGTTAACTAACTACTAGTTAGTCAAACTAGTTAAGACAGTGACTGTGTTCATGCAACTGGCCTTAGTTCAGTAAACAGAAATACGATATTATTACATGTTAGTGTCTTGATTCTGATTAAATTAATATTTTGTGATTCAAATACATTAATAATCAACCAAGACGAGAAATTATAATTTTTTTTCCATTTACTATTCTTTGTTTTTATAGAGACAATTTAACGTATTAAAGACCACGTCTATGCACAAATAAAATAAAGAAACTGTTTTAGTTATATTTTAATGAACGAACCCCTGTTGTGGGGTCAGATGCAATATTTGACAGTCTTTATTAAAGTATAAATTGTGTATATAATCATATGTGCACGTGTTAGTGACTGATGTGGCTTTCTAATGCAAACAGTCTGAAGAACTAAAGGAAATGCAGAAAGTGTTGCAAAATTATTAATTATTTTTATTAAATTGTATATATTTTTATGATTTTTTTTTTAGTCTACCAGGGCATGGGTTTTTGTTTTGCACTACTGTTCCCAGAATAAAATCCAATAAACGGCTGTTAACAAAAAAAATCATAATTAAAAAACATTTTAAAATACTCTTTATCAGACTGCTGTTAGTTTTCATTGGATTACATGATTACATGATTTATTGATTCTCCCCAATTACGCCTTCATCTAAATGTTCCTTTCTAAAAAAAGTCTGCTTGTATACAGTCAAAGTGTTGAGTTTGTGGAGAATAATTTTGTATTATTATTTTAGCATGTGTTACTTTGGAAGCATATTAAAATGCACAAATTCAACTGATTCTTTCACCTAATATATTGTTATATATAAATTAATATTTTAATAATAAAGCATCACATTTGCATGTTCATGGTTCTCTTGGTGAATGGTCACATGGCATGCAGGTAAACAAATTCAATATTTTTTTCAGTAAGTGTTTTATTTTCATTTTAAAATTGTTTTAATTTAACACTTATGATTTAATTAATTATTAGCTTTTGATTAAACCCCTGCAGTTCCTTCAGAAACCCAGCTTGGGGAACCTTGATGTAATGTTTAATGCACTTTGTCTTGTTAATTACAACAAATTGAATACTTTGTTCCTTTTCTTAACAATCTGTTCAAGCTGGTTGCCATAAAGTTAACTTAACAACTTTTTTTCTTTAATATACAGTGCATGTATTTTTATACCAATATGGTACAAGATTATCCTTTTAAATCAATGTGATGGTTAGGTCAAAAGTAGGTAATGTGTCAAGTAATGGATTGTGTTAATAACTATCTTGAGTGACCGGGTGTGTTCAGCGTTGGGATAACTTGCCTTTATCTTAGACTTTTACCTACATTGGGTTCTTGTAAAAATAAAAAATAAATGGCATTTATTAGAGTATGAGAGTTGGCCTTTGGTTCAACACATTGACTCCTTCTTTTCTATGATGTTGGTTTTAATTATTACCCTTTTCCTTCCTTTTGATGTTGGTCTCTTTATTAGTTGCTATTGCACAGCACGTTGTTTTGTTTTAATCGTGCTCTATAAATAATGAAATGCACAAATTATGATGTTTGTCATGTAATCAGTAATGTACAGCTGTGCTCTGACAGGTAACTCTGGACCGGGTCACATACTCTAACCTGCTGACCTATGACCTGCGGCCGGCGCTGACCTTCCTCTCCCGCTCCGTCCGGTGTGTCTATGACCTGTAGGTGATCAGTCCGTCTCAGTTCATGACCGAGAGAGGAGTCTAAGCTTTCTCAAGTCTTTGAGCTTGTTTTACACAGACCTGTAAGCTGGACGACGGCGGTCAGCGCTGATGATGATGATGATGATGATGATGGAGCGGTCACCTTCAGCTTGGAGCTCATGAACGGTCAGTGTTAACTAACACATCTTCAGCACTCATTCACTGATTCATTTTCTACATAGAAAACGCTAAATAAAAAGTTAAAATCACAATTAAAATAGAAATCAGACTACATTTGAACTGATAAGAACTCATTTGAGCTAGTATGGCTGTATACACAAGCTTACATTTGATTTAGTTACTGCAATCATAAAAATACACTTATGCACATTTAATGTCCAACAAACGTATTTTATTCTGAATTCTTGCGCTATTATTCCATCCTGCTCTCACTAACCATGCACGTCAAATGATCCTGACTCGTTAAACCTGGACCTAATTAGTGAGATTGCATGAACTCAAATGCTCGTTTATGAACCGCTTTAGTCCCGATTGATCTGTCCGGTTATATCAAGTCAGGTTTTGGACTTTAATCCTAGCGAATTTTATGAAACTGCCCCCAGAATTGCTACGTATGACTGCTTTTGTGACGCATATCATGATTAAGTTATTTTAGAAAACATCCAAAAGGCACAGAATATCAGGAATGACCCGTTATGAAGTAAGTGTGGTGCAGATCCTCAGCTGCTGTGTTTGTGTGGCAGATCTTCCTTCTCTGTGACCTCCAGGCGTGGGATGTCCAGCGTGTGGACCGGAGACAGTGTCACTACAACCAGCAGCAGCGCAGGTCAAATGTGTGTGTGTGTGTGTGTGTCACTACAACCAGCAGCAGCGCTGGTCAAACGTGTGTGTGTGTCACTACAACCAGCAGCAGCGCTGGTCAAACGTGTGTGTGTGTGTGTGTCACTACAACCAGCAGCAGCGCTGGTCAAACGTGTGTGTGTCACTACAACCAGCAGCAGCGCTGGTCAAACGTGTGTGTGTGTGTGTGTGTGTGTGTGTGTGTGTGTGTGTGTGTGTGTGTGTGTGTGTGTGTGTGTGTGTGTGTGTGTGTGTGTGTGTGTGTGTGTGTGTGTGTGTGTGTGTGTGTGTGTGTGTGTGTGTGTGTGTGTGTGTGTGTGTGTGTGTGTGTGGCAGGAGTGTGTTCTGATGTGAGTGTGTGTGAGCTATGCAGGAGTGTGTTCTGATGTGTGTGTGTGAGGAGCTCATGCAGGAGTGTGTTCTGATGTTGTGTGTGTGTGTGTGTGTGTGTGTCACTACATCCATTAGCAGTGCAGGTCAAACGCTGTGTGGTGTGCTCATGCAGTGTGTGTGTTCTGATGTTGAGTGTGTGTGGAGCTCATGCAGGAGTGTGTTCTGATGTTGTGTGTGTGTGTGTGAGCTCATGCAGGAGTGTGTTCTGATGTTGTGTGTGTGTGAGGAGCTCATGCAGGAGTGTGTTCTGATGTTGTGTGTGTGTGAGGAGCTCATGCAGGAGTGTGTCTGATGTTGAGTGTGTGAGGAGCTCATGCAGGAGTGTGTCCTAACGTGTGTGTGTGGAGCTCATGCAGGAGTGTGTTCTGATGGTGTGTGTGTGTGTGTGTGTGTGTGTGTGTGTGTGTGTGTGTGTGTGTGTGTGTGTGTGTGTGTGTGTGTGTGTGTGTGTGTGTGTGTGTGTGTGTGTGTGTGTGTGTGTGTGTGTGTGTGTGTGTGTGTGTGTGTGTGTGTGTGTGTGTGTGTGGAGCTCATGCAGGAGTGTGTCCTGATGTTGTGTGTGTGGCAGGTGGGAGCTGCTGGATGATCCGTCCCAGAGCTATGTCTGCTCCTCCTGTGATTCCAGCTTCTTCCGGAGGACGGAGTCCGTGAGCGGTGTGTATTCTGCGGTCAGGAGCGCCTGATCTGTGAGACCTGCCCGTTAACAGCCTGGTTTTCTCCTCTAGGCATGTCGGCTCGTAAAGTCCTGGGGCCGTTTGTGATGGAGGAGGAATCTCTGGACACACAGTCGAGCGCAGAGCGTGGTTTGTGCTCTTCAGCAGCAGCTTTATTAAACCCTGTGTGTTTATTAAAACCCAATATTCCCACAAGGATAGTAAAACCTGAAGATTTTCACATTGTTGTGACCAGGGGAAAAAAATATTTAAAATAGTAAGTGTGACCCTAGAGCACAAAACCAGTCATAAGGGTCAATTATTTTTATTGAGATTTATGCATCATCTGAAAGCTGTATAAGTCATATTTCCATTGATGCATGGTTTGTTATGATCAGACAATATTTGAAAATCTGGAATCTGAGGGTGTAAAAAAATCAAAATACTGAGAAAATCATCTTTAAAGTAGTTCAAATGAAGTTCTTAGCAATGCATATTACTAATCAAAAATTACTTTTATATATTTACAGTAGAAAATTTACACTGAACATGATCTTAATATCTAATGATTTTTGACATAAAAGAAAAATTTATAATTTTGACCCATACTATGTATTGTTGGCTATTGCTACAAATATACCTGTGCTGCTTATGACTGCTTCTGTGCTCCAGGGACACATTGATGTTTATCTGAAAGTGTAAGAATGCGAACATGTTTTCTGTAAGGGGTAGGTTTAGTGTTTTGGTCAGTATAGAAGTCAATGGAAAGTCCCCACAGCTGACAGAAACCTGTGTGTCACAGGTGTGAGTGGTGCTCCGGTGTGGCTGATGGTGGTGTGTGTGGCGGTGGTGCTGGGGACTGTCGTGGCTGTTTTGGCCGTCAGTTATTACCTGTGTTTCTGGAGAGGAGGACGCTTGGGCTACAGGCCCAGCAGAGATCTGCTCACCAAATACTGACCCTGAGCTTCACAATAAACCTGCTGAAGCGCTTTCAGTGTGTTTCTGGTGTGTTTTGTCCATCAGGGGGCGCTGGAGCTCCTGACCCTGTGTCTCAATGTTCATACTATCCATCCTAAATAGTACGTGAGATTACAATAAGTGTGTCCCAAAGCATAAACAGTATGCCAAAAGTCCCCGGATGGCCTACTATTTCAGGGGTGGATCCGTGCACACTCTAATGGCTAAATAAAATCGCCCACAATCCATTGCGCTTCGTTCGTTCAGAACTAGAAATGTGCATAAAACGCATTATAAAAACTACAAACATGCCGGATGCGTGCGATCCGGTTAGGTAGAGAGGTTTGCAAAAGGGTTTGAGTTGCTAATAATCAACATTTAACCTGGTAAAAAATTGTTACGCGTGTTATATTTAATCTGCAACAGCAATGTGAACTTTTATAAACATCTATTTGGCCGTTAACTTTTAAATGCATCATTATGCTGAAAATATGAGCTGAGTTCTCTGCATGAAAGACCCACGACTGGCTACTTTTCTCTCTGATATAGTAGAAGTTAAATTGGAGGATGCTTACAGTAACAGATGCGACAGAGCCCTCTGTTAAAGACGCAGTTGTGTGACGTGATAGTAAGCTTGCTTCACTCTTCTACTGCACACTTAGAAGTGTGTACTTGTACTTCATCTAAAGAGTGCATACTTTAAGGGTGTAGTATAGACCCCTTCACGGTTCACATCACAGGAAAGTTTGCGGTTTGCATGTCGGGGTCAGGTAAAGTCATCCTTTATCATCCCTTTCTGTTAGCTTAAACTCGAAAGCCTGGATTACATGAACAGTTGTCTGTACACTAGCCTATAACGTTAAGCTATGCGGGTTAATAGTTTTGTAAATGTCATGCTACAGAAGTATCCAGCTGCTAATAGTTAGCGCCAACATTGTACCAACAATGGTAGAGTTAAGCCATGTTAAGTAAACAAGTGTTTTCTGTAGACTGATTTAATAGTTAGGTGAAGTAAGTATAGGCGTCTAGTGATTTGTAGGCTCTTAGTTTTTCGCGCGTGTAAACACTCGGCTTTTCCACCAGATAGCAGTATATTAGAATATCTGGCCACTTGCTAACATTGTCTACCCGTTCTGTTAGGAGCTCGGGATCAGGCAGACAATCACCATTAGCTAAATCAAGTCTAGAATGGTACTGGTCCTGTGGTGTCAAAGACAGTGTATACCGTGACACAATATGCCGGTCCATTAGCCGCGCCATATTTCTGACCCCATGCTGCGCGCGCACCCAACCTAGGCTTTCGATGTTCACAAACATTGAAGGGGTCTATAGGCACATTGGGACGCAGATGGTGTAAAAGAGAAGCAAAGTGCCTGGAAAGGTGGATCCCGTGCTAATATCAATGTAGTATATTGGATATCATCGTTCCTTCGTGAAGAGCAATTGCAATGCTGCTGAAGCTGTAATAGTAATAGCTGTAAAAGTCTTTTCAGTGACTGTATTAGTGTTTCAATATATTCTTGCCCTTATGAGAAAACGTTTTTGTACTCTAAACCCGTTTAACACCAATACATGTCCACAACAATATCCCAAGACCCCCAGCCCTAGTTTTTTCAACATTTAAAATGCATTTAACTGTAATGCAGCCATATTGATCTGCTTTAGAAGTGGATCAAAACCTGTCATCAAAGTTGTCCAAAAAGCTTCCAACTGTTGTATAAACAACACCTAGTCATGCAATCTATCACATATTACCTACAGCCATATCGCTCTGCTACTCGTGTGATGGTGATCATATTTATTCATGCATGAATCCAGAACGCTGGTTCTTTAAATAATTAAAATAAGAAATCGCATGAGTTTTATCCAATTGTTTGACTTGTATTGAAGCTTTTGTCTTAAGTCAAATTGATTCAAGGGCCATATTGATGTTGAATGTTTGCTGGATCAGAAACCGATGATCACTGCAGTCACCAGATCCAGTCCGTATCCAGATCAGATGGTCACTGCAGTCACCAGATCCAGTCCGTATCCAGACCAGATGATCACTGCAGTCACCAGATCCAGTCCGTATCCAGATCAGATGATCACCGCAGTCAACAGATCCAGTCCGTATCCAGATCAGATGATCACCGCAGTGACCAGATCCGGTCCGTATCCAGATCAGATGATCACTGCAGTCACCAGATCCGGTCCGTATCCAGATCAGATGCTCACTGCAGTCACCAGATCCGGTCCGTATCCAGATCAGATGATCACTGCAGTCACCAGATCCGGTCCGTATCCAGATCAGATGCTCACTGCAGTCACCAGATCCGGTCTGTATCCAGATCAGATGCTCACTGCAGTCACCAGATCCAGTCCATATCCAGATCAGATGGTGGATCAGCACCTAGAGACGACCTCTACAGCTCTGAACGTCAGCGGAGACCAGGGGACCTAGATGAGCCCCAGAGACAGATCACCAGTGAGGACCTTGTCACCTGGACAGCCGTCGGGAAAAGACCACGGGAACCAGATGAGTCCTCTGCACAATCTGACTCCACTTTAGCCTAGATTTAAATTGCTGATTTAGTCTGGCCGGAGGAGAATGAGTCAAGTCTCCTTTATCTATGTAGCGCTTTTAACAATACAGATTGTGTCAAAGCACTTAACAGTATCAAATTGGAGGATAGTGTCATTAATGTATAATAATAAGGTCAAACACTTTCATTTTCAGTTTAAAAGCATTTCAGAATGACACTATTTCCCCGTCTAAACACTGTAAAGCTGATATAAAGCCCCCTAGCTTTTTATCAAGCTGATGTAAAGCTGCTTTGACACAATTTGCATTATTAAAAGCGCAATACAAATACTAGTGACTTGGCTGATAGCGGACTCTGGAAATCAAAATAAAACTAGTGATATCAAAGCCCTGATTGTTTTTGTTGTACAATGCAATCGATATATTCGTATATCTGTGTTAAAGTGGATGGAGTGCACTAGGTAGTGTGCATGCTGCAAAGCACGTATATCTGTGTTCGAGGTGGATGGAGTGCACTGGGTAGTGTGCATGCTGCAAACACGTCTGTGCATGTCTGAGAGTGGATGGGTTGCACTAGGTAGTGTGCATGCTGCAAACGGAGTCTATCAGGTTCGAGGTGGATGGAGTGCTCTGGGTAGTGTGCATGCTGCAAACGGATTACACTGGTAGTGTGCATGCTGCAAATGCAGTGCACTAGGTAGTGTGCATGCTGCAAACATGTCTATCTGTGTTCGAGAAGTGGATGGATGGAGTGCTCTGCAAACACTTTTGTGTAGTGGCCATGCTGCAAACAGGGCACTGGGTAGTGTGCATGCTGCAAATGCACAGTGCACTAGGTAGTGTGCATGCTGCAAACACGTCTGTGTTCGAAGTGGATGGGTTGCACTAGGTAGTGTGCATACTGCAAACACTTTTGTGTTCGAAGTGGATGGGTTGCACTAGGTAGTGTTCATACTGCAAACATGTCTATCTATGTTCGAGTTGGATGGAGTGCACTAGGTAGTGTGCATGCTGCATACACATCTATCTGTGTTCAGGGGATGGAGTGCACTAGGTAGAGTGCATGCTGCAGGCAGTGCACTAGGTAGTGTGCATGCTGCAAAACTGCGTCTATCTGTGTTTGGGGTGGCTGGAGTGCACTAGGTAGTGTGCATACTGCAAACACGTCTGTGTTCGAAATGGATGGGCGCACTAGGTAGTGTGCATGCTGCAAACACGTCTATCTGTGTTCAGGGGGGATGGAGGCGCACTAGGTAGTGTGCATGCTGCAAACACGTCTATCTGTGTTCGAGGTGGATGGAGTGCACTAGGTAGTGTGCATGCTGCAAACACGTCTATCTGTGTTCGAGGTGGATGGAGTGCACTAGGTTGTGTGTTCATGCTGCAAACACGTCCATCTGTGTTCGAGGGGGATGGAGTGCACTAGGTAGTGTGCATGCTGCAAACACGTCTATCTGTGTTCAGGGTGGATGGAGTGCACTAGATGGAGAGGAAAAGCATGGGAATCAAGTATAGTTAGGCTTTTACTGCTTGTTTGTTTCACAACCTTCGGCTCGATTCCTGGTTCAGATCTGCAGTGTGTTGATCTCATCGAGACACACAACCTCATCTAGCTGCTGTTCTGGTGCGAGAACAGATGAGACGAGAGATGAGAGAGACCCAGTTGAAGACCAGGGAACCCACTTAAGAGCAACCCTGAATCTCAATGGCGTGGGACCTTGGTGCTGCGGCACACAAATAATGAAGGAAACTGTGGATGCACTGGTCATTTTAAGAGTCGGTCGGCCATCTAATGCAGTAATGCTTGAGAGAAGGTCTGGGCTAATTGTGTCGCACACAGACGACACGCATTCACCTCTTAAGCCCTCTTCAGCAAATAGCCCCTGTGTGTGTGAGAGAGAGGCGAGTGTGTGTGTGTGTGTGTGTGTGTGTGGCGTTACAGGCCTGCAGTCACAGATTTTCTCCCTAAATCCTCTGTCTTTGTCCAGGTTTGGAGTCTGTAAAATGTCAATTTGATCCAAAATATAGACATATATTACTATAATGATATTTAACACATCTGTAATATTGCTGTGGATGGAAGGAGGATCTTTAGGAGTTATTCGTGGTATGTTGAAAGTAATTTGTTAATCCTTTTAAATGTCCTGTTATAAACCGATGCACATCAAATCTTTCTATTGTGGAAATCTTTTTATCCCAAAGCTGATAACTTGAGCTCTTCTGGTTGTGTTCAGCAGAGGTCGCTGTTGCTCTGATCTGACAAAACAATAACAGTCTCCTCGAGCTCATATCATAGATTACACACACACACACACACACACACACACACACACACACACACAGACACAGACACAGACACACACACACAGCATATATAGATTTCAGAGCCGCTTCTATTTAATAAAAACGGGGACATGCAGTATATTTAAACAGTTTTTACATAGCTGAATATAAATACAGACGAACCAAAAACCGAAATCTTTTTACATTTTAGAATAAAATAATAATAAATAAATAAAAAACAGCATGGTAAACTTTTCTGTATATAGCGAGTTTTTGTAATTTAGCTCAATTCTGATAAATCTGTTCCTAAAGTACAGACAGTATAGCTAAGCGTCAACACCCACACACACACACACAGAGAGAGAGAAGTCTTTTCAATGAATTCTTAAAAACCGTCTGATGTAAACATCACTTTATATGTTCAATTTTAATTGTTTACTTTATTAATTTTAATTAGCCCTCTGATCATAAAGGGTGAGTGAAGTTTGCAGATGTCACTGTAATCATATCCCAGCATGCATTTGGCTTGTCATGTCAGTGGACATAATAATTTGCATTTCTGCTTTCAGTATAATTTATACTTATTAGTTCACTAACACGCAAATGGTAAACAATGGCATTCATGTAATCTAATCAATTAATGTGTCCAAATACATGCAGTGTCCAGTCGGCCGGAAGGATGAGAAATCCCTTCCGCATGACGCTCACCGTCCACATCTTCCGTTCATATAATCTTTCATGTTCAATAATCTATATGATTCCCTGAGAAACCCTCTCTCACTCTCTCTCTCTCTCTCAGAGATCAAAGGCCATGTGAGGTTAGTGGGGAGTTTATTAGAAACACACAGGCACCACTAAAGGCCCGAGAGCAGCTTTTATTCAGCAGAAGAATGAAGCTGAGAGAGAGAGGATCTGCAGGAGAGTCTGTCTGTTCTGAGGAGGAAGATTGAAATCAATTAGTGGAGAATAGAGCAGTGAAAGCATCCATCACAGATGCTCCATTCATTCAGCCGGGCAGACAGACACGACAGCATGAATACACACTCAAAACACACATGCACACACACACAAGACATCTACATGGACTATCAGTGTGCGGCTGAAGCTGTGTTTCTATACTGACGGACCATGCAGTGATTCAAGTGTTTTACACCCATCAGGCATCGCCTCATCTTAACACTCTCTCAGAGACTCGTGAGCAGCGTGCGCTACTGCAGGCTGATGAAGAGCTCTCTTGCAAAATAAAGCTGGCAGCATAGCAGAGCATTTCTCCAATAATAGCACACGCAAACATAAATCAGTTCAACCTAGTTCAAAATAATCAGTAAAACCAACACGCATGCACTACGCACTGCACACACACACTCCCTCCTCTCCCTTACACACACTCTCTCTCTCTATATCTTTCCTTACACACTCACACACACACACACACACACATACATACTCTCATCACCCGTATTTTTGTGTACATACCCTGAACAACCCGTCTGCACATCCCTCCTATTCATATCACTATTTATTAAGTCCCAGTACACTGTTTTTTGCACATCCTATTGTTTTTTGCACATCCTATTGTTTTGCACATCTTATTGTTTTGCACATCTTATTGTTTTGCACTTTTTATATTGCACATTTTACTCTCATTTCTCTTTTTTTAACCATATATATGCTCTTGTGTTGTTACTTTTATATAATTCTTATTTTGTATTCTTCTGCACTGTCCACTGAGCGGACCTGATTTGATTACATTTCACTTCTAGTTATACCCTGTATAATTTATTATGTGACAAATAAAGAAACCTTGAACCTTGAACACACACACACACACTCTCTCTCTCTATATATATCTTTCATACACACTCCACACACACACACACACACACACTCTCTCGCTCTCTCTCTCACACACACACACACACACACACAGCCTCTCTCTCGCTCTCTCTCTCACACCCTCTCTCTCTGTCTCGCTCACACACACACACACACACACACACACACACACAAGATCCCACGTTTTACGGTTAGTTTTTTACTACGCTCATTTATTTATATACTAATACATTGTTACATGTTTGTATAAAGTTAATGTATAATATCAGTCCATGTATAATGAATAATTTTAAAAGGAACTTTATGCTTAATGCTGTAATAAAACACAATAATTAAATGTAACAACCTGAACATAATTGCAAATTGTCACTGTTTACACTTGTGAAGTATTGAAGTATTAAAACACATGGATCAAGCTATTATGATTTATTTAAAATAAAGCAGTTTTTCTTCTTTTGTTTTTTACAGTAACACGAGTGAACCGGACGAACAGCAGTAATGTTGTGTACTTCGGACAGACTTCATTATGCTCACAGCAGCTCTTCTGTAACCTTCGACCACGCGCAGAAATCACTAGTTTCTGAGTTTTTGACCCCGCAGCATTGTCACAAAAATAACAGAAGCATCTCGACCCAGACAGAAACATTCATAATCTGCACTTCTTTTAACTGGAAACCAATCGTTGCCAAATCCAGCTGTTCCTCAAACAGTTGTTGTTTCTGAGACGCTGATTAGAGTCGTCAAGATTCGTCCAAACCACTGCTGACGGGAAAATACGCAGGCACGGTGGTAGAACGTTGTTTATTACACTGATTACTGATTTTACAAACTCAGCACTGCTTTCACGGTGTTCAGTATTTGTAAAAAGCCGTTCACATTTGATTGTAGAACAAAAACAATACATCTGTGCCATCAGAGTGAAGAAGCAGCTCACGGGAACAAACAACCAGCAACTTTTATTTATAAACATCTCATTAACTGGACACCGCTGACTATATTAAACACGCAATACAGCGAGATCGTGTTAATATAAAGTCAGAAACTGATCCTCACTTTACGCTAGTGATGCGGATGAGATAAAACGTCACCCGAATCCGCAGCTTCAAACTAATTATCAACCCGCCAAAGTCATGGAATTTAATTTTTTTCTTTTTTTTTTTTAAATCACAAAAATCTAACCTTTCATTGGATGATAATACTTTTAAATGTGTGTGTGTGTGTGGGGGGATATCATTATGAAATAAAAAAAAATATCTAATACACATTGGCCACAATTAACGGCACCCCTTCATTCAATACTTTTTGAAACCTCTATTTGTCTTCTATAATGCCTGATGAGGTTACGGAACACCTGACCAGAGATCAGACACCATTCCTTCATCCAGAATCTATTGAATTTATAATTTTTTTAAATAAAAGATCAAACGGATTAACACTGCAGATTAATTTTCACGGCCTTCTTTGATCATATTTACCAAGGGTGCCGATATTTTTGGCCATGACTGTATACGTTTCTTATTATTATTATTACTACTATTATTTTATTTTTGCTTTTGTTAAAATCACAAGATAACTATTCAGATTTTTTCCCCTAGTAGTCTGTTTTATTCAAACAATTATGAGCATCTCTGCATTTAGATACAGAAGAACTTCACCTGTTGAATATTAGAAATAAACAAATATTCTGGTCTGTCATGCAAATCAACTGTTCCTGACTGGATCTCTTCTCTTTCCCTAATTGCAGATTAAATTATTAGATCTGTCAGTATTGATATTTTTATACATGGATCTTTGTGGGGGGATCGAACTAACTGTAACACTCCCAACCGTGGCGCGATAAAGTATCTTTTGCATGTAGTTTTGACCACCCAAGGCGACCTGCGTGACAATAAGCGACGAAGAATTCTATTTTAGAAATGTTTTCTATTTTCTGCAACGTCGCGGCAGGAACAACATACAAAATATGACAGTGTTAATCTCAAGTAAGCATTATGTGCTTTATTCAATGTTAAGTTTGAACATTATTTTGCGTGATCTTTATAGCCACAGTGAAAGCAACAATAGATATTTTACCTCAGATCTTGAAAATAAATTAAAACAAGCGTTATGCGTTAAAACTGTGAACTTACAGCGAACCAGCACGTGTACTCCGTAACAAAGAAGATATCACGCACGCACACACCCACGCACACATTCTCACACACACTCTCACTCACTCACTCACTGTAAAAAATTACCGTGAATTTAACGGTAAAAGACTGTAAAAATGCTACAGTAAAAACATGTTAAATGGTTAACGGTAAGTTCCCCGGCCATTGCATGCAATTTTACAGTAGTTAACCATTTTTGAAAGTGAAAAAGAACTTGTAATTTACAGCGAATAACAGTAAATCGACATTACCAGAATTCCCTGCATTACATTTTAAATTTGATGTGTTTTTTTTTTTTAAATAACTTTCTTGTTTTTTTTTATTGTCAGGTGTGTACATTAGGGTTGCATGTTACCTAATGTTGTTGAATTCACGTATATTGCATTATTTCAGTTTCATTTGTGTTATCATGATGGTGTTTAGTGTTTGTGTGAATTACACTGTGCACCTTCTATACAGTATATGCTAATATTTAAAAGCTGCTTGTGATTGGCTTTGGTCCATCATGTGACTTTCTAATCACCTCCTGCTTTTGGTGGTTATCAGTTTATTACCAAGATACAAAACAGATTTCAGTACTATTTAATATTTTATCAGCTAATGAAATTACGGTATTTAACTGTAAATTTAAGTTTAAACCGTAAAAACTAAAATGTTGCTGCCATATTTTCTACAGTAAAATTCTGGCAGCCATAGTTTTACTGTAAAGTTTCCCTCCATCGCTAATCAAACGTGTCCGAGGATAATGATCTCACATCCAGACACAGCGTGTGAAGACTTAATGTACAGTATATACAGTAGATTCAGCTGTTCATATCTGATAAACAAAGACGTGGTGTCTTTCGCATGAAGTGAAGTGTTTTGTCACCCTTTGTGTTCCAGACCTTCATTGGACATATGAGATGATCAGCAGTCCTCAATAGCAGGATAGTGGATGGCGATATTGTAAAACTCAAACTGAACAAAACAAACCATACAAGTTTTGAGGTTCTGAATTGTTCTGAGGTTATATGATAAAGGAATTCACATGCACATTTAAAATCCTTTCAGAACTTCCCTTGCATCATAAATCCTTTAAAGTTTTTCTAATTTGCCTTTTCATGATTATCACAAAAGTACTTTTAATATGCAAATTATTAACTTGTACATTTTCTAGTTCACGCACACACACATGCACGCACACGCACACTCTCTCTCTCTATCACTCACACACACACACACACACACACACACACACACGCTCTCTTTCTCAAACACACACACACACACACACACACACACTCTCTCTCTCTCTCTATATATATATATCACACACACAATATTTATTTCAGCATTCTTCATTTATATTATTGATATTTGATATTTATTCAGTGTCTTCAGCTAGTCATCATCAAGAGAACAATTATTCAGTAAGTTTATTCTAATTTTGTGTGCACAATAATGTAACTTCTCCCATTCTAAATAATAACGAGTCAGGAAAGATAATGGTGTTTGCTTTATTAGTGTATTGTGTGTTTGGAGTGAGAGCTGATGACTGATGACCCAATGTTGAGTTTGGGTGACCTGACCCTTTAATGACGGTATAAAGCATCTATTTAGCTTGTTATTAACCAGCAGCGGGATCCGATGACAACAATAACTCCCACACGTACCTGATGAGAGCAGATGAAGATGAGGGCGAGGACGGACAGAGGGATAAAGTGGCTTTCTGATGGCGGCTCTCTGAACTAATGAGGGCCGCAGCCTCCAGGCAGGATAAACATTATTTCTAGCATATTGTGGCTGCCAGTCGCTTATTTATGGCCTGGCTTTTGTGCTCTGGGAGCTAATAATGCTTCAAAAAAACTGCGGGTGGAAGCCGTCTCCCTCACGCCACAGCCACTCAGAGCCACATCAAACGCTCGGCTCGGGCCCGCTCCTGATAATTGCACACCTATTGTTCCCAACGTCCAACCCAAGCAGCGGACGAAAGAAAATGGAGGCAGAGAGAGGGGAAAACAGGCCTCCATAATGAGTCCACTACAGCTGAGTAAATATTCTCTAAAACAATATGAACTGTTTTGCCCCCCCACGCTGGAGCAACACGACCCTGTTGAGCGTTTGGAGAGAGAGGTGCAATGTCTCAATACACCTGATGTCTAGATTAGCTGAAGAAACGAGCGGCGCGCTAAACTCACCATCTCCATGTTGCTTGCTGTTTGCTAATCTAAAACTAGCCCCAAGAGTCTGTGACACAGCGCCGTTCTGTCTAAATAAGCAGCGAATGCTCCGCTTACTCACAACGTTTGAGAGAATGAGTTTGAGGACTGGCTAACAGTGTAACACGTTACAAGTATGTAATCAGATTACTTTGCGCAAGTAACTAGTAAAGTAACACATTACTTTTTAATTTAGAAGGAAATATCTGATATACTTTTTCAAATAAGTAACAGTTACTGAGTTTCTGATGTATTGGTGACAGCTCTGTCTTACTGTAGTTCTAGATTAAATGTCTAGTGAGCAGCGCATTATTGTACCATCCCAAAGAGGCACAAAATCACTTTCACAGATTTTTCATTAACAGTTCCCATCTGGTGAAATGAGCTGCCTAACTCAATCCGAGCATCTGAATCCTTACCCAACTTCAAGAAACGGCTTTAAACACATCTCTTCCATCTTTATTTGACCCTCTAACTCTAGCTCTCTGTATTCTAATTTTATTTTATCTAATCTGTCTTCTTTTTATTCAAAAATCACCCATTTGACGCTCTATCAATTGCATATTTATTTTCTAACTGCTTGCTTTTCTTGTAAAACTAACACTAGGTTTCTTTTTTCTATATGCTATATACTCGTTTTCCTAATAATAAAAAAAATCCTACGTGTACTGCGTTCGGCTAACCAGGACTTGTAATAGCACTTGCATGTTGTTGCTCTTTTGTTGGTTTTGATTGCTTCTATAATGTCCTCATTTGTAAGTCGCTTTGGATAAAAGCATCTGCTAAATGACTAAATAAATAAATAAAATATAGACATGATCTTACTGTAGTTCTAGACTAAATATCCACATGATATTTACATGACAAAATATCCACATGACAAAGTGATGATGTTACTGACCATTTCCTTGTATCATGCATGCTGCATATTACTGATATTAACTATATGGCTCCGCGTTATCGTCCAGGCAGAATTATTATTCCAGCCACTAAAGACAGATTCACAAATAACCTGCCTGATTTATCTCAACTGCTCTGTGTACCCATAAATACAGATGAACTAGACACAATTACTAGCAACATGGGAACTATCTTCTCTGTCGTTAGAAACTGTTGCCCCCATCAAATTAAAAAGGTTAGAGAAAAAAGTGCTGCGCCATGGTACAACAGTTATACCCATTCTCTCAAGAAAGAAACTTGTATTCTTGGCGCAAATGGAGAAAAACTAACTTGGAAGTCTTTAGAATTGCGTGGAAAAACAGTATGTCCAGCTATAGACAGGCTCTAAAAACTGCAAGAACCGAGTATATCCATAAACTCATAGATAATCACCAAAACAATCCAAGGTTTTTATTTAGCACAGTGCCTAGATTAACAAATAAACAGATGTCACCAGATCTAAATATTCCCTCACCTTTTAATAGTAATGACTTTATGAATTTCTTTACTGATAAAATAGATAATATCAGAAATACAATAACAAATGTAGATTCTACAGCATCTAGTATTTCAGCTTCATTCATCGCACCCAAAGAAAAACTTCATTGCTTTACAACTATAGGACAGGGTGAGCTAAATAAACTTATCACTGCATCTAAACCAACAACATATTTATTAGATCCTGTACCCACAAAATTATTGAAAGAGTTGTTACCTGTAGCAGAAGAACCGCTTCTCAATATTATTAACTCCTCGTTATCTTTAGGTCACGTCCCAAAACCATTTAAGCTGGCAGTTATTAAGCCTCTTATTAAGAAACCAAAATGAGATCCTTGTGAACTGGCAAATTACAGGCCCATCTCAAATCTTCCGTTTATGTCAAAAATATTTGAAAAAGTAGTGTCTGCTCAACTGTGCTCCTTTTTGCTAAAAAAATATATCTATGAAGAATTTCAGTCAGGTTTCAGGCCCTGCCATAGCACAGAAACTGCACTTGTTAAAATTACAAATGACTTGCTTCTTGCGTCAGACAAAGGCTGCATCTCGTTGCTAGTTTTACTTGATCTTAGTGCTGCGTTCGACACTATAGATCATGACATACTGATAGATCGATTACAAAACTATACAGGTATTCAAGGGCAGGCTCTAAGATGGTTTAGATCCTACCTGTCCGATCGCTACCACTTTGTTTATTTAAACAGGGAGTCATCTCAATTATCACCAGTAAAGTATGAGTACCACAAGGATCTGTCCTAGGTCTCATTATTTTCATTATATATGCTGCCCTTGGTAATATTATTAGAAAATACGAGTTAGTTTCCATTGTTATGCTGATGACACTCAACTATATATCTCAACAAAACCAGATGAAACCTCTAAACTATCTAAGCTAACAGAGTGTGTTAAAAATATAAAAGATTGGATGACCAGTAATTTTCTCCTATTAAATTGAGATAAGACAGAGATGTTACTTAATTGGACCTAAAAACAGTACACAGAATCTCTTGGATTACAATTTGCAACTAGACGGATGTAATGTTACTTCCTCTACAGTTAAAAATCTGGGTGTTATATTAGACAGCAACCTATCTTTTGAAAATCATATTTCCAATGTTACAAACAGCATTCTTCCATCTTAGAAACGTTTCCAAGCTACGGAACATGTTAAGTGTTTCTGATGCAGAAAAGTTAGTTCATGCATTCATGACCTCTAGACTGGACTATTGTAATGTACTGATAGGTGGTTGTCCTGCATCTTCAATAAACAAGCTACAGATAGTACAAAATGCTGTGGCTAGAGTCCTTACCAGGTCAAGAAAATATGATCATATTACTCCAATTTTACAGTCTCTGCACTGGCTACCTATTAAGTTTCGTATCAGTTACAAAATATTATTACTTGCCTATAAGGCCCTAAATGATTTAGCTCCTGCATACCTAACTAATCTTCTATCACGCTACTATCCAACCCGCTCCCTAAGGTTGCAAAACTCTGGACTCTTGGTAGTACCTAGGATAGCAAAGTCCGCTAAAGGAGGTAGACCTTTTTCATATCTGGCTCCCAAACTCTGGAATAGCCTTCCTGATAACGTTCGGGGTTCAGACACACTCTCTCTGTTTAAATCTAGATTAAAGACACATCTCTTTAGCCAAGCATTCATATAATGCATCTCACAATCTTGTACTGCCAGTCTATCTGAACAAATGCACATTATTATGCTTTAGCTTGGGTTATACTGATAATTTCATCCAGGGTTATTCCTGGATGGAACAACTGCTACGCTAATTGTCTTACTGTTTCTATGTTTCTGCCACGGGATGTAGCTAGGAATTACACAAGCTTCAGTCTGGATCCAACCCTTAAACGATCTGAGATGACCGAACACCTAATAAGAGACGATGACAACCCCTCGGAGGACCTCAGAGGAAGCCAACCATCAGCGATTATACTGACTCAACCAAAGTCTGCCATAAATGGAGGATCAGCACCTGGAGACAACCTCTACAGCCCTGACCGTCAGCGGAGTCTAGGACACATAGATGAGCCCCAGAGACAGATGTCCAGTGAGGACCTCGTCACCTAGACATCCATCGGGGAAAGACCCCTGGAACCCCTGGAACCACTTACACTCTGACTTTGCTGCAGTTGGAACAAACTACTGATTCGTCTGGCCGGAGGGGAACTGCCCCCCGACTGAGCCTGGTTTCTCCCAAGGTTTTTTCTCCATTCTGTCACCGATGGAGTTTTCGTTGCTTGCCGCTGTCGCCTCTGGCTTGCTTAGTTGGGGACACTTCATTTCCAGCACAATCATCGACTTGATTGCACAGATATTATTTAAGCTGAACTAAGCTGGACAATGCCATTACTAAATTCTATAATGAAATGCATTCAGCTGATAATTGAGTGTTAAATTCTGTCATTTTACATTATTGACACAATTTGCCTATTTTGATATTGTGCAGTGCTTTGTTACAATTTATATTGTTAAAAGCGCTATATAAATAAAGGTGACTTGACTTGGCATGATCTTACTGTAGTTCTAGACTAAATATCCACATGATCTTAGTGTAGCTCGAGACTAAAGTAGCTCTAGACTAAATATCAACATTATCTTACTGTAGTTCTAGACTAAATATCAACATGATCTTACTGTAGTTCTAGACTAAATATCAACATTATCTTACTGTAGTTCTAGACTAAATATCAACATGATCTTACTGTAGTTCTAGACTAAACATCGTCACGATCTTACTGTAGATCTAGACTAAATATCGATACGATCTTACTGTAGTTTTAGACTAAATATCGATACGATCTTACTGTAGTTCTAGATTAAATATCGACATGATATTACTGTAGTTCTAGACTAAATATCGACATGATCTCACTGTAGTTCTAGACTAAATATCAACATGATCTTACTGTAGTTCTAGACTAAATATCGACATGATCTTACTGTAGTTCTAGATTAAATATCGACATGATCTTACTGTAGTTATAGACTAAATATCAACACGATCTTACAGTAGGTTTAGACTAAACATCCACATGATCTTACTGTAGTTCTAGACTAAATATCGATCACGATCTTACTGTGGTTCTAGACTAAATATCGATACGATCTTACTGTGGTTCTAGACTAAATATCGACAAGATCTTACTTTAGTTCTAGACTAAATATCGGCGTGATCGTATTGTAGTTCTAGATTCAATATCAACACGATCTTACTGTGGTTCTAGACTAAATATCAACATGATCTTACTGTAGCTCTAGACTAAATATCAACATGATCTTACTGTAGCTCTAGACTAAATATCAACATTATCTTACTGTTCTAGACTAAATATCGATAAGATCTTACTGTGGTTCTAGACTAAATATCAACATGATCTTATTGTAGTTCTATACTAAATATCGATACGATCTTACTGTAGTTCTAGACTAAATATCGATCACGATCTTACTGTAGTTCTAGACTAAATATCGACAAGATCTTACTGTAGTTCTAGACTAAATATCGACATGATTGTATTGTGGTTCTAGATTGAATATCGACCGATATTACTGTAGTTCTAGACTAAATATTGACATGATCTCACTGTAGTTCTAGACTAAATATCAACATGATCTTACTGTAGATCTAGACTAAATATCAACATGATCTTACTGTAGTTCTAGACTAGATATCGACATGATCTTTCTGTAGTTCTAGACTAAATATTGACATGATCTTACTGTAGATCTAGACTAAATATCGACATGATCTTACTGCAGTTAGACCAAATATCAACACGATTTTACAGTAGTTTTAGACTAAACATCCACATGATCTTACTGTAGTTCTAGACTAAATATCGACGTGATCATATTGTAGTTCTAGATTAAATATCGACACAATATTACTGTAGTTCTAGACTAAATATCGACATAATCTCACTGTAGTTCTAGACTAAATATCAACATGATTTTACTGTAGTTCTAGACTAAATATCGACATGTTCTTACGGTAGCTCTAGACTAAATATCGACATGATCTTACTGTAGTTCTAGACTAAATATCAACATGATCTTACTGTAGTTCTAGACTAAATATCGACGGCTCTTTCCGTGGAGCTGAAGATATCCCATGATAACAGGTATTCTGCTGTTTGGATTAAATACCCCTGGGTTATCGAAAATTCAGAAGACGGAAACAGCTGTCCAAAGCCTCTTACAAGGCTGCCGTTTGATTGAAGCTGTGGGAAGAGCGGTCAGCAATGAGACTAGACTATAAAAATATGGATACCATCATGATCTCACAGTTTGGAAGTGAAACTTGGTGATTTCAGAGATCAGAATGGACAAAGAGAATGAGCTGCGCTTTGCAGCTGTTAGTTCAAAGTCACAACAACCAATCTTATCTTTTCTGGCTCATGCATCGCCTTGGCCAAGGCCGCCTGGATAACCACCCTGTGAGAGCGATGGGTAAATCTTTTCCCTAGACTAAATATCACACGATCTACTGACATTCTAGACTAAATATCATTGATTGTACTGTGTGTTCTAGATTGAAGGTCTACCAGGACACGATATTACTGTAGTTCTAGACTAAATATTGACATGATCTCACTGTAGTTCTAGACTAAATATCAACATGATCTTACTGCAAGTCTAGACTAAATATGGTATATGTGCTTTTGTGCTGAGGTGTTTGTTCTGTTCTCAGACTAAATATGACATAGTCTGGGGTTAAAATTTTCTAAATATCCTCTCTCCTCATGTAAAAGCTGTATCTTCTAAATACCCTGTCTTACTCTGTTCTAGACATATGTATGTATGTATGGACAGGTTGATGGCTAAATATCGCTGGTACTTGTACTAGTGACAATAAATATCTACTACTACTACTACTACTAAACATCCACATGATCTTACTGTAGTTCTAGACTAAATATCGACGTGATCATATTGTAGTTCTAGATTAAATATCGACACAATATTACTGTAGTTCTAGACTAAATATTGACATGATCTCACTGTAGTTCTAGACTAAATATCAACATGATCTTACTGTAGTTCTAGACTAAATATCGAAGTGATCGTATTGTAGTTCTAGATTAAATATGGAAATGATATTACTGTAGTTCTAGACTAAATATCGACATGATCTTACTGTAGTTCTACACTAAATATCAACATTATCTTACTGTAGTTCTAGACTAAATATCAACATTATCTTACTGTAGCTCTAGACTAAATATCGATACGATCTAACTGTAGTTCTAGACTAAATATCGACAAGATCTAACTGTAGTTCTAGACTAAATATCGACGTGATCATATTGTAGTTCTAGATTAAATATCGACACAATATTACTGTAGTTCTAGACTAAATATCGACATGATCTCACTGTAGTTCTAGTCTAAATATCCACATGATCTTACTGTAGCTCTAGACTAAATATCCACATGATCTTACAGTAGCTCTAGACTAAATATCAACATTATCTTACTGTAGTTATAGACTAAATATCAACACGATCTTACTGTAGTTTTAGACTAAACATCCACATGATCTTACTGTAATTCTAGACTAAATATCGACATGATCTTACTGTAGTTCTAGACTAAATATCGAAGTGATCATATTGTAGTTCTAGATTAAATATGGAAACGATATTACTGTAGTTCTAGACTAAATATCAACATGATCTTACTGTAGATCTAGACTAAATATCAACATTATCTTACTGTAGTTCTAGACTAAATATCGACATAATCTTACTGTAGTTCTACACTAAATATCAACATTATCTTACTGTAGCTCTAGACTAAATATTGATACGATCTTACTGTAGTTCTAGACTAAATATCATCAAGATCTTACTGTAGTTCTAGACTAAATATCGACGTGATCATATTGTAGTTCTAGATTCAATATCGACATGATATTACTGTAGTTCTAGACTAGATATCGACATGATCTTACTGTAGCTCTAGACTAAATATCAACATTATCTTACTGTAGTTATAGACTAAATATCAACACGATCTTACTGTAGTTTTAGACTAAACATCCACATGATCTTACTGTAGTTCTAGACTAAATATCGACATGATCTTACTGTAGTTCTAGACTAAATATCGACAGTGATCTTACTGTAGTTCTAGACTAAATATCGGAAACGATATTACTGTAGTTCTAGACTAAATATCAACATGATCTTACTGTAGTTCTAGACTAAATATCATCATGATCTTACTGTAGATCTAGACTAAATATCAACATTTACTGTAGTTCTAGACTAAATATCATGATCTTACTGTAGTTCTAGACTAAATACATGATCTTATGTAGTTCTAGATTAAATATAATGATCTTACTGTAGTGCACAGACTAAACCTGGAGGAGTGGGCTTACTGTACATTCTAGACCCGAGGAGCAGTTTGGGGATCGGTGGTTCTTGCTCAAATATCTCAGTCGTGGACACTTCCTGCCAGTTCTAGACTAAACTCACAACTTTGGGTTACCTCGGGTTTCAAGTCCAACGCTCTATCCATTAGGCCACGACTGACATGATCTCACTGTAGTTCTAGACTAAATATCGTCAAGATCTTACTGTAGTTCTAGACTAAATATCGACGTGATCATATTGTAGTTCTAGATTCAATATCGACACGATATTACTGTAGTTCTAGACTAAATATCGACATGATCTCACTGTAGTTCTAGACTAAATATCAACATGATCTCGCTGTAGTTCTAGACAAAATATCAACATGATCTTACTGTAGTTCTAGACTAGATATCATCAAGATCTTACTGTAGTTCTAGACTAAATATCGACGTGATCATATTGTAGTTCTAGATTCAATATCGACATGATATTACTGTAGTTCTAGACTAAATATCGACATGATCTCACTGTAGTTCTAGACAAAATATCAACATGATCTTACTGTAGTTCTAGACTAGATATCGACATGATCTTACTGTAGCTCTAGACTAAATATCAACATTATCTTACTGTAGTTATAGACTAAATATCAACACGATCTTACTGTAGTTTTAGACTAAACATCCACATGATCTTACTGTAGTTCTAGACTAAATATCGACATGATCTTACTGTAGTTCTAGACTAAATATCGAAGTGATCGTATTGTAGTTCTAGATGAAATATGGAAACGATATTACTGTAGTTCTAGACTAAATATCAACATGATCTTACTGTAGTTCTAGACTAAATATCATCACGATCTTACTGTAGATCTAGACTAAATATCAACATTATCTTACAGTTCTAGACTAAATATCGACATGATCTTACTGTAGTTCTAGCATGATCTTAATGTGGTTCTAGACTAAATATCATCAGATCTTACTGTAGTTCTAGACTAAATATCAACATTATCTTACTGTAGTTCTAGACTAAATATCGGGATCGGTGATCTTGCTGTGGTTCTCATCTCAGTCGTGGACACTTCCTGCCAGAGCTGGGATTCTAGACTCACAACTTTGGGTTACCTCGTTTCAAGTCCAGTTCTAGACTAAATATCCACGATGACATGATCTCACTGTAGTTCTAGACTAAATATCGTCAAGATCTTACTGTAGTTCTAGACTAAATATCAACATTGATCATATTGTAGTTCTAGATTCAATATCGACACGATATTACTGTAGTTCTAGACTAAATATCGACATGATCTCACTGTAGTTCTAGACTAAATATCAACATGATCTTACTGTAGTTCTAGACAAATATCAACATGATCTTACTGTAGTTCTAGACTAAATATCGATGATATTACTTGTAGTTCTAGATTCAATATCAACATGATCTCGCTGTAGTTCTAGACAAAATATCAACATGATCTTACTGTAGTTCTAGACTAGATATCGACATGATCTTACTGTAGTTCTAGACTAAATATCGACATGATCTTACTGTAGTTCTAGACTAAATATCGACGTGATCATATGTAGTTCTAGATTCAATATCAACGATCTCACTGTAGTTCTAGACTAAATATCAACATGATCTCTGTAGTTCTAGACAAAATATCAACATGATCTTACTGTAGTTCTAGACTAGATATCGACATGATCTTACTGTAGTTCTAGACTAAATATCGACATGATCTTACTGTAGTTCTAGACTAAATATCGACATGATCTTACTGTAGTTCTAGACTAAATATCAACACGATCTTACTGTAGTTTTAGACTAAACATCCACATGATCTTACTGTAGTTCTAGACTAAATATCGTCAAGATCTTACTGTAGTTCTAGACTAAATATCATCGTGATCATATTGTAGTTCTAGATTCAATATCGACACGATATTACTGTAGTTCTAGACTAAATATCGACATGATCTCACTGTAGTTCTAGACTAAATATCAACATGATCTCGCTGTAGTTCTAGACAAAATATCAACATGATCTTACTGTAGTTCTAGACTAGATATCGACATGATCTTACTGTAGTTCTAGACTAAATATCAACATGATCTTACTGTAGTTCTAGACTAAATATCGACATGATCTTACTGTAGTTCTAGACTAAATATCAACACGATCTTACTGTAGTTTTAGACTAAACATCCACATGATCTTACTGTAGTTCAAGACTAAATATCGACACGATCTTACTGTAGTTCTAGACTAAATATCGACGTGATCGTATTGTAGTTCTAGATTAAATATCGACACAATATTACTGTAGTTCTAGACTAAATATTGACATGATCTCACAGTAGTTCTAGACTAAATATCCACATGATCTTACTGTAGTTCTAGACTAAATATCAACATGATCTTACTGTAGTTCTAGACTAAATATCATCACGATCTTACTGTAGATCTAGACTAAATATCAACATGACCTTACTGTAGTTCTAGATTAAACATCTACATGATCTTACTGTAGTTCTAGACTAAATATCGACATGATCTTACTGTAGTTCTAGACTAAATATCGACGTGATCGCATTGTAGTTCTAGACAAAATATCGACACGATCTTACTGTAGTTCTAGAATCAATATCGACATGACCTTACTGTATTTCTAGACTAAATATCCACATGATCTTACTGTAGTTCTAGACTAAATACCGATGCGATCTTACTGTAGTTCTAGACTAAATATCAACATGCATTTACTAATCTCACCTGCAAAAAAGCACATTCATGCTTTTTCAAACATTCAAGCATGTTTTTCCCAGAGCCCATGTTAGCAAATAAATCGGAAGCAGGAGCAGCATGTCATAGCGTTGCATTAGCTGTGGGTGCTGCTCCATTAAAGTGCTCCTATTATGGATTTTTGAAGATGATCTTTCATGCAGTGTGTAGCACAGCTATAAGTGAATGAAAACATCCAGCAAAGTTTTAAATCTGAAAGTGTACAGTGTATGAAGTGTTTGTCTCTCAATAGAAAGTGTCGACTCTGAATTATTGAAATCTGAAGTCGTTTTTAAAATGAATCCCTGTTTGACGTCAACATGAAACATTAGCATATTCCTCACCCACTTGTTGGTCTTTTCACGTTGGTCTGAATGAAAATGCAATTCATTCTTTGCCACTAGGTGCCGCTTTTGGATCGTTAAAATATCTGTTTTCCTGGTAACGCTGTAAACAAAGTAAAACTGTGCTCTGTTTTAAATTAAATCGACCAATCACAGCAGATTAGCATCATGCAAAGGAGGGGTTTGGAAAAATGAATCCGAGCAAATCGTTTGGGAGTCGTTGAGCAAATAAGGTAAAATAAATGCACATTGTAAGACAATGAAAGTGTTTTTTGACCTTGCATGCATGTCAACCTGTTGATTCCTACAAATTTGAACCTTTCATAACCCATAATAGTGGCACTTTAAAATGACAATCTACATGATTCGACAAAGAATTACCAATTGCACAAAATAAGCTTTTATATATAACAGCCCTTTAGCCTTGAAGTAACACACCCATTGTTTTAAATCTGTCCAGCCTGGAGAAGGTAACTGCCCACATGACGTGGGGGGAAAACACCACTTATTAATTTGTTCCTTCATTTTAGTTGAATCATAGCTCAATTAAAATGAGAGAACAAATTACTAGAACACGATCACGATTATTCGAGAGAACAAATTCCTAATCTCTAGCTATATTCTCTTCCCATGTGCTCATAACACACGGTGACTCTTCACATCTTACCACTCAAGGGTTTAGGTCGCATGTAAATTGCGTGTAATTTAGATGCAAATGTGGTCTTCCTCCTCGTGTAAATAAGACAGTGTTATGGAGGAAGCCTTACATTGATAATCAGCATGGAAATCGGTCCCAACAGCTGCAGTACATTTTGTATTCACAGCAAGGTGTAAATGGGAAAGGGCCGATGGAACACAGCAAGGCCACACACACATACACACACAGAGGTTGGCGCAGTCTTTATGAGCTATTATTTTTATGGCAATGAAAGTAAAAGCAGGTTGAAGTGGGCCACTCTAACCTTGATGTGACTGACTCTGACCTGAATGAGAGCATGAGAAAAACATCTCTGGGCTGCAATTAGTGGCTACACTGAGTCAGGCGTGCATCAGCGCAGGTGAGATGCGAAGCTCTCCTCCAGACCAGGTAAGTGACAGCAATGTGCAACGGAGGGAATATAAGGCCCGGATCTGCTGAAGGACACATGGATGTCTCTGGACAGCGCAGCAAACCAAACTGACAAAGAAAAGGCTTTTCTCATGAAACAGCTGTGCGGTGACCAACAGCGTCCTCTCAGAAGGCGAGGTGGCTGTAATTGAGTTGTAAATACGATGTGGCTCTTTGGCCCCGTGTCAGTGTCCAGTGCCGCCCGCCTTCTGCCCACAGCAACGGCACCGTTCCCGTTCCCCAAAGCCGGGTCCCGCACTGACAGATGCGCCGATCGTCTTGGACAGAGTGAATATGTAGCAGGATCTTACTGGCTCTCTGCTCACAGGCTGCCACATTCGCTCAGCGTCAGCCTCCAAACTAGCAATTAACTCCACAGCCCCACTCGGCCCTCCTGTGCCCTGCGGCGGACTGACCCGCCCCCACAGCACCGATACGAGGATCAAACGCCTCGAACGCAGACCTGATGAAGACTGCAGATGTGAGTGAATGAGGAAGATCTGCAGCAATATCTGAACAAACCACAGGACAACACAGGAATCAGCCTTTCCACAACCCAATATATTCACTTATATACTAATACCAACTAACATTTATATCTGGTAGTTACGTTGAATAGCATCTCAGTGAACAAGAAATGTTCTCAGAACTTTGGATGACATTCTGACAAGGTTATGAACAAACATTCTTCAAGCAACATCGAAGTTATCTGGTCTATAATAAGATTCTCAAACCATTAGCATAAAGACATCACATATACATTGTTTATGGAGCATTTTGTCCAAAAGGTTTTACTTGGATTTCTTTCTAACTTTTTTTTTTAAAATGTAACTACATGTTTCAGGATGTTCAGGGATAATTCAAAAGTAACATTTCCTTTTTTGTCTGCAAAATTATAATATTGAATATTCTCTTAATGTTTCCAAAATGATACAATGTTACATTCCGTCAACCTTTACAAAATTATAAACTGGAATATTCTCTTAACGTTTGCAAAATGATACAATGTAACATTCCCTTAACGTTTACAAAATTATAAACTGGAATATTCTCTTAACGTTTGCAAAATGATAAAATGGAATATTCTCTTAATATTTGCAAAATGATACAATGTAACATTCCCTTAACATTTACAAAATTATAAACTGGAATATTCTCTTAATGTTTGCAAAATGATAAAATGGAATGTTCCCTCAACTTCTGCATGAGTAAAATAAAAATAACGTTTTTAAAACGTAAAACTGGTAAACAAAAACAAAAAAGGTATAACCTGATTGCCCTGTAAGTCGCTTTGGATAAAAGCGTCTGCTAAATGCATAACTTTAAATGTAAAAAAAACTTAATCCTTCAGAGAACATTCATAAATAATGTTTTCATAACTTATTGGGAAAGTTAGAAAAACATTCTACGAAACATTTTTTGTTAGCTGGGATGACACTGATGTATCTGCGTCACAAAGTAAATACAGTATATCTAGATCTATATCCAGAGAATCATTAACACCTTCATAATATACCGCCCAGCCCTTACCATGCATTATAAACAAACAGTAACAGCATATGACTTTCTGTAGAGCTGATTTAAACTATGGACGCAAACCTACTGTGAAAATAGTTACACTAATAAATCTGATATGACTGCACATGCATATTCCTCAGTTTCATCGATTATGTTTGAATGACCCGTCATTTACAAACATCATTATTTTAACCTCTCCTATCTTATATGAACTGCACTAATGTTTAGAAGCTGAAAGAAACAACGAGGCCAGACTGAACGTTTTGATGTCAGATCAGAAGTGTTTGGTGTCTCGTGTCTGGATTTTCGTGCATGTTTTAGCAAATAATCAGTCATTTGAGGAGCATCAGGTCAGTTCAGTAGCTCTTCTGAGTGTGCTCAGGACAGCCGTGGTGAAGCCGTTTTTTCCACCGAGGGCTATTCGCAGCTCAACGGCTCCTGTATCACTAGTGCTGGAGGAGGTTAGAAGCTGACAGCAGTAATTACGCCAGCATGAGCGCTGATCTTCCACCTTGGGAAAGATGACACACACTTTCAGCTCCGCAGGGTTCACGCCGCTCTAATGAGAACTCAAGCTCCAGTCCCTTTCACCTTCACCGGGCACTAATTAATGCATCGAACCCTACACGCATTCCCTGAGTCTCCATTTATGAAAGCTCTCTTGTGCATATGCATATGGTTGTGTGTGCTTGAGAAATGGGCTGATTTGTGTACGTCTGGTAAACGAACGTGCTGCATCAGGCTTTCGTGACATCACTCATTAAGGAAGTTTATATTGCCGTGTTTATGTTCTGTAGTTGCTGAACAAAAGCCTAAATGAGGGCGAGCTGGAGAACTTGAAAGGGCGACCCTAAACAGATCATGATGTTTGTCCTGCTATTACGCTACTTTGCTCGTTAGACCGATAAATTTGAAGCATAGCAGTCTGGGTTGGCCTTATTATTAAATGTGCAGAGAAGCTGAGGTTCAGGGACAAGATAGAAGGATAGGCATTCTCCCTTAAAACGCCACGAGGCAACAAGGAAATGTGCAAGATGATGGCGAAAGAACCTGGCTTAGCCAAAGATCTTTAGCACTTTTAACTTAAATCTGCAAACAAGCTCTCGGCGAAGCCTCCGGGGAGTGATGTCATTGAGCGTAAGCCGAAGAGCACAATGAAGAGGGTGTTTCATTAGCTCTAACATGCCTGACGTTCATGGGTTTACTCTAAACCGCTGCTCTTTAGTGAAAAGAAACTGCATTAAATGCTTCAAAGTTTGAAACAATGAGGCCAGGGCGAAAGTTTAACGACAAGAATCAACAGAGTCCATTGTCCTGCTTCAGCAAAAGTCCCACTCTGCTCAAAAGATTAATGAAGGGTGACAGATGGACGGAAAAAAGAATCACTTATATCTCAGAAGGCACAGAAATCCTCATGATCATACAATTCAAACAACCGAAGCTCTGTTTTAACACCGTCCATCATATCACCAACCAAACATTCATTTTAATTTTTACAGGAGGAAACCAGAAGGATTTGAAGAGATACTTATGTATGGGATTTACATAATTACATGTAATGAGGCTTTCAGTGTAAATGCATGCAACAGAATCTCACACACTGAGGAAGTTCAGATTGATATCTAATGGATACACTTTATTTCAAGTCCACTGAAGACGTTATACTAACTATAAGTAACTTTGCAAGTCCACCTGCAGGCAGTGTTGGGGAAAGTTACTTTTAAAAGTAATGCATTACAATATTGCATTATGTCATAAAAAGTTACTCTATATGGAAACAATTAATTACGTTCTTTGCATTACTTTTTATCACCTGGTTTGGGCTTGCTTATTTGTTTTTTAATAACAGCAAAAACTGTATTGTTGTATTTTTGGCTACTGTAGGGGACCTTTCACACTGAAATCTGGATGGAGGAGTGCCTCGATTTCTCTCAACACAGGGACAAGAGAGCTGTCAGTGAATAAGTTGGAAAACAAAGTAACTTTACACTGACTACAGGTAACTCATTTAACTATTGGTAGATTGTTAGGTTAGGTTAGGGTTAGTACATGTGGTTGCAAAGTTACACATAGTCAGTAGAAAATAATTTCTAGAGTTTTGTTCCATTTGAGTCACTGCCATTCCTCTCTAATAATGTTTTCGGATATAAACTTCAACATGTCGATAAAAGACTGTGTAAAGCAACAATGTGTAAATCTTTGAACTTGAATTCTTTCAAAGACAATTGCACTCTCAGAAATAAAGGTACAAAAGCTGTCACTGGGCGGGACTTTTCAAAAGGTCACTTTGTACACTTTTGTACCTATTAGGTACACTTTTGTACCTATTAGGTTCAAATATGGACACTCTAAGTACTAACATGGATTGTTAAGTTACCGCCCCAGTGACAGCATTTGTACCTTGATTTCTGAAAGTGTGAAATGGAACAAAAACTCTAGAAATTACTTTCTACTGACTATATGTTTGTACCTAAAGGGTCCATTTTGGTACCTTAAAGATACATATTAGTACTTAAAGTGTCCATATTTGAACCTTTTGAAAAGGTACTGCCCCAGTGAAAGCTTTTGTACCTTTACTTCTGAGAGTGCAATTGTCTTTGAAAGAATTCAAGTTCAAAGATTTACACATTGTTGCTTTACACAGTCTTTTATCGACATGTTGAAGTTTATATCCGAAAACATTATTAGAGAGGAATGGCAGTGACTCACAGTACTGTAAGCATTGCTAATAGCGCCGCACCAGATGCTGATATGGGAGATGATGTCAGCATCTGGCTCCTAATCGCCGAGCAGAGGTGAAAGGTCATCTTCTCACGCCGGGCCGTCACCTCATCCAGCCGAGGGAGAGTGGAGCGCGGGCGAGAAATAACAACAAACCTCAGCGGCTAAAAAGGAAAGGAGGAAGTGACTTACAATAGACGGGACCTTTGATCCATTGCTAAAGGAAAACTTCTCTTTGGGGCGTGAAGTATTAATGTGAAAGTGACTCTACCCACTGCACATTTGTTACAGCAAATAATGGATCCTAAAATTAGTACACAATAGCAGGCAGACGGGCGACACTCGCACCCTGCCTTGTGCAGGAAGGGGAGAGGGACTGATTGTATGAAAATGAGTGATTTGCCGGCACTCAGACGTGTCAGAAGTGGCGACGGGTAACGGCAGGCGAAGGTCAAGCTCCCTGCCGGTCTATTGTGAGGAGAAGGCCTTGAGGACTCTCGCTCCGAGCTGCTTCTGTGCAACACAACTCCTCAGGTGTGCAATCAATCCGTGCTATGCTTATCTCATAATTTACACACGTTGCCGCCTACGTGTATGATCTCAGCCATCCGTATTCTTAAACGCTTGTTATAAACGCTTTTATCCAAAAGAGGACAATGGAAGTAATCAAAATCAACAAAAGACCAACGATATGCAAGTCCTGTGACTAGTCTATACACAAAGCAAGTTTTTTTTCTATTATATAATAAATAAAAAGGAAACAAATAGAATAGAAAAGGTGTAGAGCAAGTAGGGTTAGAGGCATTTTTTTGCTTTTTATTGGAAGACATGAAGAGACTTTCTACCAGCATAGCAAAAACATTTTTGAACTAAATCACTTACTCTGCCTTTAATCTTACATCATCTCTACTGCTGGACAGGTAAACTTCACCTCCTGCCAAACGAGCAGAATAAAGGAACACGCTGTATAGGGCTTTCACAGGAAAACAGATGAATCATTAAAAATGGAAGCTACTGTGAAATAAGCAGAATGTAATGGACAAATAAATAAAAAACATGTTTGTACACAGAATAAAATGGTGATATGGATGAGTGTCGGTGAATGCTGAGGTGAAGATACCAGAATATCAGCAGATACACTCAAACATCTTCACTACAACCCGCCAAAATAAAAGTTTCATTTTACTTAAATTCTGACAGAAATATGTTACTTTTGTTAATCATAAATTAATTTCTCGAAGTAATATTTTTTTTTTTATAGTAACAAAATGACAATTTTTTTAAAGAATATCACACATTTTCTAGAGGTTTAATTTTAATCTTATGTGCAGTACGTTGTTTGCCAACATATCATTGATAATAATAACAATAATAATAATAAAATAAATAGTTACATATTTGTGTGATTACATAAAAAAATATTAACTATATTTTTACAGTTTTATGCCTTTAATTGATTAACAACATTTTTGATGACAAAATAACACAGAATTTCTCAAATAATAAAACATTTTATGAGGCACTTTTATAGTAGACAAAATTAAGAATTGTTAAAGCTGATAAGACATTATTTAAATTTATACAAATGTAATTATACCATTAAAACGGAATCCAGAAAAATCAAAGCAGAAAATGTAGGATAAATAAATATAATTAAAATTAAACCAATTTATTATGGACTCTAACAAAATGTGATTTTTTTCGTTGCTGTTAAACTTTGAATAAAATGTTGCAAATTGTATACATTTGATGATTTTGATTAATTGGATGTGCATTTTGTTTACTAAACTTTAATTTAACTATTACAACTGAATACATAACAGTAAAAAAAAAAAAAAAAAAAAACAGGAAACAAATCAAACTGATTAATTAATAAGCACCCTCTGATGATGATGGCAGGGATCTAGTATGGCATCACAACACTCATTCAATGGGCAATGATACGGTAAAGAGTCTGCATTTGTGCAAAGCAAGCCACCCTAGCAGAAATTAACTATGTTAGCAGCAAAGCTAGTGTTCTAGTAAGAAGATAGAACAGTAAACGGTAAGTAAATAGTAGTTCCACACAAATAAACCAGCCATGGCTGAGCTCAGCATTTCAGTAATAAAGTACACTGGCGTGTTTAGAGTGCAGTTTATCTGCAGTATTGCTAACTTCACTTCACCGCATGCTGTTTCTTTAAAGCAGTCTGACAATTACACCATTCTGATGGAGAGAGGTTTTACAAGGCCAAGCTTTAAAAAAGTGCTCTGTTGCACATTACCATTTTCTTTTGTGGATTGAATGGAATCCTTCCCAGGTGCCGAGGTCCTCCAGCGCTGGGTTTGGGAACAGTGGGGGCCTGGCTTGCATGCTATGTTTTTTTTCCCATCAGGCATGGGTTCAGGGAACCGCGTGTGTCGCCCAAACCCGCCGCCACTGTGAAGCGCATTACCCTCACCAACAGCAGGGATTACAAGATCTAATTTCCACTGAGTCTGAAGAGCCTTTACACAACAAGAGCCCAGCTCGCAAGTAGCTTGTTTATGTTGGTCGACTGAGAGCTGGTAAACGTTTCAGTCGCGGTAACTGAAGGCTCTGGCTGCAAATGCGCTCCTTTACCAAAAAGTACTATACTTCAAGTTTATTGTATTAAGTATACTTAAGTAAAGTTCAAGAATATTTTTTAAGTATACTTGTACTCCTATACACTAAAGTACTCCTGTGGCTCAGTGGTTAGAGCATTGCGTTAGCAGCGCAAAGGTTGTGGGTTCGATTCCCAGGGAACACATGTACTGACAATACAAATGTATAGCCTGAATGCACTGTAGGTCGCTTTGGATAAAAGCGTCTGATAAATGTAAATATATGTAAGTACTCCTTGGGACTAAATTGGCCCACTTTCTAGTATATAAAAGTATTATTTTAGTATAACAGTAGTAAACTGAGTACACGACTAGTTTTCATCTATGTTTTTATCTTGTACTGCAACTATACTAAAAGTGAACTTATAGGTATACTAATAGTTTACTAATTAAAATACTTGTAGTAGCATTTTTAGTACACTTTGAAGTATAGTCTACTCATTTAGTAGTCTTATACTTAAAGTATACTCATACTGAAGTGAACTTTACATCATACTTTAAGTATGCTACTATGTCCATATTTAGGTATTAATTTGTATATATTTTGAATATCTGAAAACATCAACAGAAAGAACAGAGTATCTGCTTGTAAACA
This sequence comes from Gymnocypris eckloni scoliostomus, assembly GCA_027564155.1. Classification (NCBI taxonomy): domain Eukaryota; kingdom Metazoa; phylum Chordata; class Actinopteri; order Cypriniformes; family Cyprinidae; genus Gymnocypris; species Gymnocypris eckloni. The sequence continues at coordinate 29,270,700 of CM050414.1, forward strand.
AACACGTTTTATTCTAGCTTCATGCATTCTGTTTTAAACACTTGAATGTGTGTAAGTTTCATAAATAAAGAAATAAACTATATTTTGAACAAAAAGCTGAAATGAATTGTATTCAGAATGACGTAGATGGAGTCGATCAACACACAAAGCTTGACAGTCATTATTACTCTTCATTGGTGATATTTTATTCATAACGTTACTCAGTTATGATGCTGTTTTATGTCTGATAATGGTGTTAGATTACACGTGGAAGCATCTGTTGTTTCTAGTGATGGGTCGTTTTAATTATTCGTTCATTTTGAGTCTTTCAAGTCTTCGGGTTTTTCCGAGTTGTTCATTCATCACGTGACTGCCCCGTAAGCTAAACCTATGCAGTCTAAGAGAAAAATACTTAATAATAATAACCAACTCTTTAGTTTATTACCTTTGTTACCAGATTCAATGTTATGGAAAAGAACCATCATGACAGAAATTCACACTTTTATAAACTGCAAGAAATAAAAAAGCTACAATTTGAGACCAGAAACGCATCACGTAACTGTAAGAGCAAATAATAATAATAATAATCCCCGTTTGTAAGGAAGCTTGCAAATTAACTAATTTCTCTATCCAATGCTGTCACGTCACGTGATGGACGAACAACTCGAAAGGTGAACTAATCAATTCTCTTTCTGGGTCATACTGCATATGTTTAGCTTATGAGGCTGTCACGTGATGAACGAACGACTCAAACCTGAAGACATGTGAGGTGAGCTAATCTTAGTCTAAAGACCCAGGTCAACACTGAATTCATTGTTTCTGTTACTTATAGCATTATAGTTTTGTGTTGTTTGTAGTGTGATCAACGTTTGCTAAGCAGTAGATGTGTTCGGGAAGTAACATGTAACATTTTAATTATGTTTTTCTAAAAAGAACAAAATTAATGAAAAGATTCGTTCATTTTGCTGAACGAGACTCAAAGGTCCGAGTCGGTAAAATGATCCGAACTTCCCATCACTAGTTGTTTCTGTTTCTTCTTCACTTGTGTTGTTTTGGTAATTCTGTACAGTAGACGTGTTCTAGCGCCTCCTACCGTATAACAATGAAAACACGGATTCTAGCAGCACATATATTTAGACTTTTTCTAACTATAAGTCAAGAATACTTAAATGTAATTTTAAGTATATTTCTGAGAAGTACATTCAGACTAAAAGTATACTTTATTATTTTTAGTTTAAAAGAAGTACACTAATAGCACACTTTAATAAACTTATTTTTTGTAAATATTTTATGTGAGATCAGACGACTGAAGAAACCTGATTTCACTGAACATCTGAGGAAAAGCAAATACAGTTGTTAGAGTCCCCTGTGAGCTGAATATATCAACATTACTGAAGATCTACACTGAAACCTGCACTTGGTGCTTTAAAGAGATATTTCTACCTGATCCAACCCACAGAAAGTAGTTTTGGTGGTATAAATAAATGCATTTAGTGATATTAAATTACATTTTGGGCTTAATCTAGATGTTTGTGGGTTTTTTCCCAGTGTAATCTATATTAATTGGATTATAGCTAAAGAACATGAAAACCCTCAAATTGTCCCTCATTTATAAGCTGAAGAAATGTAGCATCATTAATTGATAAACTGACTAATTTAGCTAATTTTGTGACTATAATTACATAAACTTAAAAATTAGTTTGTTTTAGGCAGAAAGCAGCATTTTTAAACATGGAAAAGTGAACATTATGCTTGAGTTATGTAATTAAGAGTCACTAATAAGATGTGTTTGTTCCAGGGGGTTTTGCGTTCTGAAACATGGAAAAGTGAACATTACGCTTTCATTACGCCATTTAAGAAATGCAGAGAAAGAAGTTTAACGCATTTGTGTTTCTGCTCGTGTAAACACACACAGTTCATGTGCTTGAAATGACCACACAACTGAAACGCTTTCTAAAGTCATAATTAGCTTTAGCTCTCCTCTACCCTCGTCATCTGATTGCCCTGAATTCCTGGTAATAATAAGTTGCTGACATTTAGAAGCGAAACAAACTAAATTTTCAAAGGCATATTGAGCATTACAGGTAAATTCTCCAGGGTCTGACAGACAGCTCTGATGACTAACGCCCGGCGTCTGAACCGGTCGCAGCTGGTTCTGGGTATTTAATAAACATGTAAACAATCCAGTTCACCTCATTAGGTGATTGCAGAGAGCCACGCTGTCCATAAATCAAGAGTCAGGTTATCACGGTCTCTGATCTAAACTGTACCGGGCGCCCAGCTGTCTGCGCTGCACAAACTGTGAACAGCAGGCTGTAAAGAATTAAATTCCTCCTGACTAGTTCACCTTTCCTCCTCCTCAGTACTGTAACATACAGGAGATGTGAGCGTCAAAAGACCAGCAGTCGCAAGATACACTTACATCAAAGCGTACGAGAAACGCTGCAGTCTTAGGACTGACTTGACTATTATTTTCATTGGTTTTTATGGATACACTGATATGTGTTTTTCATGTGTCATCAGGAAGAAACGCTCTGATTCTTTACCATCGCGGGTTTGTGCTACTCTGTTGGTATAGACAGTCACCAACAGTCACGTTCCAGGAGTAAAAACTTGTTTTATTCTTAACAGTATCTGATAAACCTTTAAAGACAGACGTGTTGTGAGCAAAGAGTTTATGTTTTCATTGAACCCATCTTTTTGCATTAATTCAACTTATTTAAAAAAAATAATGGAATTTGTAATAAAAAACTACATTACCCATGATGCAGTACAGAAAATTCCACCAATCAGAGTCACAGCGAGCACGAAAGAGCTCTCCTTCCTACACACTCAATAGAAATATATGAATATTTTGCAATAAAATTCTATAGATACAACCAACAATTTTAAACGAATAGTTTATTTTTCTGTCATTTTGAATTTAATTATGTCATTCGCAATGCTTCATGGGATTGTAGTTCCCTCACTACAGCTGTTAAGGTCACAGTCTTTTTGTATGTTTTTATTTTTTGGTTCATAGTGTTCAAATCCCTATAAGAAAACTCAATGGGAAAAAATGAGCGACACTTATGCTTTAGACCACCCCCCCAAAAAAACAGATGAAATTGGCTGAAATGTTTAAAACACATGCAGACTGGAGATGAGTTGAACTGTGTCGTTGTCAGTGAGATCCTGCATTATGTCATTGTCTCCACAGTATTTCGCAGTACTTTAATTAGAAACACGATCCTGACAAGTATTGGACATTCAAACCATCGTACACATTGCAAGGACAGCATCTTTCCACGAGTCTCTGACGGCGAACGCGGCCCAATGCGAAGCACATGTCGACTTGAGTTCAGTGATGGGGATTTGCAAGAGATTAAAGTTCAAGCTTGATTTTAGGGAATCTAAGCGCTATTGACAGGAGCAGCAGATCACATGGAGTTGCTGGCCGTAATCAGAACAAGCCTTTAATCACGCAGGCTTTCAACTCACCCGGCCGTATCGAATTACCTCACATCCGAGTCACAGCATATGGAAACCGCTCACCTAGACGCAGTCGCACTCGGTGAAATGAATCGAGTATTGTAGATTATTGAGGGGGTCGTGCTGTATTGTGTCTAATTTGGGAGGCCCGGCTGAATGAGGAAGCGAGGAATATCCTGACTACATCTTTAACCTATTCAGGCAGAATGATGTCATGATTAGAAGAGGAAACCGGCCAAAAAGCAAACACCCCCCACGCACCGAAAACGTAGAAAGAGGAACGAGACGAGAGAGATCAAAGCGCAGCAGCACTATGGAGAAGGATGGCTCGTCTCCACACCAAACACACGCTGGATCAGCGCTGGACGTGATGAGGTGACGCTGGACAGAGAGCAGGAGAAACATTTCAGCACAACTTCCAAAGAAACTCAAGCCTTTCCTGCATTGTTGTCATCATCATTTCCAGCATATTTCCTGCAGAATTCTCCTCGCTTTAAAATGTGACCCTGGAGCACAAAACCACTCATAAGGGTCAATGTTTGAGTAAATAAGCTTTCCATTGACGTATGGTCGATAGGACAGGGTTACTCAAGTCTGGCTCGCGAGATCCACTTTTCTGCAGAGTTTAGCTCTAATTCTGATCAAACACGAGCATGAGCATGCTAATCAATGTCTTCAGGATCATTAGAAAATCACAAGTAGGTGGGTTTAATCAGGGTTGGAGCTAAACTCTGCAGGAAAGTGGATCTCGCGAGCCAGACTTGAGTATCACTGGGATAAGACAATATTTGGCTAAGACACAACTATTTAAAAATCTTGAATCTAAGGGTGCAAAACAATCTAAATATTGAGAAAATCGCCTTTAAAGTTGTTCAAATGAAGTTCTTCGCAATGCATATTACTAATAAAATTTTAGTTTTGATATATTTACGGTTGGAATATTTTCATGGAACATGATCTTAATATCCTAATGATTTTTGGCATAAAATAAAAATGTATAATTTTGACCCATACAATGTATTGTTGTCTATTGCTACAAATATACCTGTGCTGCTTATGGCTGCTTTTGTGCTCCAGGGTCACAAATATGAAAATACTGAAAAATTGAACATTATTTCATGCTCCCTTAAAGCGTTAATAAACTGCAGTGTTTTGACCCAAACATAGTCTCCAGCAATACACACAAGTGTTAGAGCCATAAAGAACATTAATCAATTTGTAATATTTTTCTATATTATTGTTATATTCTTTGTATTAAGAGTGCTTGTTATTTGATATACAGTTCGCATATTTTGTGATAGTTGTATTGCATAAATGACTTTTCATAGGTCGGTTTGATTTCATATGTAATACATATGCATTAATGACTGCTGATAGTTTGAACTGTAAGAAGAAGGAAGGGGCTCGGTGTTAGACCGTCTTTTGACTGACGTGTAATGGCGATCTATTACTTTCCGTTCTATGCCATTTCCATAGGGACTGGTACAAAGATTTGACTAAAACACGTTTGTCTGGATACAACAAAAATCAAAAATACTTATTTAAGCTTCATATTATATATGAAGATTTCATTTGCAAAAACAGATTAACGGAACTTAATATATATATATATATATATATAAAACATTATTCTCCACATATATCCCGATCTGTGAAAACAGGTCGTATACAGTGTATACCTGTGTATACAGGTCAGGTGACAAGGCTACTTTCAATTTGAAAAGAAGCGCTAGCTGAGAGGAGTTTCGTCAAAGCTGACTCAAAGTGATCGAGGATGGATCATTTCGACGGACTTAATGAACCTGTGATATCTTCTTCAGGGCCTAAAATGAAAATAAAATCTGAAACGTTTTCACGGAGCTTTGCAAAAGCAGTGCGTTACATTGATGAGAGAAAAACTCTGTGTATTGCGTGTAATCACATCCATAATCTATGATCGCAACAACAACAATGTTTTTCAGGCATCTACATCGTCATCTGAGGAGATTACAAAAATTAAAATAGTGTTTTTAAACTCTAAAACATGAAATGTGGAGTTATCTGCTTTTGCCAAAAAACGACTGTTGGAGCTATCTGCTTTTGCTATAAAACAAACTTATAATATGTTAAAAAAACACTCTTAAAGAACGTTAATTTTACGAATTGTCTGTATTTGTTTAGTTATTGTTACTTAATCAAAACAACCCAACTGCAGTTTGTTTGATATTACTTGGAATGCGCAATAAAGAAAAATGTGATTTCTGAAAAAAAAGTTATCGTTTTTTGCAAATAAACCGTCAAAAAAGCCCCTTCCTTATAGAAAATAACTACAAATTTCTTAACGTTCTTTATAGATCTAACAAACACGATAAGTGTCTGGGAGCTTTCTGTTCAGATAATAAGCACCAACACCTGATAGAAAACAATAAGCAAAAGGAAGTCATCTAAAAGTACAGAATTCTAAATCCAAATGTATATACATGCATGAACAGTATGTGATGCCACAAAAAAGAATGTCTAACAAGAATGTCACAACGTCTCATTGCTCTTACAACAGCCTGCACTATCTTTGTGCAAAATATAATCTGTAACATCTCAGTTTTGATTCTGTGGGATCACGCGACCCAGTCGTGTTCTTGGCAGGCTTCATGAGATGCACATGTTTAGCAATGTGAGAAGCTCTTGGCTGCGGGTCGCAGGGAGGCCGTGCAGAGTCACTTACTGTACTGTTCTCAGCTGATAGCTGGATGGATCTCGTCCAAACCCTCAACGAGATCCTCAAGAGACCGAGGACTGAACTGTCTGATTGTGTTCCTCGCTTGTGAGCGGTTTGACAATACTGAGCTGATGCTCTCCGAGAGCACAGTGTTCCAAATCCACAGAAAAACACTTCCTTCAGGAAGGACACCTGATCTGCTCTCTTCATTAGAGCGAGGGAAACATGTAATATAGAGATCAGGTCCCAGAAGTCCCACAGGCTTTGCATGTAACCGCTGATCCGTATCTATAACGTGATCTAAACCGTTACGACACAGCCAATGTCTTCTGGTAATACGCAGCTTTCTGGTGTAATTGCGGGTAATGCTTTATTTTGATGATATAAGTAACTTTGCAACTGTCTGCTTAATATCTGCTAACACTTTCTACTGACTGTAAGTACCGGCAAGTACATCAATTACAGTTTACTAATACTCTAACTTACATTTATGCATGTCAGATGCTTTTATCCAAAGCAACTTAGTGCATTCAGGCTATATTTATCAGTATGTGATAGAGTATGAGAGCTAATGAGCTAAGGAGAGCTAATACTCTAAACTAATCTTCTAATACACTAACAAGAGTGAATACTCTAATCTAATAATCTAACAAGAGCTAATACTCTAAACGAATCATCTAACAATAGCTAATACTCTAAACTAATCTTCTAATACACTAACAAGAGTGAATACTCTAATCTAATACTCTAACAAGAGTGAATACTCTAAACGAATCATCTAATACACTAACAAGAGTGAATACTCTAATCTAATACTCTAACAAGAGCTAATACTCTAAACCAATACTCTAATAATCTAACAAGAGCTAATACTCTAAACTAATCCTCTAATACACTAACAAGAGCGAATAATCTAATCTAATACTCTAACAAGAGTGAATACTCTAAACGAATCATCTAATACTCTAACAATAGCGAATACTCTGAACTAATACTCTAATACCCTAACAAGAGCAAATACTCTAAACTAATACTCTAATATTTTAACAAGAGTGAATACTCTAAACGAATCCTCTAACAAAAGCTAATACTCTAAACTAATACTCTAACAAAAGCTAATACTCTAAACTAATACTTGATGAGAGCTAGTACTCTATACTAATACTCTAACATGAGCAAATACTCTAACGATAGCTAATACTCTAAACTAATAGTCCAACAAGAGCCAATACTCTAAACTAATACTCTAACAAGAGCTAATACTCTGAACTAATACTCTAATACTCTAACAAGAGTGAATACTCTGAACTAATACCCTAACAACAGTGAATACTCTAATACTCTAACAAGAGCGAATACTCTAAACGAATCATCTAATACTCTAACAATATCGAATACTCTGAACTAATACTCTAATACTTTAACAAGAGCGAATACTCTAAACGAATCCTCTAACAAAAGCTAATACTCTAAACTAAAACTCAATGAGAGCTAGTACTCTATACTAATACTCTAACGAGAGCTAATACTCTAAACTAATACTCTAACAAGAGCTAATACTCTAAACTAATACTCTAACAAGAGCTAATACTCTGAACTAATCCTCTAATACCCTAACAAGGGTGAATACTCTAAACAAATCCTCTAACAAAAGCTAATACTCTAAACTAATAATCGATGAGAGCTAGTACTCTATACTAATACTCTAACACAAGCAAATACTCTAACGAGAGCTAATACTCTAAACTAATACTATAACAAGAGCTAATACTCTAACAAGAGCTAATAATCTGAACTAATCCTCTAATATCCTAACAAGAGCGAATACTCTAAACTAATAATCTAACAAAAGCTAATATCATAAACTAATACACAAATACTTTAACGAGAGCGAATACTCTGAACTAATACTCTAACGCGAGCAAATACTATAAACTAATATTCTAATGAGAGCTAATACTCTAAACTAATACTCTAACAAGAGCTAATACTATGAACTAATCCTCGGTTGAGAGCTAATACTCTGAACTAAAACTCAAATGAGAGTTAGTTGACATGTTGCAAATTACTTAGCTGATCACCAAAATGAAATGTAACATGATTGACAGATCTATTGTTTCTTTCTGTTTGATGTAAACAAATAATTATTATTGCAATGTGTGTCCCACAGACAGTGTTGGGGAGTAACTAGTTACATGTAATGGCCAGTGGCGTTCTGTCCATATAAGCTGTGAATGCGCCGCATACCCAGGCCGTCTGAGAGAATGAGTTCACGGCTAATTAATATAAACATGATTCTAAATTTGAAATGTGACAAAGCTTAATAAAGCGTTGGGAATAAGTATGTAAATTTGTTTATGGAAAAAGTGGAAATTTTCTGTAAATCTATGTCAGTGACAGGGCTTCTGGGCAAGCGGATTCTCCTCAGCTTTGGCGCCTCCGCTCTGTTGCTATAACTTGTCAGGATTGTAGCGTGTTTTAAGTGATTTGCTGGAATGCGGCTTATTTCATGCGCGAGGTAAGCTGTCCGCGAAGAGCTCGCCCAACCGGAAAAATGCGCTGTTGCTGCCAGATCTCGATTGCCGAAAATTACATTGTGTTTGATGCAAAACTAACCCGACGAAATTATATGAAAAAAAAACATCATACCTGTGTATTTTCATGCTTTCTCAAGCAAAGCAAATTTTGAAAGTCCACTAAAACCTATCTGGTCATAGAAAATGTTGACGTTATTGTCAACATGCCTAAGTAGCAAATAAAAAAAAGTTTATAAAATGCATATAAAATTTGAAATAATAACAAACATCAGGGAAAAAAAATGGAAACAATGTCTTTGAGTTACCTTACAGTTGCAGTCCTTCTGTGATTTTATTGTTGTTTGCAACATTACTTGGTAATATTTTAAAGATATTTATTATTATTATTATTATTTTTTCTTTCTTTTATTCCCAGTTAATATGAGTTAAAACTCCCACCTGGATGGCAATACTAGACCATGCAAAATACCAATAAAAAAAAATCAGTTGATGCAGAGACATATAGACCGGGGGAATCCCCCATCTATCCACACTCTGAATATTATGTATCATAACGTAACGTGTAAATGTTATTTGGCGGTTTTTACTTGGAAAATCAGCTGTTTTCTAGCATTTGAATAACTATGGATAAACCTGAAATGATAGAAGAAGGATTGAAGGTTAATTTAATTTACAAATAGCCTACGGTAATAATGTGCATACTTTTAAATCTCCTCTTTTCCTCTTTGAGTGTGTCCTAAAAGCGACGAGGGAGGGGGGGGCGTCTTAATCTTAGCACTCGGCAAACCCGGTTAAAAAAGTCTCCGCTCGCCACTCGTTATGACATTACGTAATTTGATTATAAAACAAATCGAACTGTAAACAGTTACAAGTTACTCAGATTATATTTTTTTATTTACATTTACTTATGAAAATGTTAATGATTTTGACAAAGAAGGTAAAATCTGAATATTTTCAAACACACAAAAACAAATCTGTTTTTAACCTCCAAATTATCTCAAAGTAAAAATACAAAAAAAGGAAATAAATAAGAGGTGCTGAAATCTGATTTTGTGGCTTCTGTGCTTTAAAATTAAACCATTATAAGATGAATTCATGTAATGAAGGATTGTTAAGTAGGGCCTACTAACTGTAATGTTAACCTGGCCTGCTTTAAATGTCTGAAAATGATTAAAGAATTGAAAACATTCGTTAGAAATCAGTTACATTGCTTTGATAAAGTAATTAATGATAAACTAGCTGTGCTAGTTTAATTTCTCAGACTTGTTTTCTGAAGTGGTGTTTAAAGGTGGAGAATATCTGAGGGAAGAGCACTTTGCAGAAAGCACACGGTGCTCTGGGACAGCGTTGGAGCAAGTCCAGTCCTGCTGAGGGCAAGATCACTAAAGACATAACTCACACGGCCCTGTCACCACTTCAGTGCAAAATATGTTCTTGCCCCAAACTAAAACAAACAACACATCCATCTCCATCTGCACGACTTCCAGAAGATGAGGGGGAGACGGAACGGCTGCATCTGATTGGTTCTCATCTGTGCCCCCGCTTTGACCACCTTCAGGTTTTTGACATTCAATTAGAAGATGGTTTACACCTAAAAACCAAGTTCAGTGACTTTTCACTCACTGAAACACTCGAGGCTTCTTGGCAGAAGCTATGAAAATCTGACGTTTCACATTTATACTGATCTTCTTAACTGCAATCAACAAGACTTTGAGCCAGTTCTTCCCAACCATAACAATTATTCTGTGGTGTAGCAAATACTACAGAAAAACAAATGCAATTTCTAGATGGAAAAGTTCAGGCAATTATAAAAAAAAAAAGTGAATTCTATATCGTACTCAATTCAAGCTTGTAGAAGTTAAAGTATAAACGTTATACAATTATGTAAAACCTACTCAACTCTTCTGATACTGGTGTGTTCCCATCATGCACCGGGGCATGAATAATAGTAAGAATTACTCTTAGTAAGAAGTACTATAGTACTATTACTAGTAATAGTAAGAAAAAACTTTAGTAATACTTTATTTAGATATTCCACTTTAGACATTCTATGAACATTAAGTAACTTTGCAACTGTATGTCAACAAGCAGTCATTAGAGTATTAGTAGACTGTCTGCATATTTTTATGGCTCCACAATATACCGAGTATGATAAACTTTGCAAGTATATGGCAACTAACCCTAAACCTACCCTACTGAGAGTTAGTAGACATAAAGTTACAAAGTTACTTATACTTAGTAGAATGTCTAAAATGTAACCCAAACCCAAAATGTGTTAGTGCAAATTGTTACGAAGATTTTTTAAAGTAAATACTACAAGTTATTTGTTTCAGTGTAACATGAAAAGAGAAAAATGATTGGGTTTTGAGATATTTTTGTCCCACTGAAGAAACAATTTGCAATTCTGTCAAAAAAAGAGAACCATTTATTTGACCCTTCAAACGCTGCCTTCCTCTCTAACATGGCATTTTGTTTAGTTTCCCTTGATCCTAACACCGGGCTCCATCGTGGTTCAGAAAATAGCCATGAGTTATCCGATTCCAAGTCTAAACACATCTCAGTCGCCACACGTGTCCAGACGCCTGTGTTTGTTTAGGCCAGTCCTTCAACCCCTCATCATCTCTGGTTCTTTCCAATTTCACCTGACCCCTCGAATGTGCTCAAGATGTGTGCCACGGCTCTGGAAGCCATTTTCTCCCTGTACCTGATGATTGGGATACGGGCCGCTCTGGAGAAGAGCGTTCTCTCCTGCGGGAGCATGGCCTTCGCGTCAGACCTGATTAGACGCGGTGCTTGCGGAAAGCGATCAAGAAGCTGAGCACTCGCTGGTGACATGACAATTATCAGGGGTTTCCTTAATCCCGATGAAAGCTCTTCCTGAATTCTAATGCTGGTGAAGAAGAAAGCGATTAGCTAATGTATTCTGCTGGCGTGGATGTTCTGGAATGCTTTTTAAATCTGCTGATGAAAATAATGCAGAATGTAAAGACAGCACTGTTCACAAAGAGAAGGAAGCTCCTAGTACCTGAGATGGGCTTCTGTATTAAAGCCCATATACTGTAGACTACATTACAGCAATCATGCTCAGAAGAGAGGATTGACTCGCCTCAGCATTTATCAGGTCTGGAAGAACAGCTGTGTGCAACACTGGAAAACAATATTTAGAGCCATTCGAGAGCTTTTAAAGATCAATATCCCAAAGTTCTAGATGTGGAAAGTAGAACTGGATGGAGAGAACATGATACACATGCATGTATATTTAATTATCATTAAAACCATATTCGGTTATCGCAATTTCAACAACACAGGATATATAAATACTATCCAGCATAAAGCACGGTTTAAATAACAGTGTCACATGCACACGGCAGCAAAGTAGTTTTGTTTTGAGTAAAAACATAGCGGAAAACTGTGAGCGTTTAAAAGAGTACTAAATTAATTAATTATGTGAATGCACCTCTGAAGGTTCTGACCGTCTTCAGAGATTATATATGGCATTCTTCGCTCCATGTAATACCGAATAAAGTAGCAATGCCGCTTTGTCACGGAGGTTACGGTAAACAGCTGTAATTCTGCTGCTCCAGAAGCTCCAACTGCTGGCAGAGACTGGATTTACAGACACTTAAGGGGGTCGCACACCGAACGAGAAGCACAGCGTCGCACCATGTCTTTAAAATTTGAACGCATTGTTTTCTATGTGTGTACGCACACCGGCGGCATCATTTGGCGTCTGTCCGCAGCGCCCAGCAACGACTCAGATCGCTGTTCAAATTCCTGCCGCGCCACAGAGCGCCATATGCATTGTTTTATATTAAATAACATCATATTTGTCTCAAACCGTTGTTAATACATATACCAAGATACCACTGCTGCGAAATACTCTACACATTAGTTTTACAGCTTGAATAAAATGTAAACGTATAGAATTAAATGTATAATAAACGTAATCCTTTTAATCTTTTATATTTCTCTTGAGACATTTTTACATATGCAAAGTATTACAGTATAGGCCTATGTAACAATTGTCTGTCGTGATTACATTCACCGTCGTCGGTTGCTACCTACTGGATATACCAGGACACAACCTTTACAACACACTTCAGGTCATTTATTAGTATAGAATGTGCGCGTCTGGTGTGCGATTCCTCGAGTTGTCCTAGACGCGGCGCTGCGCTTCGCATCCGGTGTGCGACCTCCTTTACATTCACATTCTGCCTGGACTGAAAACCAGACCGGATTTGCATGCCCTGCTGTAAACTTTGACTGATTGATGGAAAACAAGCTTATGTGAATTTTTTACAAATTAAAAAAATTGGATAAGGTATCTAGAATTTTTTATGGAGCAGATAAAATACATTTAATAATCAGGGATAATTTTGACGTAACTCTTTTCTTGTTTAAAGGCTGAAATGTTTTGATGACACTTTATTTGAACATTTCAGACATTAGATAAACTCTCGTCATTTAAAATCTGGACATAATGTTATTGTTTTAGTGTTTATGTAAAGAAAAAAAATATTGTTTGTTGATTTTAAATATAAAACTTGGTGAAACGATTTATGTGTTAGTGCATTTTTGAACATTACCGTGATACTACTGATAGCCGTGATAATTTAGGCTACTCTAACCGTGATAATAAATGATCATACAGTTACACCTCTAATGCACGTATGTGTTCGTAGCAGGAGATTTCTGTGTGATGAAGTGCTGTCTGAACGCTTCCTCCAGGCTGTAAAGTGGGCGCCACGGCTCTGGACCCTAAGGAGCTGTCAATCAAAGGCATGAATCATTCAGAGAGCCTTTATCTTCCCACCAGTGCTGCAATCCAGAGCCTTTCTACGTCTCGCGCTCACTTACATATCTTTCACCTCCACTCCTCCTCTTATCTTCACCTTTCCTCAGCTTCGCAACAGTTTCTCATTCATCCCTTCAGCACTGCAGGGACTCGGCTGTCAGCACAAACAGAAAGCAGCGAGCCCGGGGTGTAGAGATCAAGAGAAAGCCCTGTGGCATCACACGAGTCTGACTGCGATCTCTCTCTGATGCGAATCAGTGTGAGACAGTAATCTGGACTTGACTCCAACATTTACGGTGGGAGGTAACCAAGCACTTACAGTACAGTCAAACCATAATGTATTCAGATACCTTCAACATTTCTCACATTATCACAGTTTATTCGCTGTAGTTTAGAAAATGATATGAGCTCAGAGTTAAACCGTATCAGAACAAATTCATCTTGATAATGTCAGATAATTTTGATAGAAAGGTATGTTATGAATTTGGTTGAATAGCTTATTTAAGAACACAGTTAGCTCCAATCACCAAGCAATGCTTAATTATGTTCAGTTTGTGCTGTAAGAAGCTCGCATTAACAATTAAAGAAAACACCAAAGCAAAACATGCTCAGCTCTAAGCGTCTGAATCATTTTTAATACCATATTGTTGTCAGTTTTACTGGTAGTCCTCTGTATGAAGAATTTGTATGTATAATATGTCACAGTTTACTTTATTTAGCTATCCTCACTTACATAAATTAACTATAGAGTCCAGCACCCACTAGAAAAAAAAATATCAAAAATTACATCTGGTGTCTGAATAATTTTAGTTTTGACTGAATATGTAGGGCTTATGAGATCTCATCATTTGGTTGCAGTTGATCATATAATGCGAGCAGTTTTATCATAAGGAGGCAATAACACAAAGTGCAAGCAATACAAACTTTCAAACATAGTAAAACTACAAGCAGGAGGGATATAGGAATAGTAAAAGCATAGAAAAATATATAGTTTATAAGTCCACAGAATGCAGTTAAGTGTTCATGGAAGAAATGAGTTTTAGTAGTTTCTTGAAGATCGTTAGCGATTCTGCAGCTTTTAAAAGATCAAAGGAAAGTTCAAACATTATGAAGCTGTCCCACACTGATTGATTTGAGCCATGCTGCTGTATTTTTGACCAGTGTGTTAGACTGCATTCCTGTCCATCATGGCTGTATGACGAGCAGATCCCATCACTTTGAAGCAAATGTGCTCCAACGTCTGAAAATCCAGAACTGTCACTAAAGAAACATATTTTCTGCAATCAAATAAATATTTTAATCTAAAATGTTATGTTTTATGAATGTGCAACTTTTTGCCAGAGATGTGTCATGTCAACTTTATTTATAATTATTATTAATAATTACCCTTTTATACAATACTGATTGTGTCAAAGTATCAAAAAAGTAAAATAGTGTGTATAATGCAAGAGTTAATGTGCTCATTAGAATTTTTGAATTCGTTTGAATTCCTTAGGTTTTAAATACCCTGCAAGCGCTGTGCACATTTTATTTTGACTTTAATATCAGCAGCAATTCGGCGTCAAGCTGTGTTTAAAATAAAAAACTGCAAATACTGTGGAACCAAATAAATGAGAAACGAATTATTTTTTTACAAAAAACGTTATCACTTAGATCAGGGGTAATAGATCGCTCGCGCTTTAGGTCAGTGTTTCTCAACTAGGGGGGCGAGAGATAAAACTCAAATATAATACATTCATTAATATTATGACTCGCATGTTAAGTAATGTAAAAAAATATATAGCCTATAAAAAAATAACAGTTCCACCTCTCTACGTATTCTGTGTTTAGGAGGAGAAATACGGTTCTCATCAGACTCTCAGACTGAACGGTGGCTCAAAAACTCTGTATGAGTATATGATACACAATCTACAGCTCTCAGTTGGATAAAAGAAGCCAGTGTCACACTAATAGCCTAAAGTTTTGATGGGTGACTATTGTAATCAAGGTTAAGGATGATTACAGTGACATGATCGTGTATTAGGCACGTTATGTCTGTTATAAATGACGAGCAAACGAACCGTGTATGTGCGCTCTCGGTTCACTCATATTTCTACTTGAATACAGCTCAGTATATTCACGTAGTTGTTTTTTAACGGATGCTCGCGTGTGTTGGAGAAGTTTGTGAGGATCAGTGGTGTTCATACGGGGCACCAGACACTCCAAACAGCTTGTTCTTACAGAGGAACTATTTACAGATGGCGTTGTGAATAGTGAATAATATTAAACAAATATTTGATTTATTATTATTAAATTAATGCAACATAAAGATACATCACAACAAGCCTTTTTAATTATTTATTTAATGTGTATTTGATCATTTATTTACTTTTCACTTGGTAGATCTCGGTGAGTTTTCTCCCTGACTTAGATTAATGTCAGACTCAGAAGTCAACAGGCTTAAAACGGGCGCTTTTATACATTTCGTTTTGAAACTCTTCCGCCATCGTCTTGTCTGTGTTACCTCACTCTTCTTGTCAGTCATCTCTCTTCACGTGATAAATACAATCTGATCTGTGATGTATAGGTCTGCACGGGACTGTTTTAGGTTTTATTCCGCACACACCTGCTCCCGCGATATATTCACTGTTTGTTCACATTTCTGATGAAAGGCCAACAAATAAAAGTCTAGTCTGCACACAATTTTATTTATTTAATTCGTCTTGTCAAGAGTCTTGAATTTATTGACTGAAAAATGTCAATAACGTTTTGCTGCCAACACGGAATAAAGTTTCACAGAGAGGAAAAAAGTTATACAAAAATTGTAGCCAGAGTTACCGACCGTTACCGCGTTGTATTCGGGAAATTAATCCCGCGGATGAAATCTGGTCGGGACAGCCGCAGCAATGCAGACCTAGACTGCTGTGATGTACGGATGTCGTCTGTTCGGTGCACTGCATTGAGCAGCAGCGTTCAGTTTTAATTGTAATGTCCTCTAACTGAACTAATTTATTTTTATTACTATAAAAAAATCTAAAGGACGGTGTGGGACAGTGCCACGGTGGGCAAGTGACGTAACGGTGTTGCGGCTTAACACCGGTATAACCGTCATCACCGTCTATCGCGGCAAGCCTACTATGGTCATAAGTTCTGTCGTCACAAAAAGAGTGCAATGAGCTTGCGACCATAGTTAGCTAACGATGCTTTTGGGAAACGCACCCCTGACTGATTATTTTGGTAGTGTCTGTTTATCCTCTGTATGGAAGGCAAGCTGCATGACCAAGCATTACTTCAATGACAGCTCAAAAGCAGCATTTGCCCTTCCAAATACAGATGAGACCAACCACTGATACAATTTCAATATTTCATGCTCGATCAGACCTGTTGGCGTCCCTTCACTGTTTGCGGCCTTGCCAGAATCAAGCCGTCTACGGCAACAGTTCCAACCCTGTCCTAGAGCCCCAACACTGCACATGTTGCACGTTTCATGTGTCTGACACACTTCGGGTTTTGGAGTCTCTACTACTGAGTTGATGACCTGAATCCGTTGTGTTTGATTAAGGAGACATGCAAAACTTTAGGGTTAGGGTAGAGCTGGGCAATATGGCAAAATAAAAAATCTCAGCCCAGATGGTCACTGCAGTCACCAGATCCAGTCCGTATCCAGATCAGATGGTCACTGTAGTCACCAGATCCAGTCCGTATCCAGATCAGATGGTCACTGCAGTCACCAGATCCAGTCCGTATCCAGATCAGATGGTCACTGTAGTCACCAGATCCAGTCCGTATCCAGATCAGATGGTCACTGTAGTCACCAGATCCAGTCCGTATCCAGATCAGATGGTCACTGCAGTCACCAGATCCAGTCCAGATGATCACTGCAGTCACCAGATCCAGTCCGTATCCAGATCAGATGGTCACTGCAGTCACCAGATCCAGTCCGTATCCAGATCAGATGGTCACTGTAGTCACCAGATCCAGGCCGTATCCAGATCAGATGGTCACTGCAGTCACCGGATCCAGTCCAGATGATCACTGCAGTCACCAGATCCAGTCCGTATCCAGATCAGATGGTCACTACAGTCACCAGATCCAGTCCAGATGATCACTGCAGTCACCAGATCCAGTCCGTATCCAGATCAGAAGGTCACTGTAGTCACCAGATCCAGTCCGTATCCAGATCAGATGATCACTGCAGTCACCAGATCCAGTCCGTATCCAGATCAGATGGTCACTGCAATCACCAGATCCAGTCGTATCCAGATCAGATGGTCACTGCAGTCAACAGATCCAGTCCGTATCCAGATCAGATGATCACTGCACTCACCAGATCCAGTCCGTATCCAGATCAGATGGTCACTGCAGTCACCAGATCCAGTCCGTATCCAGTCCAGATGATCACTGCACTCACCAGATCCAGTCCGTATCCAGATCAGATGGTGGATCAGCACCTAGAGATGACCTCTACAGCTCTGAACGTCAGTGGAGACCAGGACACCTAGATTAGCCCCAGAGACAGATCTCCAGTGAGGACCTCGTCACCTTCGGGAATAGGGAAAAGACCACTGGAACCAGTCGAGCCCTTACACTCTGATTTTGCTGCAGTTGGAACAAACTACTGGTTCGTCTGGCCAGAGGAGAACCCCCCCCCCCCCGAGCTTGGTTTCTCCCAAGGTTTTTTTCTCAGTTCTGTCACCGATGAAGTTTGGGTTTCTCTGGCTTGCTTAGTTGGGGACACTTAATTTCCAGCGATATCACCGACTTGATTGCACAGATACTATTTAAACTGAACTGAGCTGGATGATGACATCACTGAATACAATAATAAAATGCCTTCAACTGAAAATGTAGTGTTTAATCTTGTTATTTTACATTATTGACCCACTATTTTCCTATTTTTATATTGTGCGGTTGCTTTGACACAATTTGTATTGTTAAAAGCGTTATATAAATAAAGGTGACTTGACTATGTAAACATGGACGTGTTTGCCCAGGTTAGGGTTGTTGGAGGATCCAGGAACGCGGCTGGGAACCGCTGGTCTAAGGTCTCTCTGGTTGGCTCTACCGAGTGTGCATCTGTTTGAGATGATGATCAGATCCACCGAGCGCCAGCGCTTTGATCAGGGACACCTACATGAAAACCCTGCATTGAGAAGTGATCAGGAACTAGATTTTGGAGACAGCACTCCTCTAGAACGGTCCGTCTTCATTGATCTTTCCCATTCAAAGCCAACAACACTCAATTGATGGGCATCAGGACATTGGTAATCTCTGCAATAACGTATGAACAAACAGCGAATGTTTCAGCAGGCGCTGAGTTCAGGCTCTCTTTGTGAAAGGCTGCAAAGCTCTGATAATCCCTGTGTGTGAGGCGAGTGGACCTCTCAGTACATTACTCTGGTGTTAGTGGCTATAAGGTTGTCGTGTTGTTAGTGGCAGTGTTATTGTAATGCAATCCACTGGTCTGCTGAATGTAGCAGACAGCGAGTCTGACCGGAGCGTGGCATCAATTCTAATGGGCTTTTTAGGGCTGTAATGATGGGAATCTGTTCACGCCTCAACTGTCATGCCTAATTATGAGCAGCCAAACAATGACTCCATTCACACTGGATCGAGTTTCCTCCTCTCCTCCATTGGTTATCAGCATTAAGAGGATCCTGAAGCTGGTCCAGCTGTGTGAAATGTATATTCAAACGTGAATATACTGCTAGACACATTTTTAATCGTCTTAAGAAGGCAAAACCAAAATTTGAGAATCGGAAAGCAACACAACGATTCCGTTGCTCCCTGATGTCCGATTAGGAGAAACATGGCTTAATGGCGATGTGAGGAAACATTACTGCTCCCGATCTTTCTGGACTGATATCTGTAATCCTGCTCCATTTATAAAACATCTCATGTTTTGAAGGCATTTCCAGCTTTCACACGAGCGATGGAAAACAATGAAGTGATTACAGAGAAGCAGTAGCGGAGCCAGGATATTTTCATTGGGGTGGCCAGGAAAAGGACAGAAATCTTCATTATTTCAATATAAAAATATGTTTGACTTTAAAGTACTGGACTGTTTTAGTGTCTTAAACACAACTGAATACAATTAATTTGTACCGAATTGCAATAGTAGTGAATTAGATTATAATAGCCCACCAATTTTTGTATTCCTCACCTGCAGGTATTTTAATAAAGGGGCTCACTATAGCTTTATTGCTCAGTCAGTTTGGTTCTGGGTCTCAACACCCCCGAAGGCTTGTTCTCCATCATTACATACTCATGCAGATAACTACATAGTTCAAAGTTTAGTTAACTTCACCGAATTTCATATAATCAAGGAACTCTGAAGAAGTAAACAGTGAATGTTTAACATTATATTAGTAGTCAAAATAAATTAATTGCAACAGTTCTATCATACCTAAATTGAATTATATTGAATCCTAATGTGCAAGAATGTGAAAATGTGTCAACAGCAAATACATTCTAAAATATAAAAAGGATTGTTTTATGTATTTAAATAGGGTTTAGTTTTCGTACTTTACAAATTAACAAAAAATTTGCACATTTTCTTGTACAAGTGCACCGTGCTCACATTTACTTGTACATTAAATTGCAAATAAAAAATTACATATCAGCTTGCACCTTATATTGTGATCTCGAATGGCAGATTAATATTTTAGAACATGCATATATGTACTATATGCATGCACAGTTTTGCAGCTTTAATGGCATTTTAGCTGGCGACAGAACTACGATGTTGCATAGTTACTTGTGCATTTTATTAATGATTAAGTGACATAGAGTGGCGCCAATTCATGTAAAACGGCTGACAGGACAGGAAAGTTTTACTGACATATAGCGTTATAGTCTAACAACATCTCATCTGCAGTTCACTGCTGTTCTATAGAAGCTCATTTGGCACCTGTACCTTTTCTGCTCTTGTTTGACTTGAAGTTGAAATGAACGTCTGAAAGGTCTCTTGTTTGTTGTCTTTGTAAAGAGATATGGTGGTTCCGCATCTTAATTAATTAAATCCCAAAAAAGAATTCTTGCGCAAGAGCCTGGTTGTTCCAGATAGTTTTCTTTGAATTCTGTCATTACGAGAGTGTCTGTGGCGCCTGTCAAAGCCATGACTCAATATCTGATAAATGTCTCCCAGTCAGAGATGTTTATGTACACATGCTTTTAGCAGGGCACTTACCTTTAGAGGTTAGTTCTATAAAGAGATAATTGCTGTGTGAGTGAAGTCAATGGCCCTGCGTCTAGATACATTTGTCATAGCGTCTGTGTGTGTGTGTGTGTGTGTGTGTGTGTGTGTGTGTGTGTGTGAGAGAGTTTGTGAGGTGCATTTCCTTATGAGAAAACTTGCCTCTAACAAGGTCGAGTGTCAATATTTATGTTGCTGCTCAGGGTTGATATAACACTCATTAATCGTCTCCTGTGGTTGTGTATTAGAGAACAGAAGCAGTGACGGATCATCCAAATCCTGGAATATTCCAAAAGTAATAAGTGTAATCATATTTATCATCGATATTTCAAATGTACCCTGAAGAGATGACAGGCTAAAGCTTGTCAGCAGATTTCAGCAAGAAATCTTCCAGCCATTCTTATAAAAACACGAAATGAGTCAAAGTGTGCATTATCATTTTTACAATAAATTCTCACTGATGCTCTGACATTTTAACATCCAGATGCAGTAAGATATGAAACAATGGTGGGAGGATCAGTATTTATAAATGGGAGTGACTTTAACAGAGAGGGGCGGGGCTCTGTTTTGAAGGGGTTGGGCAATCGGGGAGAGGCGGAGCTGTATTTGAGAATGGGTGGAGGGTATTGACCGCATCTTCAACCCTACTTTGTGTTTGGAGAGGAATGTCTCTGTGTGATAGATATGAAGGCATCAGCCCCACGGCTACCATTAAACTTTTCATTTAGTGAAAAACTCACAGCAATTAAAGCAGGGATGCATCTTACATAAATGCTGGTTTGAAATGGGCTGTGTGTGGGAAAACAGGGTTGTGCAGGGACACGATCCCGAATACAATCCCTGTTTCACTGCAGACAATCATCATAATGTTCCTCACGCTCCACACATCTGAGAGAGTTTGATTGATCTAGTCTCCGTCCAAAATCGTTGGGGTCCAACAGCGATCCCTGAGGTGCGCCAGATATTTCTAGAAACTGTTGCTCTTGTGTGTTAAATTTCTAATTGTTCCTAATCATCATATCTCTTTGAATACAAGTGTTTGCTAAATGATTAAATATAACATAAATATCTGATCCTTGCACAAAGCTATCATATGGCTTCAGAAGACTTTTATCACAGGAAAATGTTAAGAAACAAAAAATTAAATGCCACTTCTTGAACATAATCTGAAGTAACACTACTTTGTTTTTTCAGTTTGAATTTGTTCACTAATGCAAATTGAATCAAGGCAACTGCATATTTCTTGCTCAGCTAATTTTCAATTAGTAACAATTAATTGATCAAAGCAATAAGTTTGGAGAAACATGAGCGTTGGAGAAACAGGAGCGTTGGAGAAACAGGAGCCTTGGAGAAACAGGAGTGATGGAGAAACCGGACGTCTGCGGTAAGGAAACACACTGGTTAGGGACGTGAGGTCTGGCTTGGTTCAGGTATGTGAACGATAGACCGGACAGTGTGTGATGGGAAGGAGCCTGCATTTGACTGGTGTCTTGATTGCAGGGGACAGGTGCAGAGAATCATAACCCAGGTTATTGTGATCTTTGGAACGTGGGTGCTGATGACTGGTGACTGAAGTGACTGAGACTCTGACAATGACTTAGTTTTTTGTTAGATAATCGGTAACTACCATTTTTCCACCATTACCACTACTCAAATCCCTCAGAAGGGGTTGCTAATTATTTAAAACTTTATTCTGAAGTGATTATGAAGTTATTCTGAAGTCGGTTTCAGTTTATTTTGATAGTCCACTTTAGACATTCTACTAACTATAAGTAACTTTGTAACTACATGTCAACTAATTTTATTAATTTGTAACTACGTGTCTACCAAGTCTCAGTAGGGTAGGTTTATGGTTAGTAGAATAGGTTGACATAAACTTGCAAGGTTTCTCATACTCGGCATGTTGTGGACCCATCAAAATAAAATGTTTGAAGATATTAAGCAGACAGTCTACTAATACTCCAATGACTGCTAGTTGACATGGAGTTGCAAAGTTACTTATCTAAATAAAGTGTTACCGAAAAGCCTGATAAGCTTTTGAGGTTTTTGTAAGTATAAATGTTAATTAGACAGCTTTAGTTATTAAATAATGACAGAACATTATTCTACAGCATGCTGGGAACTCATATACATTTAGCATTTTTTTGCAGCGTTGTTTAATGTAACGCTCTTTGTTCAGACAACTGACTTGTTGGGACAACATTTGGGGAGAGTGTGTTGGTCTTAATGTAGTTCAAATAATTCACATTTTTGGGACTCAAAAGGTCCTATAAACTAGAGCACATGCTGTTGCTTTTTTACCTTTATGGAGTTTAGCAGCATATATCAGACATCACCAGTTTATGGAAACACTTTAGGCATTCTCTCTCTCTCTCCTGTAATCATCCACAGAGTTTTATTTGGCACAGGATTTACGCCGGACACCCAATCCTCTCATTTTCTTTAGGCGTTCTGTCTATCAGTGTAGTGATTTGGTGGGGGAGATAATTGAGGGGAATTTAAATGACTTTTCTTTAGGATTCTGCACATTCGTCTCGTCTGTTCCAATCTCCTTGCTATTATAATTTTTACTGCAGCATAACCTGTATCTGTTCATCAGAAGCCATGATAGATTTAATTTACAGTAGGTGAATAATTCATGTCTCTCGCCAACAGTTGTTTAGCCACTTGAGAGTTTCTACACTCCAGATGCCCTGCACATTATAAAGTCAACATAATCTCAATACAGAATAGAGTAACTGTAATGTGTTGTCCCGCCATGTCCAATGAAAGACAAAAATGATTTGAACCTTGATAGAGTTTCAGCCCCCTGGGTTTCAAAACAGCGGGATTTCAATGCTCTCTTTGAAAGCAGAAAACATGCAACAAAGGGAGCTTTGGGAACAACTCGTTCTCATGAGAACGTCTTATAAAAAACATGTTTCATAGCACAAACAAAACATACAGCAACAGAAACACAACAGTGCACACGAGGCTTGTTAATTACTGTGACCCCTTCGTAAATGATGCTGGCACTGCACAATGAAAAACAGCAGATAAAATGCTTTTAACTATTGGCTTAAAAAGTTTTGTACACTGCAGTGTAAATACATTAAAGTGTAGTATGCATGTGCAGTAGTCTTATTCTACTATCCCTAACCTAACAGTCTACTAATACTGCAATGAGAGTGTAGCTGTAAAATGTCATGTCTAAAGCGAACTATTGAAATACATTGTAACCAAAGCCATTCACACTGAACATGTTTGTGCGTTCCACTACCGTGCCTTTGTTTTCTACACTTTTCTGATTTAGATATTTTGTCTTGTTTCCAGCCCAGATATCTAAAAATTCTTAACCCAAGAAGGATTTTCTAGACAAGTAAAAATTATTGTTTTCAGGAAAAATAAGTCAAAATGAAGTGAGTTTTTGATTAGAACACGCAAAATAATCTGCCAATTGGGTAAGCAAAATAATCTTGTTTTCTGTTTGAAATAAATTTGGTAATTCTGTATATTGTCTGATGGGTTGTTCTCAGGTGTTTGGTCATCTCGGATCATTTAAGGGTTGGATCCGGACTGAAGCTTGTGTAATTATGGGATGTTAATCTAGAAACAGAGAAACAAATAGAGGCATAATTAGCGTAGCTGTTGTTCAACCCAAGCTAAAGCATGATAATGTGCGTTTGATCAGATATACCTGCAGTACAAGATTGTGAGATGCATTATATGAATGCTTGGCTAAATAGATGTGTCTTTAATCTAGATTTAAAGATAGAGAGTGCGTCTGAACCCCGAACGTTATCAGGAAGGCTATTCCAGAGTTTGGGAGCCAAATATGAACAAGTTCTACCTCCTTTAGTGGACTTTGCTATCCTAGGTACTACCAAGAGTCCAGAGTTTAGTTCCTTAGGGAGCGGGTTGGATTGTAGCATGATAGAAGATTAGTTAGGTACGCAGGAGCTAAATCATTTAGGGTCTTATAGGCAAGTAATAATATTTTGTAACTGATACGGAACTTAATAGGCAGCCAGTGCAGAGACTGTAAAATTGGAGTAATATGATCATATTTTCTTGACTCTAGCCGCAGCATTTTGTACTATCAGTAGCTTGTTTATTAAAGATGCAGGACAACCACCTAGCAGTGCATTACAATAGTCCAGTCTAGAGGTCATGAATGCATGAACTAACTTTTCTGCATCAGAAACACTTAACATGTTCCTTAGCTTGGCAATGTTTCTAAGATGGAAGAATGCTGTTTTGTAACATTGGAAATATGATTTTCAAAAGATAAGTTGCTGTCTAATATAACACCCAGATTGAATGAGCCATTTTAGTCTTATCTTTTATAAAGAATATCTCTTTGGTTTTGAGACTTTAGTATTTGCAACTTCAGGGATCTTATCTTAACTTGAAATCACATCATATGATCCCTTTAAATAACAAATATGTGTGTTTAGAGCGACTTCAGACAGCAGAAAGTGTCCCGGAGAAGGATCTGTGCTTGTTCTCACAACTAATGTCATCTGGGTTGTGTTTTCTGAATGCTTTGCTCAAGGTTTTTGAGAATGAAGCCATCACACAACCTGCTCATGTTAACATCTGTATATCACTGTCATCTGATCACAGTACTGTAGAGTTTGATTGGATGCCGTGCATCACCGACACAAGAAATGCCAAATGCTTTCTCCTCATTTTTATTATTTGCATGTAGCGTTAAGTCCACATTTTTGTTTTCATGGTGCACAAGTTGTGAGCCAATAAACTACAGTATATACAGTACAGTATGCCTGGTTGTGTGTTGTTCAACAATGCTTACGCTGCAAAAATAGATTTTCTTACTAAGCATTTGAATTAAGATGCATTCACGTGACAAGTAAATTGACTTAAGATATTAAGTCTTGTTTTCTAAAAAAATATCAGAATTGTGTTAGTTTTTGCTTAAAACAAGCACAAGTATCTGCAAATGGGGTGAGAAAAAAATATCTTAATTCAAAGGCTAAACAAGAATATTTTTCTTGCCCCTTTGGCAGATATTTGTGCTTGTTTTAAGCAAAAACTAACACAATTTTGACATAATATCTTACATCATTTTACAAGACAAAAATATGAAGAAACACATATTTTGCAGAGTAAAACACTGAGCCTGTTACACCGGGAAACACATGCTTTATAAGTTCGTAACTGACCTTTTTATTCAGCCAACACATTTATTGTGTACAGTAAGAGTTTCATCCTCTAATTCAATCAGAAATGGACTTGTCTAAGGCAAGGAAAGCTAACACAAGCAGAGACTGTGAATCTGATGGTTTTACGCTGTAATGCTCGTCCTCGGGCTCACTTCATTAATGCTCAAGCCCTCGGTTTGCTCTCACATGATTTCATGAACTGAATGGTGCTCTTTGTGACGATGCACCAACAGAAGATTGTAGAGTAAACTCAATAAAATCATAAGAGCGGAGCGCAGCATCCAGCGCACAATTATAGCTCTCAAACACATTAGCTGACAACATTACAGTAAAAACACGGTCAGACTGAGCTTGAGTTTACAATAAATGCATGTTGCTTTAACCGAACCTAACTAACTAAACTCGGGTAACACTTTATTTCGATTGTCCACTTTAGACATTATATATCTATAAGTACCTAACTTCACATCAGCTATCTCTCTTTTCAGAATTAGTCTGCTTGATATCTGCTCACACTTTATTCTATTGCTTATAAGTAACTTTGCAGCTACTGTACATGTCAACGTACTCGACTAACCCTAACAGACTACTACTAATAGTCTAATAAGAGTTAGTTGACATTCAATTGAAAAAGTTAAAATCAACAGAATTTCTACCAATTTTAAGTAAAGCAAGTATCCCACATGCATGATTTATCAAATCAGGGGAACGTAAAGGATTAGCTCACTTTCAAATTAAAATGTCCTGATAATTTACCCCCACGTCATCCAAGATGTTTGTGTTTCTTTCTTCAATCGAAAATAAATTAAGGTTTTTGATGAAAACATTGCAGGATTTGTCTCCATAAAGTTAGTTTCAATGGAGTCAATGGTCAAAATTACAGTTTCAGTGCCGGTCTGAGCAGCTGTATTTTTGTCTGCATCCCTGACTCTATTCCATAAGCATCCCAACTGTAAAAAATATGTGTAATTTTAACTGTAATTTCTGTTAAAATGCTGCGGAAAAAACCTGGTTAACAGTAAGTTACCGTACTATAGACCTCTTCACGGTATACGTCACAGGAAAATTCGAAGTTCGCAGTGCGCATGTCGGGGTCAGAAAGTTCATTCCATCCCATTGAATTGTGTGTTAACCTGAGAATTTCTCGTCAAGACAAAACTTAGGGCTGTGACGGTGGCAGATTTTTACCACCGCGGTGGTAATGGACCAACTACCACAGGTGGCGCGGTGTTGTGATATATATATATATATAATTCTGAAACGCAAAAATAAATAAATGAGGCTCAATCATCTATTAACAAACATACGTGTTTATTTTAGCACTTACGTCAGTGAACACTCAGCCTGCAAAACACTAAAATAAATATCAAATAAATAATACAGTTAAATAGGAAAGTAGCCTTAAATGAGAAAGTTAAATACACCCGGTCTACCTCACGCGAGCGGCACGGCGAGAACCCATTATAATCATTGATGCTGTCTACACTAGATGCGCGATACAACACGATAAATCGGTCGCAGTAAACTGTCTCGTCCTATTTATGACGTACTGACACAAAGTTCAAATGTCCTGTAGACAGACTCAACCTGTTGTGTTGCGACGCGGCATCCGGTTTAGACACGGTTCACTGTTCCTCCACCAAGCAAGCAGGTGCGTTAACTCCTCGTCTGCTGCACGCGCTCTATGTGGAATAGGAATCGCGCCGTATGTTGCCACATTTCTTGTTAACATCTTCCATTTACCGCGGTCTTATTCGTATTTGACCAATTTGGAGAAATCCTCACCAATACACACCTGATCATCCGGGCGCTATGGCGACGTGAACTTGAAGACGCTTGTACAAACGCGGATGAGTGACATGAATGGAGATGATTCCAGATCAGCGATTTAGTATTTGGTTTCCCAACAAGGTCCATCGCTCATCACAAAATAAATATGCAGAATAAACAGTATTTTCCTGCGCTCAAACCTGCCAATCTAAAGGAAGCTATTAAACGGGCAGACTGGGACAATACTACGATCAAAGAGGCTCGTGTTGGTAGCGCTCACTTCATATCAGGAAACGTTAAAGTCATCCTTTATCATCCCTTTCTGTTTGCTTAAACTCGAAAGCCTGGATTGCATGAACAGTTTTCTGTACGTTAAGCTATGCAAGTTAATAGTGTTGTAATTGTCATGGACCTGTGTCATGCTACAGACGTAGCCAGCTGCTAGTAGTTAGCCGCAGGCTAGCGCCAACATTGTGCCAACAACGGTAGAGTTAAGCCATGATAAGTAAATAAATGCTTTCTGTAAACTGCAGACTGATTTAATAGTTAGGTGAAGTTTGATATCTGGCATAAATTGTGACCTGTGGCATGCTACAGACTTAGCAGATAGCAGACTAGCTTTACATTAGCGTTTTCACTATGACAACAGCAGATCGTGTTGTAATCAATGTGTGCAATTCTTTTTTGTAGGAGAGGCATCACTTGACTCCAGTAGTCCTGACTTTGTGCCCTCCTTGTTTGTGTACACAAAACAAAGCCAGACACCTAAGACAAAAATGGAAAGGTACAAATAATAATAAAAAAGTATCTTATCTATCTATAAGGCTTGTCTGTTTCTCCTTGACACAATATGCCGGTCTATTAGCCACGCCATTTTTCTGACCCCAAGCTGCGCGCGCACCCAACCTAGGCTTTCGATGTTTACAAACATTGAAGGGGTCTATATACAGGGATTTTTTTTTACAATTTCTAACCAGACATTTCATGTAATTGTACAGTAAAATGCTGTTAATTGTACAGTTTTTAGAAGTGAAAACAACAAATCAATGTATAATTTACAGTAAAAACTGTAAACTAATATTCCCTGCAAGGATTTTGTTTAAATAATCGTGTTTTTTAATAGTTTTTGTTATCAGTTATGTACATTCAGGCTTTATGTTACATCTGTTTAATAAAAGTTTATTGCATTATTGAAGTATCACACGTGTTAACGTGATGGTGTTTAGTGTTGGCATGAATGACTCTGAGCATCTTCTATATTAGTATATACTTCTGGTTATGGCGAAGCTACTTGTGATGAGCTTTGGTTCTTCATGTGGAATTCTCTTTTACCTCCTTCATTATTATTATACTGTTATCGGAGTGTTAAAGGTACAACACAGATTTTAATAGCAGTGTGTGTTGTTGAATTTAGTGGTTTACATTCAAATTTCCCGGTTTGTAAATTACAGTTTTATACTGTAAATGTTTACAGTTTTTCTGTACTTTGTACAAATTATTCTGGCAACCACAGCTGCCAAAATTATGTTGTAAAAACTATAGATTGTTTTTTAAAGTGTGGTGTGTCCTCTTCTGGACCCATAGATCCAAGTAAAAGCCGCTGGTGCCATCAGGAGCCAAACCTCCGGGTCTTGATCACAGAGCTAAACCTCGATGTACTGTAACAGGTGTTTCACTCCACCACAATCTGTGAGCAATTCTCGTAGCGCTTGGAAACGTGAGAACGCAGGGTTTTATTGTGCTTGAATGGTTTGTTTTGATGTTTCTTCAAGGTTTGATAAATTGAGTGATCCATTTCTCAAAATCTGAAAGTGAATTAGGACGTTAAAGGTGTTGAAATATCCTCACTGACATGAAATACATTATTTGGGTTTGGTGAATATTGACTAAAAAACATCCAAAATAATAAGTGTTTTGGGTTGACAGCGTAACAGTCTGAATAATGACGCTACTAATTGACTACTTTAGTACCTTCCACGAGTACAAATCTTAATGTTTCAGCATATAATGATATTCTAGGGAATTTTGTGCTTTTAATTGTATCGGACTTTAAATGCAGACAGAAAAATCATCACCAAACACTAATTACTTGTACATATGGGTACAGTCATTTTACACACTTCCAAACTTTTCAGAAAAATACAATGCAAATACAATTTTTAAGTACATTAATGTCTTTGTTGGCACAGTTTGTAAGTGCCTTTTTCTCTTCTAAAGAAGGGGTGCCAGTACTTTTGTCCATATAATGAATGTACAAGTCATTAGTGTTTGGTGATGAGTTTGTGGCTCATTTAAAGTCACACCAGAGGTGTTCAGCTGCTTTCTGCAGACCAGTCAAGTTCTTCCACACTGACTGAATCATTATTTCTCTTTGATTCATGTCTTATACACAGAGACACTGTCATGTTACAAGAGAAAAGGGTCTGGTCCAAACTGTTGCTATAAAATTAGATTCCCTAGAATATCATTATATGCTTAAACATTAAGATTTGTACTCATGGAAATTACTAAAGTATTCAAACCTTTCATTAGAAGGGGTGCCAATACTTTTGGCAATATAGTGTAGGAGGGATCCAGCTAATAGAGACCTTTCTTTGGACGTTCTGGCAAGCTTCTCTCAAAGTCACGAACAACTGTGCTTCCAGTAAAGAAAATAGAGCGTTTATTCAAAGTTATCTGGTCTTTATGGCACAAAAAACATCATGCATTCATCGTTCAGGGAATGTTTTTTACTACAGAACATTCAGAGAACAATCAAAAGTAAGGTTTTTGTAATGTTCAATAAAATGTAACGATCTGGTGCAGGGTTATTTCACCAAAACCATGAAGGATGCTTTACACTTCTCCAGCTACATTTTCTGCAGTATTCAAGCCAAACCAGTGAAATAATCCTTCATTAAGAAGAGGACATAAATACAGTTTCAAAGCCAGTAGGAGATATTTATGGCAGGTACATTTTCCCAATTAACTCACCATTAGAGATTAGCAAAAGGTTGATTTTGGCACTCTGGTGATAAGACTTTGACAAGATGGTATTATTAGAGTGTAAACAATAGAAACAGATGGATCAGTGTTTCAATCGGTCTCCAGTGCTCACGAATTTTAGAGACGGATTAAAAATGCAATTTAGAAGATTGTAACGGCGTTGTGAGATTACGCTCAAATCCATCTTGCATATTGTAATCCCACATATACAGTATGAGCAGGTAATGAAGGTGGAGGAGGCCAAAACAACCCACAAACATCAGAAGAAAGCCGTGCAAAACATCGCTGACCAGAGAGATGGATATACAGAAACAAACATCGACTCCATGAAAGATCCTACTGTACAGCCAACAGGGAACACATTTTATCTAAAGCAATGTTTACCATTCGTATAACTTTATATATGTAATATACACTATATTGCCAAAAGTATTGGCACCCCTTTCACATTACTACTTTTGTAATATCCATGAGTGCAAATCTTAATGTTTAAGCATATAATGATATTCTAGGTAATCTAATTGTATAGCAACAGTCTGGACAGGAGCCTTTTTTATTCTAACATGACAGTGTCTCTGTGTATAAGACAAGGATCAAAGAGAAATGATGATTCAGTCAGTGTGGAAGAACTTGACTGGTCTGCAGAAAGCAGCTGAACACCTCTGGTGTGACTTTAAATGAGACACAAACTCATCACCAAACACCAATGACTTGTACATTCATAATATGGACAAAAGTATTGGCACCCCTTCTTTAGAAGAGAAAAAGGCACTTACAAACTGTGCCAACAAATAAATTAATATCCTTAAAAATTGTATTTCCACCTCATATGCTTAAACATTAAGATTTGTACTCATGGAAATTACTAAAGCAGTCAAACCTGCTCATTAGCAGGGAAGCCAATACTTTTGGCAATATAGTATATGTTCTCTGCTAAGATAAAATATTCAGAGGTTAGCATTCTGTGAATGATGCTATTTGTACTTGATGAGCGTTCTCATAATGTTGAGAGAATACAATAATCTTAGAACAACATTTTCAGAATGTGATGTTATCTATGCTTGATTACGTTCTACGACACATTTTTATAACTTTTAAATAATGTTCTAATACCAACAAGAAAACCAGAATGTTATACAGATCTTAGAATAACACAAATACATATGCAATCAAATAACCTTATATTTGGGTGAAAATAAAGTTAGTAGAGTGTTGTAAGAAACGTTTTTGTAACATTATAATAACAACAATAAAACATTTCAAAACCGGCTGGATTTCCAGCAGGATAATAAAGATACACTGTCAAAAAATGGTGTTGGGTTTACATTGAAACAATACTCGCTTTTGACTAAATAACACATTAATTTAAACAAATTTTTTTTGTGCAAAATAATTATGATCCAATTTACAACTTCAAAAAATATTATTAAGAGTTTATTTAGAGTAGCCCGCAATTAGTCTTTCCTGTATTTCACTGTCAGACTTTCACTGACCTGCAGAAAGCTCAGCAAGTACACACACACACAGCCCCTCTGCTTAATCTAATCAAGTGCGATGGCTGGCTCGATTAATAAAGCCAGCTATTGACTTCTAATTGGCGCCGCTTGGCTCTGCTAATTTCCTGGGACGAAATTACACTAATGCAGTTGGCTTGATGGAGTACTTATAGGAAACTCCCACGAGAGACGCCATCTGAGCCAGAGAGAGAGAGAGAGCCAGAGAGAGAGAGAGAGAGCCAGAGCAGAGAGAGAGAGAGAGAGAGAGAGAGCCATAGAGAGAGAGAGAGAGAGAGAGAGAGAGAGAGAGAGCCATAGAGAGAGAGAGAGAGAGAGAGAAGAGAGCCATAGAGAGAGAGAGAGAGAGAGAGAGAGCCATAGAGAGAGAGAGAGAGAGAGAGAGGCCATGAGAGAGAGGCCATAGAGAGAGAGAGAGCCATAGAGAGAGAGAGAGAGAGAGAGAGAGAGCCATAGAGAGAGAGAGAGAGAGAGAGAGAGAGAGAGAGAGAGAGAGAGATGTTCAGCCTGATAAAGATCGCATGTTGTTTCATCACAGACCATTTTCTAATCCGTTCCCCGTTGGCCTGGAGGAAATGTCATCCCGCGGTGTAGCTTACAGCGCAGGGTCCCGGACACGGCCGTGCGGTAACACTAGCCACCTGTCTGCACGCTAATGAATTCTCCCCAAACCGTTCACCTCTGCGGCCTGGGCTCCGCATCCGGGGCTGATCTGGTTATCCCAACGAGAAACGCTCGCGTCCGAGGCCTTGTTTGCGCTCTAGGGGCCTCATTTATAAAAATTTTGCCTTACGATCATCTCTCAAATCAAATATGTGTGTGTGTGTTTCATAGAATTCATAAAATGCTGATGTGGATGGTTTCAGCGCTCTTCCTTGTAAACAACTCCTAATTAATATCATGAACACATAAAAAATCCCCAGTCATCATCATAAATTAAAACAGCGAGCTTACATTTCCAAAAACCTGCAGTACTCGAACAAGATAAAGTGTGTACTCAGACCCTAAGCACTTTTCCACGACAGTTTTTATAAATATGATTTCTTGCGTGGATTTAATAAGATCAAATCTGTGCATATGCACGCTTTATAAACGAGGCCTCTGGTCTTGATGCCCAATTCTTATCTGTTCCCCTGTTTTTTGACCGTCGGTTTACCTGTTCTTTAAATTCTGACCCATATATGATTTCTTGCCATACGTCCTCCATGTTTAATGCGTTGTTGTCTAGGGTTGCCAGGTTTTTGCATCAAAACCCACCCAATTTCTACTCAAAACTAGGCCAAGCGAGTTTCGAAGGTGGTCAAATACACATTTTTTGGCAGGGATCCTCAGTACAATTCTCATTCCAGGGGATAAATATCAGGTTATCTGGGTCGCTTCAACCCGTGGACATGAACAACAACCTACGGCATCTGTGTTAAAGTAGAGCAATTCCGCGGGAAAACAGAGGACATGGCAACGCACTTCCGCCAGAGAATAATATAAAATCATTAAACCGCAAAGGAGTACCAAACTGTCCCAGTTTTAATGACGTAAAGACTGCATATCAGGCTCCTAAACTCAGTCTCATAACAGCATAACATCCACAGGACTCAATTTAATAAACTGTGATCACAACCATTATTCCCCATCATCCACACTGCTGCTATGTGTACATCCCGGTACAACCTATTTGCACATTCTCATGCACTGCACACTTTATCTCATTGCACATCTTACCCCTTATTTTATTTCATTATTTGTTTCTTACTTCATTCTCACCATATTTGTATATATATATATACTCTCTACGTGTTTTGTTTCATAGTTTTATTGCTTTTATGTTATTTTATTTTATTATCATGTTTTATTTTTCTTTCTTGCACTTTCCATTGGCCGGACCTGTCCTGACTAACATTTCACTACCTATGATACCCTGTATGATTGTGTATGTGACAAATAATAAGAACCTTGAACCTTGAACTGCAATGCCTCAGAAACTCTGTTTACATGACAGGACATATCTGATTTATACCCACATGTGAAAGTATGAAATACTCTAATGCATGTTTTTTTTCTGTTTACACGGTCTATGTGTCGCTGGAGCACAAAAGCACTCATTATAAGCAGGTATATTTGTAGCAATAGCCAACAATATATTGTATGGGTCAAAATTATCATTTTCTTTTATGCCAAAAATCATTAGGATATTGAGATCATGTTCCATGAAGATATTTCAAAAACTTTATTTTTTATTAATAATATGCATTGCTAATAATTAATTTGAACAACTTTAAAGATGATTTTCTCAATATTTAGATTTTTTTGCACCCTCAGATTCCAGATTTTCAAATATTGTCCGATCATAAACCATACATCAATGGAAAGCTCATTTATTCATCTTTCAGATGATGTATAAATCTCAATTTCACAAAATTGACACTTAAGACTGGCTTTGTGCTCCAGGGTCACATATGAGCAAAAAATCTGAATTGGGTCAATTATTATTGGGTCATATTTAACTGAGTGTACAGGAGCCTGAGAGCCCCGGGGCCAAATGCTGCACTGCTGGGTTTCATTCGTTCGAGCCGCTCCGACGTTACGCTGATAATATCTATCTGCAGATTAAGAACACCCCCGCAAAGAGGGATATTGTGAACAATTCCTTGTTGTAATCCTCCTCAGACACACGTCTAATCTCCTGACCACACTGATCCGTGTGGAAGCAAACACCTGTTCGCTCGCACGATTAAAGAGCTCCTCGAAGAACCGCGATAAACCGTTTGGATTAAAGCTGGACGGGAACCATCATATTACCTGCTGTCCAGCAAACACTCAAATAACTGTGATCTCACACAGGATTGATAGCAGCTCCTCTTCATCACACGGCAATACTTTACACGACTCCACAGCAGCGTACATGTTTGTGTTTACATCATAAACCATAACCGCGGCTCGTGCCTTTCAGGAAATTATGCCATTTGGCGGCAAAGACTTTTCACTTCCTCAAGTTTGATTTTACAAAGACACAGACCATGTTTTGCTCATCACAATAGAAGGTTACATTTTATTTTAAGGTGTCCTTGTGACAGTGTAATTATACATGACAGAGTATTATGTGTGTGTGTGTGTGTGTGTGTGTGTCTCTCTGTGTGTGTGAGTGTGTGTCTCTCTCTGTGTCTCTCTCTGTGTCTGAGTGTGTGTGTGTGTGTGTGTGTGTGTGTGTGTGTGTATGTGAGAGTGTGTGTGTGTGTGTGTGTGTGTGTGTGTGTGTGTGAGGGAGTGTGTGTCTCTCTGTGTGTGTGTGTGAGTGTGTGTCTCTCTCTGTGTCTCTCTCTGTGTCTGAGTGTCTGAGTGTGTGTGTGTGTGTGTGTGTGTGTGTGTGTGTGTGTGTGTGTGTGTGTGTGTGTGTGTGTGTGTGAGGGAGTGCGTGTGTGTCTCTCTGTGTGAGTGTGTGTCTCTCTCTGTGTCTGAGTGTGTGTTTGTCTGTGTGTGTGTGTGTGTGTGTGTGTGTGTGTGTGTGTGTGTGTGTGTGTGTGTGTGTGTGTGTGTGTGTGTGTGTGTGTTAATGATGAACGTTGAAACACCACAGGTGTTGAGATTTCTGCTGTGTGTGTAATCTAGGGCTAAGATGTGTGTGTGACCTGGATCAGAAGAGTAAGTTGGACTCATCCTGTGTTAAGATCCGATATTAAAGGAAGGATTTGGTGTTTCTGATATGACAGATTAGAAGCGAGCTTGTCTCAGTGGATTAGTGAGCGTGATAAGACGTAAACACAACATCATTCCACCGACTGATTCAGATTGCAGAAATAAAAACAAGTCATGCAAGTAAACAGTACACTGTAGCTTCACGATGAGATCTGTGATGTTCATGGTTTATTCCTCACGTTTTCTCTGTGGCTTTATTCTGTTTGTCACTTCTACACTAATAAAGGAGTTAAAGCATGAGTTAACTCCACTCGCAAAAACAAGCCAAGAGTAGAATAATACAAAGTGGGATTAACTGTACTCTGCATTTAACTACAGTACAGTTCATTGAGTCCAACTCCTAGTTTTTTGTTTACATTTATTGAAATTCCCTTTTTTTATATATATTATTGTGTCTTTGTCAGATTTGCACTAGATGAAAATTCACTGTAAAAATAGTTTTTTTTTTATAGAAGTTGCAAATAAAGATTATTAGAGTATGTTTTACAAGAAAATACACAAAGTCTTGTTTAATTCAGTGGGTCGCTTGCCGGTTTGTGAATGTTCTGGCGGTTTCTGAGGACTTGTTTCTTCCTCAGCTGGTGGACTCTGTAGAGCAGGGGTCACCAAGTTCGGTCCCGGAGGGCCGGTGTCCTGCAGAGTTTAGCTCCAACCCTAATTAAACACACCTGAAGCAGCTAATCAAGGACTTATTAGGTATACTTGAAACTTACAGGCAGGTGTGTTGAGGCAAGTTGGAGCTAAACTCTGCAGGACACCGGCCCTCCAGAATCAAGTTTGGTGACCCCTGCTGTAGAGAATGATTCCAGCAGCAGGTGTCACTGTCCGCTCCCGGGATCCAGGCTGCTGTCACTGATTCGGTGTTGAGTTTCTGAGCGTTTGGCCTTCAGCAGCAGCCAGAAACACCAGTTCGCTCAACGACGGACGTGTAAATAACGCAGCTCATCAAATATTCATCCTCAACTCACTAAAGAGGGCAGAGGTCTAAATATTTGATCAGCGATTGTGATAGCAAACTGATTCGGAAAACCACCAAAAATGAAACACTCGTAAAAAATAATGGCGCTTCAGGATGCCATAGAAGAACCTTTCTTGCCTAAATGTGTCCCTGGAGCACAGAAGCAGTCATAAGCAGCACAGGTATATTTGAAGCAATAGACAACAATACATTGTATGGGTCAAAATTATACATTTTTCTATTATGACAAAAATCATTAGGATATTAAGATCATATTCCATGAAGATATTCCTACCGTGAATATATCAAAAATGTAATTATTGATTATTAATATGCATTTGAACAACTTTAAAGGTGATTTTCTCAATATTTAGATTTTTTTGCACCCTCAGATTCCAGATTTTCAAATATTTTCCTATCATAACAAACCATACATCAATGGAAATATTATTTATTCAGCTTTCATGATTTAATTGTAAATTAAAAAAAGACCCTTATGACTGGTTTTGTGCTCCAGGGTCACACATGGTAACATCTGTTTCACAAAAGGTTATTTGTGGTGAAAGAAGGTTCTTCAGGTTATAAAAAGGTAAGAAATAGATGTTCTTTGACTGAATGGATCTTTGTGGAACCAAACATGCTTCTTCTATGACGTCGCTGTGAAGCACCTTATACAAGTCCAGAGGAAAAGTTTCTTATGTTCCGAATCCAGACGTTTTATTAGGAAAGGCACAGTAGGCCTCTGACATTTTCACTGATATTAATTTATTGATACCGGACCGAGAGAGACAGAGAGATTTATTTGGTTATTTGTAGCGTGATGCATTGTGTTATTGTGTGTCTGTAACCGGATGAACGGTGTTTATCCATGTCTTCGTGT
The DNA here is from genome assembly GCA_027564155.1 of Gymnocypris eckloni scoliostomus. Classification (NCBI taxonomy): domain Eukaryota; kingdom Metazoa; phylum Chordata; class Actinopteri; order Cypriniformes; family Cyprinidae; genus Gymnocypris; species Gymnocypris eckloni. The sequence continues at coordinate 29,308,313 of CM050414.1, forward strand.
GGACGCTGGTCCGGTTCTTTCATTCGCGACAGGCAAACCTGATCTGAGCCGGAGGACATTGCACTTCCCGCTGTCCGAGTAATGATTGTTAACGACGATGTCACCCGATCTGTGTGTGTGTGTGTGTGCTGTGTGTGTGTGTGTGTGTGTGTGTGTGAGAGAGAGTGTGTGTGAGTGTGTGAGAGAGAGAGAGTGTGTGTGTGTGTGTGTGTGTGTGTGTGTGTGTGTGTGTGTGTGTGTGTGTGTGTGTGTGTGTAGAGAGAGTGTGTGTGAGTGTGTGTGAGAGAGAGAGAGAGTGTGTGTGTGTGTGTGTGTGTGTGTCTTTGTGTGTGTGTGTGTGTGTGTGTGTCTATGTGAGAGAGAGAGAGAGTGTGTGTGTGTGTGTGTGTGTGTTTGCAGCGGTGTGTGTGTGTGTGTGTGTGCCTAGCAGTGTGTGTGTGTGTGTTTGTGTGTGTGTGTGTGTGTGTGTGTGTGTGTGTGTGTGTGTGTGTGTGTGTGTGTGTGTGTGTGAGAGAGAGAGAGTGTGTGTGTGTGTGTGTGTGTGTGTGTGTGTGTGTGTGTGTGTGTGTGTGTGTGTGTCTGTGTGTGTGTGTGTGTGTGTGTGTGTGTCTATGTGAAAGAGAGAGAGAAAGAGAGAGAGTGTGTGTGTGTGTGTGTGTGTGTGTGTGTGTGTTTGTGTGTTTTGTGTGTGCTGTGTGTGTGTGTGTGTGTGTGTGTGTGTGTGTGTGTGTGTGTGTGTGTGTGTGTGTGTGTGTGTGTGAGAGTGCAGCAGTTCTGTCGTTCAGTCCAAGCAGCAGCTGGACACACTTTCCTCTTCTCCATCCTGGACCAAATACATCTTTAAAATATATATTTGAGTTTGAGAGGTTTTATGTGTACACACGGAGGTATCCTGCTGGGATGCAACAATACAACATGTTTAACACACACGGCTATATTGTGAATAAACATTTAATTTAACATATGTAACCCAGGACAACAAAATCAGTCATAAGGGTATTTTTTTTGTAATAAATGATCTTTCCATTGATGTATGGTTTGGACAATATTTGAAAATCTGGAATCTGAGGGTGCAAAAAAATCTAAATATTGAGAAAATCATCTTTAAAGTTGTTCAAATGAAGTTCTGAGCAATGCATATTATTAATGAAAAATATGTTTTGATATATTTACGGTAGGAATATCTTCATGGAACATGATCTTAATATCCTAATGATTTTTTTTCATAAAAGAAAAATGTATAATTTTGAGCCACACAATGTATTGTTGTCTATTGCTACAAATACAGCTGTGCTGCTTATGACTGTCTCCAGGGTCACATAAAAGAACATGCAATTTCACGAATTCTCCCTCTTGTTATTCGCTCCAGTTGAAGAATGAGCTTCTAGAGTTTGCACAAAACTTTCCTTCTTGAAGGCGCTAAGTTTCCTTCAGATGCAGCATGAAACGCAGCTGCACTCAGTATGATCTGATGCTATTAATCGCTCCAGTAATGTATTTGTGCTCTTTATTGTATCCGGACACTCATACCAGTGCAAAAGGTTAATGATGCACTTTACAAACATCTCATCCTGATATTCATGCGCTCTGATAAAGCTAATGTCTCATGACTGTTAATGGCTGAGCACTCTGTGTGATAACTGATGCTATCGCTCGCTCGCTTTCCCACCCGAAACCGGTCAGATAAACCTCCAGCTTCTGAACGTCTCTGTCTCTAAACGGCGGATCAGAGGTCAGCTGACAACAATGTAGAATCGGCCCATTAGTGTCGCGGGGCAGACGTTCAGACCCGGGGTCCCTCGTCCCCCAACAGCTCTAATTACGTTGTCAGTGGCTCTCAATTGTGCTTCCGTGACCCTTGATCTGGAGACGAGACGAGCAGCTCTCAGTGTGTCCAGGGTTTGACCTCTGTGTGGACAGTAACACACTTCCATTTATCTGACAAAGAAACATTAAAGAGACAGTACACTTCAAAATGAAAAATCTGCCATCCGAGATGTAAGTGACTTTATGTCTCAGTTTGAAAACATGGTACTGGGTGATTCATATAATGCAAGTGAATGGGTGCCATCACTTAGAAAGCCAAAATAAGCAAATAAGGCAGCACTAAATTAATCCCCATGGCTCCTGATGATATATTGAGGTCTTATCACATGTATTTCAGAGCTTCAGGCAAACGGTCCGGAGTGATGTCAGGTTCACTAATGAATCAATCTTTCTGTCAATCAGTTCTTTTGAATCAGCACTGCAGCTCAAGCAGTATAGATCTACAAGTTACTCAATCAAAACTCACTCTCAGACGCCTGAGAGTCACTCAATGAGCAGAAATAGCAGCGTTTCTGATCCTGTGATGAACGAACTGATTCAGTTCCTCCAGTAGTCACTGAACTGAGGAATCATGAGACCCATGAGCATGTGTGATCGAAACACTTGAATAAAGGAGCCAAATTAAAGTTATGGTTTTGCATGGCTTATGTAAAATGCGAGAGCCAGTTCATTGAAAATAATCGTATTACAGGTTGTAAATAATTTTCAGTTTCTTACACAGACTGATTGTTTTGCTTCTTAAGACCTCAATATATTATCATCAGCCACGGGGATTCATTTTGTGCTGCCTGATGTGCTCATTTTGGCTTTCTAAGTGACGGCACCCATTCACTTGCATTATATCTATCACCAATGATCACGGTTTCAGCTAAAAATCTTCAATACGGCTCTACAAGAAAAATCTTGTATGGAGTAAATAAACAGCAAACTTAAATTTTTGGCTGAGTTATCCCTTTAAATTATCCCCCCCAGCCATTATTTTAAAATACTCAACTTAACAGCAGAAAAGAAACATGTTTACAGCCTGGTACAAAAAGTGGTTTTGGTCTATATAGCTAATTTTGACCTTCATGACAACTGTAAGGAGGGTGAATTTTTTTTTTAACTCATCCGTTTAAATTATATTAAGCCTTAAAGTTCTGCATAATTAAGGGCGTGGCCACTTGAGTGACAGGTGGATTGCTACTGCCATCACCACTGTCGTGCTTGGTGGGCGTGGTTTCAGCAACCAGCTCCACCCACATCCCGCCTTTTTGCCAATTTTCGATTATCCGGGAGTGATGCGCAGCCAAGATTGTGACGGCCGGCTCAGCCCACTTTGAGCTTCAAAAATGCTCTTCAGAAACCGACGGGTGACATCAGGGACAGTACGTCCATGTTTTTTTTACAGTCTATGGTGTAATAACGGCTTTAAATGGCTCCATCCAATGTTATTAGATTGAAAAACACATCTGAAATCTCCTCTGCTATGATCAGCATATTCAACACGAGGGCCAAATGACAGTTCCTGGATTTTCTTTTGTAAATTAAAAGATGGTCAGAAATGAATTAAATGCCAAAGCAACTGGCAGCATAAACAAAGATGTGCTTGAGAATTACAGTAAATGAAACGCAGCTGTATATGTTTTCAAATACAGATTCGATTAAGCCAGTTACTCGTTCCTGACGGAAATAAAACGCATTGCGAGGAAGAATTAAGCAGCTAATCAGGGTTCTTGACGGAATGCAGCTCGGCAGATGAAGACGCATTGAAATGCGGTTCTATTGTTGGCGACCTGAGTATGTTTGAAATGCTGATTAATAACTGTAGTGGGGCACAGCTGTGGGTTTGTGACCATGTCTTTCCCTTCGCTCTTCACGTAATGACGTATTCAAGCAGGCCAGTGTACTCTGCACTTGCACAGATTAATCCGAGGTGAATGTCCTCTTGTTGAAAACTCATTACAGCGTTTAGGTCATGTGTGATTTACAAGACAATTCGGCGTAAGCGCTCTCTCTCTCTCTCTCTTTCCTGCCATTCTCTCAGTTTATAAATAGTGCTGGTCAGAACACAGCTTGCTGCTTATCTCAGGCTCTATGGGTCAGATCCACCAGCAGGGCTTGCCTCGCTTTCACCTTTGTGACTAAATACAATGGAAAAACAAGAATTGGCGGAACAGACGACTGCGGACAGGCTAAAAATATCTCGCTTTTCACCTTGCGTGTCCAGAAGCGACATGAAACACTGTCTTAAACATACACACACACAGAGTCAGCACAAATGCTATTTGAGGAGTCCGAACACGTGTTTCAAACGCTGCAGGATTGTTCACCTTTCCTCGTGATGTCTGGAGTGTTTCACTGAAAAACATTCGGTGTAGGTTTACTTTGAAACTATTTACGCTCAAATTATTACAAAGAACCGACAAGCAACAGATTTAAAACATGAAGCAGCATAGAGAATCAGGTGAAGTATGTGGACAGCGACTCTACAAAGTTGTGTGATTGATGGAGATTATGTCTAATGCATTGAGTCACTGAAAAGAGTTGTTGGGTGTTATCAGACATTGATGAATCAGTGACGATGTCATGTCGTGTTAAAGTACACACAAAGACACGTGAGGTCTGAGAACTGTAGTAGAGAGAGATGATATCACCAGCAACTCTGACACAAAGTATCCAGTGACTGAACAGGAATACTGACAGGGAAGTGTTTTGATGCTTTTGTAGTTGGTTTTGGAGCCTGACCGCCGCTGGTTGTTATCTGCTGTCATTGAAAAGAACAGTTCGAACATTGAGATAAATATCTTCTTTTGTGCTTTACATAATAGACAAACTCATATGTGTGTGAAATGAGGAAGAGTAAACGATCATCCATCCATCCACCGACCCATTCATCTACCCATCCATCCATCCATCCATCCATCCATCCATCCATCCATCCATCCATCCATCCATCCCATCCTCTACCCATCCATCCATCCATCCATCCATCCATCCACCCACCCATCCCTCTATCCATCCATCCACCATCCATCCATCCATCCACCCATCCCTCTACCCATCCACCCACCCACCCATCCATCCATCCACCCACCCACCCATCCATCCATCCATCCATCCATCCATCCATCCATCCATCCATCCACCCACCCATCCCTCTATCCATCCATCCACCATCCATCCATCCACCCATCCTCTACCCATCCACCCATCCATCCATCCACCCACCCATCCATCCATCCACCCATCCAACCAACCATCTCTCTTTGTTGTGCAAATTGTGTCAAAGCAACCGCACAATATCAAAACAGGAACATTTTTGAGCTAAAGGCATTTCTTTATTGAATTCAGGCAGTTCCCCTCCGGCCAGATGAACCAGTAGTTTGTTCCAACTGCAGCAAAGTCAGATTGTAAGGGCTCCACTGGTTCCAGTGGTCTTTTCCCGATGGCTGTCTAGGCTAACTGTGAGACTTATCACAGCCACTTTCATAGCATTGTTCTTTTGTTGGTCTTGATTGCTTCTATTGTCTTCATTGGTATGTTGCTTTGGATAAAAGCGTCTGCTAAATGTAATGTAAAGCCTGTGAGCTGGTCCTGCAGGTGACGGTTGGTTTGTGGATGTCAGAGAGTTGCAGATAAGTGGTTTGAGGTGGCTCATTGATTCAGACAGCAGGAGTGCAGTTCATCTAGTAATCGCTGTCTGTCTGTGTGTCTCTCAGGTGTCTGTTTTCTGTGTGTTTGCGGTAGATGTGGTGCTGCTGGAGACCAGCGCTCGGTAATCTGATTTCAGCCGCGTCATCGCAGAGACTGGCGTAAACTGAACAAACCCACCCTAAAACTCAGCAATGATGATGTTTCAGAATATAGAGGAATGAACTAAAACTAAATCAGACAAAAAAGATAAATAAAGAAATTATGAGAACTAAAACAGGTCTAAATAAGCGTGACTAATGCTGATGAAGTCAAAATGTCACACAGTTTAGAGTAATTAGTAGCATCTAATTTAACACACACACACACGCACTCTCTCTCTCTCTCTCTCACACACACACACACACACACACACACACACACACACACACACACACACACACACTCTCTCGCTCTCTCACACACACACACACACACACACACACACTCTCTCTCTCTCTCTCTCTCACACACACACACACACACACACACTCTCTCTCTCTCTCTCTCTCTCTCTCTCTCTCTCTCTCTCTCTCTCTCTCTCTCTCTCTCTCACACACAGACACACACACACACAGAGAGAGGCAGACAGGCCGGAGCCAGTGCTCACAGACGGCTGCAGGAAGAGCCCAGCGCTGCACAAACGCCTCTGATGCAGCGTATGGATTTTCTCTGTTTTATGAGCGTCTCGCTGGCCGGAGCCTCTAATATGCCATAAATGTGCTGCTGTACACAAACAGAAATAGATGCTCATCAGTTTACCGCAGCCGTCTGCATCCTCTCTTTCCTCCCACAGACGCTCTCCAGGAATCCCGCGCTTCCCTCTCTGACCAAACACACGTCTTCAGTCGCAGGTGTCCGACCTCATTTCGTTTGCATGAGGAAGCACGAGGCGTCTCCTCCGCCTCAGATAAACCTGTCTCCAGCGCTCGCGCACACCTCCTGTCACCCGTCTGCTGCTTATCACCAGCAAACACAATAACCACTGCGGGAATACAGTACCGGACAGCTATTACAACACTAGTATTTCCAGCAGCCGGTTATGTCTATCTCTTGCTGTAGTGTGCCAGTAGGAAATATCAGTTTACATTTCCAAACCAATAATCCAGTCAGATTTTAGAGATGTGATCTTATCATTATCAGTCCGTCTGGAATGACATGAAGAACCAGATCAAACCGAGACAGACTAAATCCAGAAGAACTGACGCTTCAAGAAAGCCACAGCGCTGTTAAAAGTTTTCGGCACTTGTGTAAAAAGGCTGTAAAATGAGGATGCTGTCAAAATAATGGCTTTATCAATTAACTAATATTAACTCAACATATGTGTCCCTGGAGACAATCATAAGCAGCACAGGTATATTTGAAGCAATAGCTAACAATACATTGTATGGGTCACAACTATACATTTTTCTTTTATGCCAAAAATCATTAGAATATTAAGATCATGATCCATGAAGATATTTTGTACCACAAATATATCAAAACTTAGTTTTTGATTAGTAATATGCATTGCTAAGAACTTCATTTGAACAACTTTAAAGATGATTTTCTCAATATTTAGATTATTTTGCACTCTCAGATTTCATATTTTCATATATCGTCCTATCATAACAAACCATTATGACTGGTTTTGTGGCTCAGGGACACATTTGGTGTGAGAATGCTTTGTATTTAAACAGCTTTTGTCCTCACGACATGTTTCTCAGGAGATTTCTTGAAGCGAAAGATAGAAATAACTGACTTGAAACCATTTTTAGCTGCTGGAGATTCTAGTGTTGTGATCAGCACTTACGTGAGAATCCAGCCGTCGCAGAAGCCGATCCGAAGCCTCTTCGGGCCAAATTCACTGTGTCAGAGCGGCCGGACTGATAAAGAGCAGCGATAGGCATCGGCTGAAGAGACGAGAGCCACCATAAAGCGTTTATAGCCGTCATTAAACTTTGCTTAGGCAGTGACGGCGTTCAGACCGAGTTCAGATCATGCACTGATTCAGCTGCCGCGTCCATCAAAGCAAACATGCCCCTTTATCACATATCATACTTTAGAAATGCGGCCTGTTGATGTGCCAAAAGAAAGTCCTGTCATTTCTGCGTGCAGTTTCTGTAAATCATGATGAACCTCATTTTGTGATTCAGTTCAGCGAAGTGGTAGACATTAATTAAGTATTTTTAATTTATCATTGTACCAACCCTAATCTGTGCTTTTATCAGAGTAAAACGTTTACTGCACTAAAATGTAACACAAGTCACCTTTATTTATATACAGCGCTTTTAATAATACAGAGTGTGTCAAAGCAGCTTTACAGTATTAAATAGAGTGTAATAATGCAATAGTACAATAGTAAACACTCAATTTTGTATTAATTTATTAAGAAAAACTAATAAAGACATTGTTACTCAACTACAGGGCTCATTCTACATCTCAAGCGAGAGGCAGAATTTGTAAAACTATTAAATTAAAATAAAAACCTTAAACCTGTTGCTTTTATTTAAATAAAGATGAAATACTTATTGTGTATACAGAACTTTATAATATTTATTATTTCAATTTTGTATAGGCTTATATTCTATATTCAGTCAAATGTAAGATTTTGACCAGTGACCTTTACACACAGAAAATAGTTCAAATAACCCCCCCACACCTTTTTAAAGGGGCCACATTATTTTTGTAACATCACAGGCATAAAGGTGGGGGACAGTGTTATTATTATTACTACATATGGTTTTACTAAATACAATTTTGTTACACATGTATTCTCTCAAATCCAATTAAACGTATTTTTAAGCAAAAATAAAATGTAAACATTGCCCAATAAACAAGCTACAGATAGTACAAAATTCTGCGGCTAGATTCAAGAAAATATGATCATATTACTCCAATTTTACAGTCTCTGCACTGGCTACCTATTAAGTTCCGTATCAGTTACAAAATATTATTACTTGCCTATAAGACCCTAAATGATTTAGCTCCTGCATACCTAACTAATCTTCTATCACGCTACTATCCAACCCGCTCCCTAAGGTCACAAAACTCTGGACTCTTGGTAGTACCTAGGATAGCAAAGTCCACTAAAGGAGCTAGAACTTGTTCATATTTGGCTCCTAAACTCTGGAATAGCCTTCCTGATAACGTTCGGGGTTCAGACACACTCTCTCTGTTTAAATCTAGATTAAAGACACATCTCTTTAGCCAAGCATTCATATAATGCATCCCATAATCTTGTACTGCAGGTCTATCTGATCAAACGCACATTATTATGCTTTAGCTTGGGTTGAACAGATACATTTTGCTTGGATGGAACAACAGCGACGCTAATTATGTCTCTATTTGTTTCTGTTTCTAGATCAACATCCCATAATTACACAAGCTTCAGTCTGGATATAAATAAAGTCTGGCGAATAAAGCTAATTCTGATAAAAAATCAAGTACTTTTACTTACGTAAATAAAATTGAAAGTGAGTTCTTATAGAGTACACTGTATTTGAAATACATTTATTTCATGCTAAGTATGCTACGAATACATTTTTATATTAATGTACTTAATAAAATGTCCTGCAATTGTACTTTTAGTACACTAAAGTGGTACACTTAAAGTCTGCTAAACTGCTTATTTTGTACTTAATGCACTTTAATTGTGCAGAAGTAGTGCTTAAGTACAATTAAAGATATATTTTATTGTGCTAAAGTAGAACTAGTATGCTTCGGGTTCACTTTAAATATTGTACATTTAAAGTCTTATATTATCAATCCTCATCAAAAGTGACATTAAAAGACATTTTAGGCTTAATATTAAGAAACGTGCATCATGCACAATTAATATGCCAAGTAAAGTTTCATTATAATTTTTATATCAGTAAGTCTCGAGTTATCTCTCAGTAAATATGTTAATAGATTTGAACTATACTTAGTATGAAATAAATGTATATATAATTTTTACTAGGGTATATCTGCACTTTTACCGAAGAGCTTGATTTGATCGTACAGCTCTTCTCTGCAGAGCAGGTTAGGGTTAGATTAAATTTAGTGTGTGATTTAGTTCAGCAGTAGTCGAGTTGAACCGGCTAGGTTTCTAATCGCTGAGGTTATGGCGGTTAGGTTAAGAAGCGCTGTTTGGTCTAGCACAAAATTTTGATCTAAATAAATATGAGAAAACTAAGCTCTTGACTGAACTTGAACCAGACCGCAACTCGAAATCCGCAGCCTGATAATCCCGACCCAGCATCGTGCTCTGCCAAGAAGTTTTGTTAAGCAAAATTGCCATGTTTCAAAGACGATAAATGTCACAGTTAGATTATAATCGCTGGGTCTGTGACGGGTAGGTTTAGAGTGTGGTTAAGTTCAGCTTTAGATTTAGCGGTACCCGAGTTGAACCGTCTAGGTTTCTAATCGCTGAGGTTATGGTGGTTAGGTTTAGATTAGATTAGGTTAGGTTAGGTTAATGTTAATGTTAATGTTAATGTTAAGGTTAAGGTTAAGGTTAAGGTTAAGGTTAAGGTTAAGGTTAGGATTAGGGTAGGGTTTAGGGTAGGGTTAGGGAATGAAGTTTATAATGTGTGTTCAGGAGGAGTTTGTTCATCTAGAACCAAAGAGGAACCCAAGAGCTCTATCTCAGTCCAAGATTGAGCTTTCAGACCAAATCTGAGCTGTTTTGCTCTATGGATAGATGATAAGGAGCGCTCGTGAAACCTTCATCTACTCGTGAGTGACTACAAACTGGACACTTTAGCACTGAAATTACCTCTTGGTGTAACGATTCACATGATTTCAATACGTTAGCACACACATGCATCACAATAAACACTGTTTACACCTGGCCACTTCATGTGTTTTCTCTGATCGGATATCTATATGAGTTGTTAAAATGTTTCAATTTACACAATGTGTCTTCGCAAAATGCATAGAAATACATTATTCAATTCCCGCAGCATATGCAAATTTAACGGAGTTCCCATCGATGTAAGCTGTATTTTATTCATTATCAGCTCATTTCAATATCGGAGAGAGCGCGGCATCAGCGCTGGAAAGATAGGTTCGTCTTTTAATGACGATGATTGTGTGTTGAGACTTACTTTTAGTTTCTTTCGCGGCATTTTGCACATCGGCTTGCTGAAGAGATACTCAGCTACTCATCCGCGGTGATGTTTGTTGTGTCGTATCTGACTATAACATGCCATATAGCCTATAAAACATCTAGTTTTTGGGTAAAATCAGCATATGGAATGCGGCCCAGAACACCTCCTGAAGGGGTTTGAGCGATCGGATTTATATCCGTCTCCAATGCGTTTCGTAAGGCATTTACACCTGGTCTTTTCAAGATCGGATAGCTATCCGGACCAGGTGTAAATAGCCCCTAATCCATTTGTAGATTTCGCTCCTGAACCGTGCTTATCTTCGTCGGCTTTCGCTGTTCGTCTTCCAAGCCAGAAAGCATTTTCATTACACATGTGACCTCCAACATTCAGTTAATCACTCATTTGGTCTAATAGCCTTGTGAGCAGAGATATCTGCTAAGTGTGCATTCTCTGTAAGACAGTGTTTGCATGTGTTTGTTCGAGCCGGTCTGACACACACTAACAGGTGTCTATTGTGTTCCTTGACCTCAGAGGTGTTCCTTTACTTTCAATTAAGGTCATGGCATAATGTCGCCATGCGACCCCCGCTCAGGAAGAGACGCTAATTTTCCTCCGGCTCTGATTTGGTACATAATTTATAGCACTTGAGTGATCTGGGCCGTCCCAGCGACACTGACCTCATGACCTCCTTGACCTTATGACAAAAGTGGGCTTTCCCTTTTAATTGTGACGACTGACCCCGCGCTCAAGTTAACCTCTAACCCTTCGGTCTGAGGCCGTGATTGAACTAAATTTCATTACAGGCTTTCTGTAGATGAATCGAAATACAACAGGCCTGAACAAAGACAAGGCTATTTACTGATTTACAACAAAACAAACTACTGTTCAAAAGTTTTTTTATGAAAAACAACTAATATTTACTTTCTGCAGTGATGCATTAAATTGATCAAAAGTGTCAGTAAAGACACTATAATGTTTACATTTGACATAAATGCTGTTCTTTTGGACTTTCTATTCATCTGTGAATATTGAAAATAAAATGTATCAGTTTCCACCAAAATATTGTGCAGCACGTCTGTTTTTGATATTGATAATAATCAGAAATGTTTCTTGAGCAGCAAATCAGCATATTATTATGATTTCTGAAGATCATGTTACACAGAAGACTGGAGTAATGATGCTGAAAATACAGAAATAAATTACAGTTTAACACGTATTCACATAGAAAACTGCTATTTTAATTTATACTAATACTTCACACATATTGGATCAATTAAATGCATCTCTGGCGAGCAGGAGACACGTTTTCCACAAACATTAGTGTACAGGTAAGTCCTTCATTTTAACTATTAATGTCAGTGCATTCCCTGATATGTTGAATACATAATGACCAGACTCTAAACTAAAATATTAAAATTTCAAATGCATTGTTTTCAGAACATGTTAAAATGTACAAATGATGTATCATGCTGAGTTGTAGCCACACAAGTCTACTACTAAGAAACACTTAAGATTCAGAAAACAAACAACCTGTGGATTTTTCATCTTCCGTTTCTGGTTTCCCGTTTCTGCTCTAATTCAATTTAAATCCAGCAAGCAATTTAACATTTAAAAGCTGTTCTCGGTCGTTAATAACAAAAACAACATCTTGAATGAGATGATTAATAGCAGCACGTGCAACAACCCAAGAAGTGCCACGTCAACTCATCAAATGAGCGAGTGATGGAGAAACCCAGAGAGAACGCGAGCACAATGAGCTGACAGTGAATGGGAGGGTGGGGTCGTCCAGCGGAGCCATACGCAGACAGACAATGGGGGGCCCGGGGCCTGTGGGGGAAACCTGAAGCTCGGCTCTGGTATTTTAAGAGGCCTGAGTGGCTCTGGAGCCAGCTGTCAATCAATAGGTGCACACAAACACGTGGAAAGGCCACAATAACAGATGAGCGAGAGCTGGATATTGAAAATACTGACAGATTGCTACAAGTGTGCGAGGAACAGACCTCACCTTCGTCTTCATCAAAGCTCTGATCCGGTTCAGCCGCTCGTTCCAGCCGCTGCTCTGAATGCTGTCGGTGTCTGTTTCACACAGCGCTTTTCTCTCCAACACCTCACACCAATCACATGGAAAAGTGCACAGAGCACTTGTGATGATTACCTGAAGCTATAGTGCATATGAAATAGTTTATTCAGCAAGAAGGCATTAACGGCGTCAAATGATGAGATTTCAAGTTTTGCTTTCTCTTTGGAGTGTTACAAGCTGCATAGATAAGATCCCTGCAGTTGCAAAAACTAACGTCTCAAAACCAAAGAGATCAAAGTTAAGACTAAAACGGCTCATTTAAACATGTCTGCGTCACTGTGTGGGAAATAATATTTGCATAACTCCGCCCAAATGTATGCGCAATGAAAGAAGGCGAAGCTATTATTCTGGCTGTAGTATTGTTCTGAAGACGCTGAGTTTCGTTGTGAAAGAGAAACTACTTTGTTTGGGATCCAAAAGAGGACACAACTAGAAATCAGTGGTCAAGTTGTGTTTACAACACTGATCCAGAACACTTCAACCCAAATATTGGAGTGTGTGCAGCGCAATTTACACAGGACTGTGTCCTGAATCTGGAAGAGTAGCCTACAATGCTTCTGTGCACAAAGACTGTTTCTATAAAGTGGAGTAATTCCAGCTTTACAAGCTTCTGACTCACAGCCTGTAAGTATGTTTTCATAATTGATTCAAACGCTAGCTTTGAGCAGTGTAGAGAAGTGCTTGTTGTTTGTGTTTCTACGATCACAAATACAGACATGGTAACGTTTACGTGGCGCGATGCAATGCAATGTGTAAAAAGACAGTGTAAGTCATTATGATCAGTAATTACACTGAACAAAATTATAAACGCAACACTTTTGTTTTTGCCCCCTTTTTTCATGAGCTGAACTCAAAGATCTGAGACTTTTTCTATGTACACAAAAGGCAGATTTCTCTCAGATGTTGTTCACAAATCTGTCTAGATCTGTGTTAGTGAGCACTTCTCCTTTGCCGAGATATTCCATCCACCTCACAGGTGTGGCTTATCAAGATGCTGATTAGACCGCATGATTATTGCATGTCTCCACTGGATGGAACAAATGCCTCATTTATAATGGGTTCATTTTAGACTCATCGTGACGGGACACGCTATCACAATACGGTGAGCGGCGTAACATTTCCGTCTCAGGCTTGAGGTATTCGGCCAATCACAATGCAATCAGAGCACGCCACGCTTCACAGAACAATGAGCGTTTCAGAAAGGCGGAGCATAGAGGAGCAACAAGAATGTACAGTATGTGCAAAATAATGTATTTTTTTAACCTTAAACCGCATAAGAAACATCAACCTCAAAACTGACAGTAAAAACATTTATAATGTTACAAAATATATGTTTCAAATCAATTCTGTTCTAAATGCTTCAATGCATGCATTACGGTTTCCACAAAAATATGAAGCAGCACAACGGTTTTCAACATCGAAATACAACCCAGACAAAAACGTGCATGTGGAAAAATTTCTGCAAAATGAGTGGCACTAAACACAAGTCCAGTTTTATCTGAAACCGATGAATGTGAATCAGACAATGCTTTATTATGCTGGTTATTGCATGTATCGTGGCAGTTTGCCATTTAAACTCCACATTTGACAATAACTACGACCATCTACACTCAACCCGACCCTGAACCTCACTGTTAGTGTTAACACAAGACAATGTGAGGTAAAAAACCTTCAGCGTACAATCTTGCTTCTACGAGTCTTGTTTTAGTGACTCGTGTTTGACGTTTGGTGCTGTACCGGGTGTGATACCGAGCAAGTTTACTACATCAGAAAAGCCACATATGAAACTAGTTATGTGATGCAAACATCTAATCGTGATAGTGTACAACACGTGCAATTATGTTAAGCTCATAACATAGTATCTTGCAAGAAAGTGTGAGAATAAGACTTTAGTAATCAGTAACATGTACCTGTAATCACAATTGTGTGACCTCTGCTGGCAAAATGAGTTACAATGAGCAAATTTTAATTGTTATTTTTATTATTTTTTATTATGTATGATTTGCAGGAATCAGATGAAAAATGACCTCTTTGAAGGTGTTCAAGTTAATTTTACATCTAAGCATCCAAGTAAGAAAAACAAATAGTAAAATGTTAAAATCACTTAAGTGTGTTCATTAAAAATAAATTGATTATTAAAACTACAAAAGCAGTTCAATCAGGCAGTAAGTGATTCCCTCTTTTCTTTTATTATTTGATTAAAATTAATGCGACACACAGCCTATATTATGACATGCATGGATCTAATTTTCCCCAAACGTTCACTGAAGATATAATAGATTGCGTGAATACTTAAATATATGTAGCCTACTGTAAATCTGTGTATGTATGAGGATAGAGCGCTTTATGTGTGCGCTTCGGATGGGAACCAGTGCGAGCGGAGAAAAGGTACTCCTCTCAGAATAGTACAAATAAAGATACTTTTAGATGTTTCATTACTATTTGGAGCATTGGGATTGCTAGACGAGGGCTTGATGAACTCACTTTTGTGAAAATCTACAATTCTTTAGCCTGTAGCTCAAAATTTGACGGTGTGCATTTACACTAATTTTGGTGTTTTACTGCCTCAAGTGTTCATTTCAGCTGGAAGCTGCAGTGAATCGTATGAATAGGTACATGTTTGGAGTCGAGGCATGTTTTTCCATTGAGCTTGGGTTATTTAAATCTTCAATGCAGTTGTGTCTATTCCTACTTGCCGTAACACGATTGGATGTGACACATGGCATTTGCCTTCATGAATAACTCAGCTCTGTCCTCACATGTATGGAAAAGAGCAACTCAGACGATCTTAAAAACTTCTCGTTTGTCTCCACAGACATGTTAATGATGACAGAACCTTCATTTTTTGGGTTATCCCTTAAAACTTAAACTGAAGTGCCATACATAAGATTTGAATGACTCACACACATTGTTTAAAGCTCCCATCTGAGAGAATATGTGGGTCTCATGAGAAGCAGATTGAAACTGACCGCTGCCTTCATCAAAAGCGGCGCGTGGCTGCTGTTTGTTAGTGAAAGACCGAGCGGGACACATCTGTAAGCAGTTGATCACGTTTGTGCTGTGGACGTCAAGCACATGTCAGTCCATTTACCGGAGTGAGAACCCAGCGGTTGAACTGCGGCCATCACATGAGTTTATAAAGCTCAGGTCACAAGCTGCTCCTCAGGCGTTAAACCTGATTACAGGAGAAACAAATTTACCTCCATTCATTTCCAGGCTTCTTTACGAAAGCATAAAATGATGCAAAACCACTAAATATTCACCCTGCCATTCAATGTGATATGCCAATAGGTTACATCGCTGAAGCGGCATCTCCGCTATAAAGTAATGCCAGGTTTATCGAGCATGTTCTGAATTGTTACATCATGTTCTTTTAGGGGTTGTTATAGTTCACAAAAAACACAACCATACAGTATATATGAAGAGCTCTTTTCCAAAACGCGATAAACGCCAAATTTAAAAAATTAGTTCGTCATGCCATTTTGCTGTGTACTGAACCTATTCACTGCTCCATCAATCTTTCATGCCAAATCGCTATATTTCCTTGTTTAAAATGTACTGCAAGATGCAGTTCTTTTCCAAACCGCTATAAGCGCCGAACCTGTTTTTAGCCTAAATGCGATATATCCTCTCGATCAATCAGAATTCGTTCGATGCAATCCAACACGGCGACGCTTTGAAGCGTTTGTTTGTGCTCAGTCTTCAAAATGAGTGCTTTAAACTCTAATAACACTTTTGATGGCCTGGATGAGCCAGTGAGACCTACACCTGGGGTAGAAAACGCAGACTGGACAAAGAAAATCACAAAAAACAACAAAAAAGAAGGTTCTCAGGTGGCGCGTTAATACCCACTGTGGGATGTCAATGTAACAGATGTGTATGCCAGTAAAGGTGGTGTGTAAACCGATTGACGCTAGAGACTGTAGCCTTTGGCGTTCCTTGTTAGAGCGCCCGCATCCCGCACCGGAAACCTGGGTTCGAGACCCGCTCGGAGTGATGGTGCGGACCTGGAGGGGTTACATAAACCAACATAAAAAAAAAAAAAAGGATGGATTTGTAACATTTTGAAAAAAAAACCTTTGCATTTATAGTCAACAATATTGTTGTTTCATTTAACAATCATTGTTTAACATGTTCAGACTGAGCCAACAGACCATTTTAACAGGATAAATTGAATATTAACAAAATGTATGGGTCTAGGTAAAAAAATGTCATTTTCATGAAAACTATTAAAATGGATTTATAGCGTTTTGGAAAAGAGCTCTTCATATATATATATATACTGTACATACGCAGAAATAAAATGTAACATTAAAAACGTAACATTTTATTTTTAATTCAACCAGTTCCCAAGGAAATATTTTGTATAGTTTTAACACATTTTATTTAATAAATTGATGTACTAACATTATTAATGCTTTAGCTGAAATTACTAAAAACTACACTCTCTACTATAACTGTAAACTGTAATAAATCAGCATATTATCATGATTTCTTAAGATCATGTGACACTGAAGACTGGAGTAATGATGTTGAAAATACTGAAATAAATTACAGTTTAAAGTATATTAAAATACAAAACCATAATTTTACATAATATTTTACAATATTATTTTTTTCTTGTATTTTTAATCAAATGAATGCAGCCTTGATGAGCATAAGAAACTTATAAAAAAAAAACATTAAAATCTTTATGATCCTAAACTTTTGAAGATGTAAAAAAAAAAAAAAAAGATAAAACACTCAAAATATTACTAAAACAAAACATAAGTGTAAAAACGAATTCAAAAACTATTAATACAAACGACAATTGTATCTCATCGATACTAAAATACCACTGGTCCTTTCACAATGGTTTGAAATGAACAGAAATTAAAAGGCAACACAGTTTAAGAGTCGTGAGTGCATCCATCGCGAGAGCAATCAAAGATATTAAACGCGAGTATCTTACAACTGTTATTGTGTTTGCTGAAGCAGGGATGCACGTAAACTCATTTGCATGCAGCTCTGAACCCAAGAAACACACACACTTCCCGCTCACTGTCTTGATTTATTAGCTACAGCTGTGACACACATTCTGCCTTTGAGACCAGCTCGACATGCGCTGGGGTCCTGTATAAACGGGATGATTTCAGGAGTGAGGCGTCGGAGAACAGGTGCGAGTCGCTGGAGAAGGTCATCTCCGTCCCGAGCCCCACAGAAGCAGTAAATGGCGAAGGCCTCGAGAATATGTTTCCAATAACCTCTCGTCAGGTTGTGTTAGCATCCAGCGCCGAGGGTCACGACCCTTTCCGTGGGCGGGAGCGGGACACAAGGTCAGAAGGGCTGGAGTGGCCCGGCGGGTTTAATGTCAGACCACAAAATCAGATTCTAGCCTGGGGAGCTGCATCAGTCCTCCAGCTACCACACACTACTTACTGGATCAACTCCACGCTAAAGCCACGAGACTCTGCCATTTACATGATCCTCCAGCAGCCGCTTGACTCCAGGGAACGTCTGCCATAATCACTGTTTACAGAGAACGACCACAGGGACCTTTCCTCTGTCGTACCTACAGACTTCACAAAACGAGCAGCGTGCTTCTGTTAGTGCAGGCGCTTTGTGCAATGCATTTTAAAAATCATCAGAATAACGGAAATACTGACAGCTTCGGATTCATTTAATGAATAATCAAATACATTATCAGTCCCTTTATATTATAGTGCTCATGAAATCCACTTTTGTTTATGTAGATATCTATACAATACGGATTGTTTCGAAGCTACGTCACAGATATGTTAATGTTGTTAAATGCATTAGTATTCAATTCAGCTGTAAAGCAGCTCTACAGAAGATAATTTGGCTTAATTCTATTTTTTATATTTTATTTTGATTTATTTAAAATTGATAAATAAATAAAGCAGCTCTAGAGAAAACCATTTGGCTTAATTCTATTTTTTTATATTTTATTTATTTATTTAAAATAAAGCAGCTCTACAGAAGACAATCTGACTTATTTTATATTATATTTAATTTCATATTTGTTTTTAATAAATAAATAAAGCAGCTCTTCAGAAGACAATTTGACTTAACTCTATTTAAAAAAATACAATACAAAAATATGAAATTAATTAAATATATTGTTTTAATCTTTTATTTTTATTTCTTTAAAATAAATAATAAAGCAGCTATAGAGAAGACAATTTGGCTTAACTCTATTTTTTGTATAAATTAATAAAATTTATAGAGAAGCTCTAGAGAAGACAATTTTATTTAACTCAATTCTAAAAAAATAAAAATAAAAAAAATAAGCAGCTCTACAGAAGACAATTCAACCTAATTCAACTCAAATTGAGTTATTAGCCGATTATGTCAGCGGAGTTAAATAAAAATATTACTGAATATTAATAGTCTAAAATATTAATTAATATTAATATTTAAACCCCATTTATGTTTCTGTATATTCACATAAGTACTAATGAATAATAGTAATAATAATGAACTACAATGTTAGGGTTAGGTTAGGGGTAACCCTAACCCTAACCTAACCTAACCTAACCTAACCTAACCCTAACTCTAACAATGTAAGTATGTTGTAGAAATGCCTGCATTGTTATTACTAAAGCAATCAATAATACAACATAAAAAATGATAGATTGATAATAGAGTGAAAACACAAGATTATGCCATTATTCTGTGACAGACCATGAGCCCATAATGGATCTTGATGACAAATGCGCAGAATAAATAGGTTAAACAAACAATGCATTAAAAGCATAATTACAATGTAACTAACAATCACCCCGTGGATATGCACAGCCAGATTTCATCTTCTTTCCGGCGTCCACCAAGTCACATCCATATTAAACTGTCCTTGCATTCATACGATAACAGCAATTTGAGTAAAAAGGTTATCAGGGAACAGATTTTTCCGCTTGATAGAGGATAAATAATTATTCATTAGAAGGGAGCGCCTCATCTAATCTGCTCTGTTGTTAACGGAATACAGCCAAAGATTTCTGCCTCAAAGACGCAGCCATGTGTTTCACTGAAAAGAGGAAACTGGCTAATTTGAATACAGTCGTATTAGTTTAATGACTAGAGTCTGTGATCAGGACTCATTAGCATAAATGCCAAGCGTCCGGCGATGGCCCAGGGCTTCGCTTTTTACCCTTCGACGCCGAGGAGAGCCAAACATCATCCTGAAGCATGACACGAGAGCAAACTAAAGAACAAACTCGTCTTTAATAAGAACATCATCTGCGTCTTCTTTTAATAGGTGATTAAACGAGCAAACGCTCCGTATGCTTCTGATGCTTATCAACATGCAGCATTATGTTTAAATGAGTCGCAAGCCTAGAAAAAGAAGAACATTGTCTGCTCGTGTTTTCTGCTCCACTTTGCACGAAGATTGGCTGATTATTTTACTGCGAGTTGCAGTTGTTTAAATGCCATTATAAAACGGATAGCTCCGGTGCTTGACTCTGATTGGCTGAGCCGCGCTCGAAGCCGTTGTAAATTACAAATCAACACACACCTTTGTTTACTTTGTGTGTTGCTCGGTAACCACTTTGTTCCAACCACAACTGTTTCTGAGGAACTACATTGCTTTTATTAAAATCATTACACTTATGTGCTCTGTTTTATTTTGTGAAACCTTACTAAGTAACGAGCACCGTGAAGCTTAACCCAATTAATTTATAACATCTAAGGGGGTTTTAGGCCCTAACAGCTGTTATAAAATCACTGTAAATGGCTTCTTGAGGATTATTGCTTTAATCTTATGGAGGCGGTCAAAATGAACTGTGCATGTGCTCATCCAAGAGTGCAGAGGGAAGAAAAACGATTGCATCAAAATAAACCAAGCATCAGAGAAGTTTGCAACATACAATTTTTTAAGATGCAGGCAAACAAACGGCGACACGTCCTAAGTGTCTGACGTGAGATGTTTTGCCACTCGCTCTGACAACGTGCCGCAGCTGGCAGAGAAAAGAGCAAAACGCAGCAGTGTGCTAAATCACCCTAGGAAGGGAACAACCTTGTTGACTCGGGAAGGCCGGCACTAATTAAAGTCCGCACGGTCTGCCGCTGGTCGCTTCATCGCTGCTTCACACTACAAATTGTCTGGGCTCTTTATTATTATTATTATTATTATTCTCCAGCAACAACACCGTATTCCTGTTTCAGAGTCATGCCTCCATTGCAACGACCGTCCTTTTGTCTCGAGCGTACAACGTTTCTTCGCGGTGTTTGGTGTTGTGATGTCTTCCCTCAGGAGCTGCGAGGTCTTGGTCTCGCCACCAGTACTGTGTTTTTTTATTTTCACACAGGCCTAGTGTTAACGCCCGCGGCTCAGTTCACAGATTTGACTGACTGTAGTCTTAATGCTGCACGCCTTGTTTTCAGCACTTGTCCCTCCAGATTTGCCACCCCGGCTGCACAATTCTTCTCAAATTCTAATTATTCATCAGCTCGTTATGCCGTGCCCCGCTCGCTTTAATTAGAGCGGACGCAGGCGTCTATTAGAGGCTACCCTGGAGTGAGGAGACCAGTCCAGAACCAGCCCGCGCTACTGGGCCAGCGCCAGCACACAGACGTGATGGAGCCGCAATCTGACAACGGAGCAGGAGATGAAGAGATGACTGAATCTTATATTAATTCATTTTATGAGGAGGTGAAACATGCCGGATCTCGTCCGCTTATTGAGACGTTTGACAACACAGCTCATTTGAAAATCAATAAAATCATTAAAAAAAATGATAAAAACCTTTGTCAGACCAACAAAATTACCCCCAAATTTAGTTCTAACAAATCAAACACAGTTCCCAGCATGCATTGCAGCATGAATAGACGATGCAGTTACTGTTATAGGATTATTGTTTTGCTGTTTGCGGACTTCATTTAAACTTTTTTGTTGTTGTTTTATCATTATTTTTAGTTATTTGTTGTACTGTGATGTAAAGAGCTCATCTTTTTAATATTTGTGACTCTGGAGCACAAAAGCAGTCATAATCAGCACAGGTATATTTGCAGCAATAGCCAACATTAAATTGTATGGCTCAAAATTAAAAAAAAAAATTTAATGCCAAAAATCATTAGGATATTAAGATCATGTTCAATGAAGATATTTAGTAAATTTCCTACCGTAAATATATCAAAACTTAATTATTGATTAGTATTATGCATTGCTAAGACTTCATTTTAACAACTTTAAAGATGATTTTCTCAATATTTAGAGTTTTTTGCACCCTCAAATTCCATATTTCCAAATATTGTCCTATCATAACAAACCATACATCAATGGAAATATTATTTATTCAGCTTTCATGTGATGTATAAATCTCAATTTCGCAAAATTGACCCTTTTGACTGGTTTTGTGCTCCAGGGTCACATATGTCGATTGCCACCGTTCTTGAGCATTATGTCTAGTTTTGAGGTCTTGATGAACTATTTTCAACCAATCACGTCCCTTTCCTAGATATCTTAGTCTTGTAAGTTGTCAAAGACAGTGAAATCTACTTATTAGACTAACTTATCCGTTAACGTTTGTCATTCGTAAACAAACATAAATTTGATATTGTGGGGACTTTTTAAACATCCAGGAAACAGAAATAATCGAATTACCTCAATGACAGTAATTGTTGTTTCAGTTGCTGTAAAATAACACAATCAGCGTCACATTAACAAACTAATTTACATTGGCTCAACAAAGTATCTTACAATTATCGTTGAGAGAACTCGAAAGACGTATTGCGTCACGTTGCCTTATTTTTTTACGTTTGCGAAACTTTTATTTTTACCATGCAGGGTCACATTGATGCATATTAATGAACTGTAATTCCATCAATTATTAGTATTTCAGCTGCAGCTGGTAAGCAGCATTACTGTGATTTCACATCTATATTACAGACGTTTAGAGCTCAAGGAGTGCGATCAGTGATTTTAATTAGACACAGAACGACTGTGTGTAAAAAAAAGTATATTTAGGCATTAATTGTATCTTTTATACAATAAAAACAAAACATACTTGAATTAAAAAGCCTTGGACAACCTATGCAAAAAAAAAAAAAAACTAAATTAAGCATTGTTTTCTGTCATAAAGCACCTGATGGAGTTTGAACTGCTTCTGTTTCACACAAATGCCGGCACAGACGTACATGTCTGTCTAGAATTGCCCAGAACTCGTGCATCTTCGGATGCAGTGCTGCGTGGAAAGTTACAAAAAATGTCGTGCACACCGCCATGCGAAAAGACGTCGTGCGCACTCAAAGCGAACTTCCGCCAACAACGCGATGACATCATATTTTGGCAGCGAGCGGCGTCGAGTATAAATCAGCCTTTATGAGTCTCAAGTGAGACATGCATTAGGAAATCTATGGCATTCATGAGTAAACACACACACACACACACACACACACACTACAGCTAATTAAAGTCTTCAGTGTGAGCACAGAAATGTGTAATCCTGACATTTAGTCAAGGGAGATTTAGGCAGACGAGGAGAAATTCTAGCGCTGGCCTGAGTCGGGCCCGAGGCGGCTGGCATACATAAGGACATCAGCGGCAGGCGGAGCTCTCAAAGGTCATCTCCGTGAAAAGACTAACGTGTCATTGCTTTTGTTCCTGCCCTTCTGGACATATGTTTGACCACGCTTCTTCTCTGCCCCTATCTGGCTGAAACCTATCTGGCTGAAACCCTGCACAAATACAACTTTTGACAGCGCCGCAGCCACAAAGAGCGTCATGTTACCTTCTATAACAACTGATGGAAATCCCCCCAATGCAAAACACCTGTGTTTGGGTTGACCAGCTCAAGAAGATACACACATCCGTATCATAAAGTGTCTGTGGAGATCATTCCAGAAACGCTTGCTGAGTTCATGTCCATCATCAAGTCAAGTCACCTTTGTTTATATAGCGCTTTATACATTACTGATTGTGTCAAAGCAGCTTTACAGTGTTAAAACAGGACAACTATACGAGAACAACAACCAGCTGAGGATAAGCTGCACGGATAATGTGTATGTTTGTATGAAACTCATATGCTAACAAATGGGTGAATCACACACATTTCACATAAAATATTTACATTTTTGTTTTTAGAACCATTACAATTCTTAGCCACACTTTATTTTAAGGTGTACTTAGTACTTAAATGTATAAATTACAATGTAACGAGAAATATTAATTAACTACATGTACTTAGTATAAGGTTAGTGTCACGGTACACACGGGGATCCAGGAACGAGGAGACGAGGATTGTGACAAACAGGGTATTTAATGAAGAACAAACGGAGGAGATACAGGAACACCGGGAAGGACATCTATACAGGTTTGCACGCTGACATTAACAATAATCCACAAGTAACATTGGGTAGAACAGACTTATATAGGGAGACATAACTGGAGACACCTGGGACATAATCAAGACAAGGCTGACACTGACTGAACTAATAATGACTGGGAAACAGGAAGGACCATATAAGGGTGAGGAGACAAAGGCAGAGGAAGACAAAGTCTGACATTACCCCCCCCTTCCAATAGGCGCGTCCCGCGCCGTACGACATCGAAAGGGGAGGGGGGGTGGGCACTCTGGAGGCCTCAAGGACCTGGAGACCGGACAGGTGACCTCCAGGGCGGTGCCCGTTCCGGGACCCACGGCGGATCCGGGGACTCAGGCGGCCACGGCGGATCAGGCGGCCACGGCGGATCAGGCGGCCATGGCGGATCCGGGGATTCCGGCGGCCATGGCGGATCCGGGGATTCCGGCGGCCACGGCGGATCAGGCGGCCATGGCGGATCCGGGGATTCCGGCGGCCATGGCGGATCCGGGATTCCGGCGCCACGGCGGATCAGGCGGCCATGGCGGATCCGGGATTCTGGCGGCCATGGCGGATCAGGCGGCCACGGAGGGGCGGGAACTGAGGAGGCCATGGCGGGCGGGGTGCTCGGGCGGCCATGGAGGAGCGGGGTGCTCGGGTGGCCATGGAGGGTAGCCCCCAAAATTTTCTTGGGAAGCTCCCCATCCCAGGGGCGCTCAGGAGCCGTGGAAGGCGAGCTGGACAGGGCCAGCGGAGGGAAAAGTGAGCTGGACGGGACCAGCGGAGGCCCAGGTGAGCTGGACGGGACCAGCGTGGGCCAAGGTGAGCTGGACGGGACCAGCGGAGGCAATGGTGAGCTGGGCGGGACCAGCGGAGGCCCAGGTGAGCTGGACGGGACCAGCGTGGGCCAAGGTGAGCTGGGCGGGACCAGCGGAGGCAATGGTGAGCTGGACGGGACCAGCGGAGGCCCTGGAGAGCTGGATGGAACCAGCGTGGGCCAAGGTGAGCTGGGCGGGACCAGCGGAGGCAATGGTGAGCTGGGCGGGACCAGCGGAGGCCCTGGAGAGCTGGACGGAACCAGCGTGGGCCAAGGTGAGCTGGGACGGGACCAGCGGAGGCAATGGTGAGCTGGACGGGACCAGCGGAGGCCCAGGTGAGCTGGGACGGAACCAGCGTGGGCCAAGGTGAGCTGGGACGGGACCAGCGGAGGCAATGGTGAGCTGGGACGGGACCAGCGGAGGCCCAGGTGAGCTGGGACGGGACCAGCGTGGGCCAGCGTGGGCGCTCGGGTGCCGCTGACTCGGGGAGCTCGGAAGAGCTGGACGGAACCAGCGGGAAATTGAAGCGCACTTACGAGGAGCCGGCACTGAGGGCGCTGTCGAGGTGCAGGCACTGGAGGGCACTGGCGTGGTGCAGGCACTGGAGGGCACTGGCGGTGCAGGCACTGGAGGGCACTGGCGTGGTGCAGGCACTGGAGGGCACTGGCGTGGTGCAGGCACTGGAGGGCACTGGCGGTGCAGGCACTGGAGGGCACTGGCGGTGCAGGCACTGGAGGGCGCTGGCGAGGTGCAGGCACTGGAGGCGCTGGCGTGGTGCAGGCACTGGGCGCTGGCGTGGTGCAGGCACCGGAGGGCACTGGCGTGGTGCAGGCACCGGAGGGCACTGGCGTGGTGCAGGCACCGGAGGGCACTGGCGAGCAGGCACCGGAGGGCAGTCTCGAGCAGGCACCGGAGGGCGCTGTCGGGAGCAGCCACTGGATCTCGGCGGCGCTCGGGAAGCGCTGGCTCTCGGGCGCTGAAGCGCTGGCTCGGCGGCGCTCGGGAAGCGCTGGCTCGGCGGCGCTCGGGAAGCGCTGGCTCTCGGCGGCGCTGGAAGCGCAGGCTCAGCGGCGCCGGGAACCAGCCGAGACGAAGACGAGCTGGGCGGCACCAGCGAAGAAGAGCTTGGCAGAACCAGCGAAGAAGAGCTCGGCGGGGCCAGCGGAGACACTCGTGGGCTGGTTTCGACTCGGGACCGGTAACTTCCCAGACACCGGTAGATCCTCTCTCCAACACAATCCTGTGGTGTCTGGGAGATCCATAGGGCGCTGGTAATTTGCCCGAGCGAAACAGATGGAGGATTGCCGCGTCGTGGAGCTCCGTCACCGCGGCGAGCTTGCAGAATTCTCCCGCGAACTCCATGAAGGAGAGATTCCGCCCGGCTAAGGGCGAAGGCATGGCGGCGAACTCCATCGCCGTGAAGGAAGATGAGTAGCTCTTGTATGGTGGATTATTCTGTCACGGTACACACGGGATCCAGGAACGAGGAGAGGATTGTGACAAACAGGGTATTTAATGAAGAACAAACGGAGGAGATACAGGAACACCGGGAAGGACATCTATACAGGTTTGCACGCTGACATTAACAATAATCCACAAGTAACATTGGGTAGAACAGACTTATATAGGGAGACATAACTGGAGACACCTGGGACATAATCAAGACAAGGCTGACACTGACTGAACTAATAATGACTGGGAAACAGGAAGGACCATATAAGGGTGAGGAGACAAAGGCAGAGGAAGACAAAGTCTGACAGTTAGGGTTGGGATTAGGGTTACTTGTATGTAATTATGCATAATTTATTGTTATAATAGTAAGTACATGTAATATGTGTGACAAGGACATCTTAAAATAAAGTGTAACCCAAATTTTTACATTATTTTCATGACATTTCTCTCAAATTACCTCATTAATACAATGCAAAAAAGTCAATTATTTAAATTGTAACAATTGTATCTACATCTTGTGCTACCATTTATTGTACTGCGTTTAATTTAAAATGCAAAAGTACTGTTTTATAGTAATACGAACCATGACTGAGAATAACAGTAAAAGTACTGTAATTAAAAACGGACTTTGTACGGTCACCGTCAAAAAAAACATCTTTTATCCATATTGTTTTTCAATGTGGATGTAAGCCGTTTTCTGTCAATGTGCGAGACTTTTGGTTCATTAACCGCTGAAGGGAAATAACCAGAAGAATATCAATTCACAGTAAAACAGTTTGCACTACAAACCAGTGTGTTCATAATTAGGGTAATACATTTTGAAATATCAAGCCGCAAAACGAGGTGTTTTGTACAGCTAAAAATATCTGGAAGCGGGTGACACCGGAAGACAGACACATTCAATTTACAAATGATCGCGCCTGCTCTTACGGGAAAAATAAGGAGGATGGACGAGTCGAAACACTCAGCGTGGAGATTCTGGTGGCTTGAGCAGCAAGCATCTCCTTCCAGCCAGCAGCCAATCAGACGAGAGCGTGAGGATGATGGGGACTGACCCAGCCAGCAGCCAATCAGACGAGAGCATGAGGATGATGCAGACTGACCCAGCCAGCAGCCAATCGAACGAGAGCGTGAGGATGATACAGACTGACTGAGAGAAAGTGCTGAGGACGAACTCTAAGCAAACTGCTGATGAGGCAAGCACATGATTGCTGGAGCGATCTGACTGCTGTTGAGCTTGTGGTTGGATTCAAGGGTCAACTGTGCTCAAAATCTCCATTTGAACCCCAATCAGATAGACATCTCTGCTTAGGGTGTAAATTAAACCTAGTTCCAGATCTCTGTCCAGACATATCAACCACACAGTCTGGTTTGCATTTGGAAAGGTTGGAGAAACACCTGAAAGCGTGGAGTGTTAAAGGGATAGTTCACCCAAAAATGAGAATTACCCCACGATTTACTCACCCTCGAGCTATCCTAGGAGTGACTTTATTCTTTCAGGTGAATCCGATCGGAGTTATATTCAAAAGCGTCTGGGCTCTTCCAAGCTGTATAATGGCAGTCAATGGCTTTTATTTTTCAATAGTCCAAAAGAAGTCCAATAAAGTGCATCCATCCATAATAAAATGTGCCTCACTGCAGCGAATTGATGCATTTTTGTAAGAAAAATATCCATATTTTAAACTTTATAAACTGTAACCTGTAGCTTGCACTAATTGTCGTACGCGCATTCAATTAGGTGAAAACTCCGGTGAAAATGATGAAAGCAGAAGCGCAGAGGAAAAAAAGATGCCAGTCACGAATTAAGGTTCAAGGTTCTTTATTATTCGTCACATACACAATCATACAGAGTATACAGAGAATTAGAAGTACAAAATGAGGATTTGTAAATAAAAATGTTGGATTTTGATATAAGCCTAGAGGAGACTGGTTTTGCTTTGCTCAAGGAAGGAAATTTTACTTCCTTTGCTCCTTTAAACAAATGTCGTTTTCATATTAAGATCATGTTGCATGAAGATATTTTGTAAGTTTATTACCATACATATATTCAAACTTAATTTCTGATTAGTAATACGTAGTTAGTAATATTAGTAATTAGCATTGTTAAGAACAAGTTTAAAAAGGATTTTCTCAATATTTAAATTTTTGCACCCTCAGATTCCAGATTTCCCATCATAACAAACCATTCATCAATGGAAATATTATTTATTCAGCTTTCAGATGATGCATACATCTCAATTTCACGTATATCCTTGTTTTGGTTTCTCATCTTGAATGACGAATATAGACTATTGATACATGCTGATGGAGAATTCCTCTCACACAGAACATGCATGCTAGTTTGCAGACGGCTGTAGTCTGAGCGGTTTGTTCAGGTGCAGCGTTTTAGTCCAGATGCAGTTCTACTAACCCTAACCTAACAGTCTACTAATACTCCAATAAGAGTGGGTTTGACGTGTAGAATGTCTAAAGTGGACTTTTGAAATAAAGCTTAACCTGCTAATTCTCTTTTTCCCTGTCCTGGCCAGGATTTCTAAATGGTCTTAAATAAAAATCCCTTCCCTTTTTCTATATCTTCATCTTTCTCTTTATCTTTCTCTTTATCTTTCTCTCCTTCCCTTGCTAGCTTGTATTTATTTGAACAATGCCTAAGACTTGGTGTTAGGGGCACTTCCTCTCTCTGTTTGCCTCTTCAAGATTAATCGCTTTATGTATTCCCCAATTGTAAGTCGCTTTGGATAAAAGCGGCTGCAAAATGACTAAATGTAAATGTAAATGTAAATATCCTTCGTTTTTCTGTTGATGGTCTCTCTACAGTCCTCATACATTATATGTATTTGCATTGTTCTCTGTAGATCCCTTTTAGCATCCCATGATTGGTCGATTATGTGCAGCGTCTGCATATTATTGCTCAAACTACTTTTCAGTCATTACCTTTAGCAAGCCTGAAAACAATGCCAACTCCTGGACATTTTAGGCAATTTAGACCAAGACATATCTGCAAAAAGGAGGACGTACGGTCATCCTAATTTAGTAAAAAGAGCTTTTGTTTTCATGCGCTTTTTGTACTCATTGAATTTTAGAGACGACTAATCCTTTAATGTGCGGGAAGCATGTCCATCTTTAACCCGCACATGCAAATGTAGGTCAGGCTGATGTCAGAGACGCTGGGGGCTTCGCTGCTCCTCCATGGGCACTAACGAGGGGCTGTCACCCACCCCACGTGTTCTTCACAGCGGGGACCGTCAAAGAGACGACAGCGCTCACAACCGGCCCAATGTGTGTCGACAGCCACGCAAACCACAAGCCTGATGGGTAACGTACCAGCAAAACACATTAGCACTCTGGGGATGGGGACACTGGTTTAACGGGAAGCTGAATAAATAATCTTTCCATTGATGTATGGTTTGGACAATATTTGAAAATCTGGGATCTGAGGGTGCAAAAAAAAAATATATTGAGAAAATCATCTTTAAAAGTTGTTCAAATGAAGTTCTTAACAATGCATATTACGAATCAAACATTTAGTTTATGGTAGGAAATGTACTAAATATCTTCATGGAACATTATCATAATATCCTAATGATTTTTGGCATAAAATAAAAATGTATTGTTGCCTATTGCTTCAAATATACCAGGGCTGCGTATGACTGCTTTTGTGCTGCAGGCTCACATATGAGATATATGAAATACAAGCAAAGTAGTGCTTGCTTATATCAGTTATGTTGACAGCTTTCTTTTATTAGAATCCTCAGCTAACATCTGTACCGTCTGAATTTACTTGCTCTCTTTCGTCACTCTTGCTTTAATTCTCGAGCACGGACTAAACTGAACGTCTAATTGGAGTTCACGCCAATTCTATATTGAACTGGGCAAACTTTTATTTATTTTTAACCTTTATTTAACCAGGTAAGTCAGTTTAGAACCAGTTCTCATTTACAATGACGACCTGGCCGAGTGGACAAGGTACAAA
This sequence comes from Gymnocypris eckloni scoliostomus, assembly GCA_027564155.1. NCBI lineage: Eukaryota > Metazoa > Chordata > Actinopteri > Cypriniformes > Cyprinidae > Gymnocypris > Gymnocypris eckloni. The sequence goes on from CM050414.1 coordinate 29,338,508, forward strand.
ACAATAAAGACATTATACAGATACAGATAACACAATTATAAACATGCCGCCGACCAAACAAACTAGCGCTTGGTGTGTCCCGGCCTCTCAGATGTTACCCAGCTTTCAGATCTCATTCTCCACATGTTTTATGGGAAACGATTCTTCAAAGTTCCTCTCTTTATGCTCCATGGAAAAATTATCAGCATGCGGCTTTGTACGGACATGAAATGACTGAATTTCCAGATGCACTGAATTGTGTGCAAATGTTCTTGTTTGTGCAGTTTCTTTGGTTTCATGTTTTGCCGTAGATTTTTATAAACATGAGGTAAATCCGAGTGCAGCGATGAATAAAAGATGGCGAGGGGAGCGGGTGAGAAGGAGAGTGCGAGTCGAGGCACGGCACAGCGATTAGACTGCGATGTATCGTGGAAAAGGGGCTCTTTACGGGTCTCGGAGGAGAACATGTACGAGCGGAACCCCGACAGACACGACATCCACTCAGAGCGCATCAGCTCCGACGGGACACTCCAGAGGCCAACCAAAGTGAACACCTATTAGTGCACAAATTTCTGTTCATCCACTTCTAGACAAAAATGGATTGAGCTAGTCTGAGTTTGTAGAACTGAACTTGGTTAAAGAGCGATGCAAGGGTTGCATTTGTATGCCAAAACCTCATAGGCGTGCTTATGTTTGACACCCTGAAAGCATAAAAGGCAAATACAAATATAAAATCTATGGAATTGCATTGTTGCCCATTTTCCTGATGCAGTAACGATCTGCATTTCTAGACTTGTCTTCTGATGATGGGCAGTGAAGGACAGTCTCCAAACCCAGGCACTTGACACAACCAGGGCGTAAAATGTTAAAAAGGCTCCTAGCCAAGAGATCTCAAGTTTCTGTTTTTTGCTGAGCATCTGACATTAGTGGGGAATCAGAATTGTGTATTGCCTTTGAGGTGCGGTCTATCCGTCCATACGAAACAGAGCCGTGGGGAAAATACTGTCTTTTTTCACATTTTGCAGGTACACTCTTAAAAATAAAGGTGCTTAAAGAGTTCTTCACAGCGATGCCATAAACTAACCATTTTTGGTTCCACAAAGAAACCTTCAGTCAAAATTATATGTGAGCACAAAACCAGTCATAAGTGTCGATTTTATGAAACTGAGATTTATGCATCATCTGAAAGCTAAATAAATAATCTTTCCATTGATGTATGGTTTGCTATGATTGGACAATATTTGAAAATCTGGAATCTGAGGATGCAAAAAAATCTAAATATTGAAAAAAAAATCACCTTTAAAGTTGTTCAAATGAAGTTCTTAGCAATGCATATTACTAATCAAAAATTAAGTTTTGATATATTTACGGTAGGTAATGTACTAAATATCTTCATGGAACATGATCTTAATATCCTAATGATTTTTGGCATAAAAGAAAAATCAATAATTTTGACCCAAACAATGTATTTTTGGACGTTATTCTAAAGAAAATGTGACTTAATTCTGATTTTGTGCTCCAGGGTCACATTTCAAGAATGTCACGAATGTAACCGCATGTTTATCAGTCGTATGAAAATATTAATGCTCATTACATTATGCATTACTTTCTCCATGTACAGTGTAGTCTCGCTGCAAAAAAATAGTTTCTTTCTAAGTATTTTTGTCTTGTTTTCTAGTATAAATATCTAAATAAAAATGATTGAATCAGGATGATGAAGTTAAATGACTTGAGATATTTTGTCTTAAATCTTAATTCAAAGGCTAAACAAGAATATTTTTCTTAACTCATTGGCAGATATTTTTACTCGTTTTAAGCTAAAACTAACATTTTGATATATTTTTTTAAGGAAACAAGACATAATACCTTAAGTCATAATGCATCTTAATCACAGAATTGTATTCTAGAAAACAAGAGAAGAATACTTTGCAAGAAAATGATGTTTTGCAGTGGCCGGCGAGCCGCGGGCGACAGAGTTTTCACACACGCTGGCTGGTGCTAAACTTTCTGACCGCTCTGTAATTACAGGAGCAGGGTGTCTGAGGTGATGTGACAGACACGCATCTGTCACGTCCTCAGAGACATGTCGAGGGAGATTGACAGCAGACATGCGAGCTCATGGTGGGGCATTGACAGGGCCGCTGCCCGAGTCTTTTAGCACATGGGGCTGCCAGCTGTGTGTCGCTCCAGACATGAGACAGTCAGCAGACACACTTCATCTGACTGATACACACCACCCATCACCGTCTGAAGGATTGCTTTGAAGTGCTGCATACTGGAGCTTGTCGTGTGGATGAAAACACGTCTATATAATGCTGTGATTTGATGATTTAAATTGTATATTCACACACTTGTGGTTTGCAGATGAACCACAACACACTGTTTAAAGGGTATATCAGATGCTAAATTAAATTTTACATCATGTTTGAACTTAAATGTTACACAACCACACTACTGTAACGAGCGCGGCGTCGTGACAACGAAATGGGGATCCAATAGCAGGCTTTATTGACGGAGTGAAGTAAATTAAAAACAAGGTAACAGTCCAGGGACCAAAATATGAAAAAGGCAAAACTTAGGCAAATGGAAACTAAAGTCAATAACAAGCCCTGTGAAACTGTGTGTTGTATTTATGGTGTGAGTACTAATGAGGTGATGAGAGACAGGTGATTGAAATCTGTGATGAGTCCGGGCAAGGATTATGGGAACTGGAGTCCAGGGTGATGTAATAGGCAGTGTGGTGTGAGAGTCAATGAGAAGGGAAAGCGACCTCCGGTGGAAATCGTCCGGAAGGCCACGGACCGGATTCGTGACAACTACCATGATAAAAATACACCCAGTGCTTTTTTTATTAAATCCCACAAATCATACGCACAAGCCATTCTCAGATTCTTGGCAGATTGATGTAGTTCTGCACAGGCCCCTCCCACAATTTTTGATTGACACAAACGTTTTACCTTAGCCCCGCCCTGAGTGAGCTGTCATCAGTCTGCCATTGTTTCGAGTAGACAAGATGTCTACTAAGCGATTGAGGTGTTTGGATGTAATAATGAATATAGCTGTCTTTATTTACTCCCGACATCTAAGCCGCTGAAGACACAGAGGATTACGTTCGTTTCTGAAGTGAATGTGTCCCCATATCTGTCTAAATTAAACTATATTCGTGCGAATCATTCGAGATCCAGCTTCACCTCCAGAAGAACTGAGTATAAGATTTTTATGAATCTTTGCAAATCGCCTTTCCTAATAATGTGGTAGTTAGCAAGTTTCTAAATGAATACAGCTAAAGTCTGATCACCCAACAGAAGAGAGGGGTGGGGTCAGCAAAGCTCATTAGCATTTAAAGGGACATGCACCGAAACGGGTCGCTGTGAACAGAGCTGTTTTTGACAGGGTAAAGATGGTATAATTTTTACCAACTTATGTTATAGACTTTTCATGAAGACCCTAAAGAATCATATCAACTTTTTGAAAATAGACATCAAATTGTTTTAAGGTCATGAACATGCTTGCAATGATAAACTTGACCCATGATAACGGCAGCTGCAGAGGCCAAAATATTTATTTGATGTATTTCGTTCAGGTATTCGAATATTCTCTGGTATTTAGCGAATGCTTTTATCTGAAGAAATGTATACTGCATTGAAGGCATATATTTTTATCAGCTCAAGCATAGTAATTTTTCTGCAAATCGAACCATGATTTTGGTGTTGCTACCACCATGCTCTACTGCTTGAGCTACATGAAAGTGCACACACACACACACACACACACACACACACACACACACACACACACACACACACACACACACACACACACATATAAACAAATTTTAAAAATTGAATTGTACTGAATCCAATTAGGATCAATGTGACCCTAGTAGAACACAATGCAAGTGTTAAACTTTGCCAGTTTTAAGGTAAACAAGAACATATTTTAACATTTTAGAACTTCTCCTCTGAAAGAACCTCCTTACTTTTTAACATCATGTCATATAGAGACCCTTTTATATATTTAATAATTTCCACCATAATAAAATAAAGTCCCATCCTACGTTTTTACATTTTATATGGATAAATAAACGCAGCACTGGTGAGCAGAAGAGACTTCTTTCAAAAACATTAACACATCTTTATTACCCAATACTTTTGGCCAGCAGTGTACATATAGAGCATCAGAAACCCCTGTTTTTTTATTTATCACACTTCTATCTATTATATCCACAGACCAGCAACACAGAAATGAGATTTGCATGAATGTTAAGGCTCTGGAGCAGAAACGGAGGAACAGTCTGCTTCCAATGGACATAAATATTATGGCATGTTGTTGCGGTCAGCGCTTGCTTTCTGCTGTATTGTTGCTGGACTTTTGGCTGTATTTTAATACTATTGCTTTGCCAATAGCACAGTCAATACGTTTAAGGAGCTGGAGAGAATCGGCATGAGTTCTGCTCCATAACGATTCCCAATACAGCTGCCTGGAACCGAGCATTGATTCATCGAGAACGCCGGCCGTGATATACAGCTGTGAAGGAACCAGAGTATTCTCTGAGAGTCTTTTCCAGCTTTCTCACACACACACACACACACACACACACACACACACACACTCTCAGGACAATGCAAACAGCACAATCCCACTATGAATTTTTCATAACATCTTGCTCAATACTAAACGCAAAGTGTTTCTTGTAAGACGACTCCCTGGCACTTATAGCGCTTGAGAGCGTGGCGTGTTTCCATTCTCAGAGTCTGTTCTTGTGTGTGATACCCATCGCTGACAGCACTGAGACCCTCAGAGACACACAGAAGGTCACATCAACAGACCTGCCATAACCAGATTCCCTCCGCTCAACTAGAACATCCCCAATCCCTTTAGGAAGTCATGCTACACCAGCGTCGGTGTAATCTGTGCTCATCTGGACCCAACACACTCACAAACCTGGGCCTCAGCAGACCGACAGTGCATCTGTGCTTTACCAGGACACTGACTTTGGCTGGATTTGGCCGTTTTAATGGGTTTACATTTTCTGCCTCGAGCAATTTCAAACGTGGGTCATGATCAGATATTTGAGGCTATTAATCTCAATGGATTTTTGTGTTTGGAGTCTTTTGGGATATTACATGACACTGCTCATCAGAAAAGAGATTAACGAGCTATTTCATGTCCTGGGGTTGACTTGTATTTTCACTTAGAAACTGATAGTAAATTGCACAAAGAAGTACAAAGACAAGGCAAGAAACACATTGAATTAAATTTGAGTAGGAACACTGAAATAGCATTTTCTTGTAAAACATACTCTGGCAATTATTAATTTACAAATTATCTTTTACAGAGTATTATCTTTTGTCCTAATCTTTTGTCAGAAACCCTCGTAAAGTAAAGTAATGTAAAATAACATATTACAAAAATAAATAAAATTTAATAAAATTTAATTTAATTAAATTGAAAAAAATATTTTTAATTTTGTATTAAATTAAATTAAATAATTGTATGTATTTAAATACATTTATCTGATGAATACAAATGTTTTAATATCATAATCTAGAATTTTTAATATTTATTAATAACATAAATATATAAATTTATTTAATTAAAATTTTAGGTTTAATTTTTTTTGTTCATCTATCAGTATCTTATCCACATGGAAAACAGGCTTCAAGTTTGGGAAGACTCTTAAATAAAAAAAAAGACTTTTGAGGTCATGTTATATTGTGTGTGTGTGTGTGTGTGTGTGTGTGTGTGTGTGTGTGTGTGTGTGTGTGTGTGTGTGTGTGTGTGTGCATATAAAACAAATATTTCCCATGCATTGTGTCTTATGTTTTATTATTTAAATAAGTAAATACAGTCAGACTCTAACGGTGTGCATTTGTATATGTTCATAGGATTAAATAAATTTTTTGGTCGCCAACAAGCAGCAATGCAAAGTCATAACTTTAAGAAGACACACAATCATCTGTCGAATGTGTCCATTAAAGTTCATTTGCAGCAGAGAGACACTAATGGACGCAGCCAAACCATCTGATTTAGAGATCTGCAAACAGATACTGACAGTCTCATGGAGAGGTTCGCACCAGCATCCATAACTGTCACGAAAGTGAAAGAAAACAGAGCCCTGCATATGTGAGCTACCGAACAGGGTTAACAGGTCATCACCCGCCTTTACCACATGACAGCTAGTCGTGTCATTGTGGCATATCCAGTGATATGACAGGCATTGCTCGGAAGACGCAAGAGCTGTCATGAATACTGCATGCAGAAGGCCTGTTTATCTCATGAAAAATGCAAGGAGAGGGATTCTTGTGCAGGCCGCTGGGCTGGATCTGCTCAGTTAGTGTGCTGCCATGCCATAATCACTGCTACACCACACACCTCTTTAAACAAAAGCGACGAGTAGGGCTGGGAATCCTTCACTACCTTTCATTCAATGCATATCGATTCCTGGAGTCACGATTTGATAAAAAATCTATTCAAGTCACCTTTATTTATCGAACACTTTTAACAATACAGATTGTGCCAAAGCACCTTTCCAATATCAAAATATGAAAATAGTTAATCATGTAAAAAATTAAACACTACATTTTCAGATAAAGGCATTTTATTAATGAATTCAATGATGTCATCATCCAGCTATTCACGATTTTTCGATTTATCACGATTTACGATTTTGCATAAAAACAATTGTGCACACTAGACGTTAAATGCACCAGTATTTTGATGCATTTTAATATGAACCAGTTTATAGTATAAATAATCCTGACTCAAGAAATCAGTTTTTCTATTAACTTCCTAATAACTCAAAAGTATTTTACACTTCCCATTATTTTACACAAGTCTCACTGGATTATTAATGTTTGGAAATAGAGGAAACTGATATTTACTACTGACACACTACAGCAAAAGATAGAAATAACTTTCTTAAAACCATTTTTAGCTGATGGAAATACTAGTGATCTAATTATTTTGGCCATCACTGTATATTGACATATAACTTTTGACATTTGTGAATCGATACAAATCGCTATAAGACTGAATCAAGATTCATTTGTAAATTGTGCTTTTTCGACTCCACCGCTAGAGAAGAGCAATGCCTTTCACCCAAAGTCACCTGAACCTGACCATTTCTGTGCAAACCCGACCGGACGAGCGTAAGACCGTGTGAAGCCGTGGCGGCTCGATTGCACGCTCCACTGCCCTCTGTTTTCCCGGGCCGGCACCAGAGTGCACAGAAACAAGTAAAGTGTCAGGCCGTAATCAGGTTAGCATGGGCTGTGATGGATTAAGCCACAGTCGGGGAGACGCTTCTCCAACATTAGGGTGTCTGAGATGTCCGTTGGAGAGCAGTCTCATTAATAGCTCTCCTTCAGATTACTGCATTAAGTTTATTAGAAGCTCCAACTCTGGGAGCACTTTGAGCTCTCGTGTCGACTAAAGCCAGGGTGTGTGCGAGCGTCTGTTTTGCCTCGGCGCTTCTGTTAAAAACCAGCAGAGGCCAAATCTTCCCTGGCTTCTCGTAAACCTGCGAACGGATGGCGGTTTGTCATCTGCATCTCAATAAGCTAATAGCCCTAATGTGTGAAAATTGATTTTTAGGAACATGCAAACCTTGACCTGCTATTCAATGTTTTTTTCATCCGTGCCCTTGCCTTTGATTTATGCCGGGTCATTATCGATAAGCTGCGATTGATTTTTCAATGGCTTGGAGTGTGGGATGCAGATGAAGACTTTCAAGGAGAGATCATCCAACAACGCCATCCTTCTTCCGTCCCGAGAGAGGAAAAGCGAGCAGCTTAATCACAGCTGAGCTCTCTAAGTGTCCTTGCCTGGGAACCTCCGAGAAGATCTGCTGATATCCGATCCCAGGTGCGTTCTGTGAAGTAAGTCTGACCCGAGACTCAAGAGTTCAGAAACTTAAACCGCAGCTGCTATTAACTCGAACATGAGCAGGTAAGAAGCTTTCGGGATGCGGCCTTCCTCCGTCATCCGTTCGCGCGGATCGTTTTCCCAAGGTGCTTTGGGAAGGTGATTCCCTGACTCGGGATCGTCATAACCCTTGGAGAGCGTCACACTGATTTTCCCATCTCGGCAGTGTTGGTGACACAGGTAGCCATTTGTCTGCGGAGCTTCTTCCGTTCACATGGAGAGGAGCCCCGGGCGCTTCTACGAGCCAGTATTAGCTTTCCCCTGAGGGAGAGTTCTAATTAGGTAATTGACTGATGCACAAAGCAGGTGCATGTATCCGTTACAACAGAGCTCGACCTGTTCATTATTAAACAGTGACCCTCTTCTGCGTCCGTGCCAAAGCCAGAAGTGAAAGTCCTCGGAAGATTTGCAGGATCATAATTACGCTTGCCGTTCGCTCGGCTCCAGACGAGGACAAAACTCTCTCCTCTTAAAAATAAAGGTGCTTAAAAGTTTCTTCACATTTCCACAAAGAACCATTATTAAGTCAAATGTTATTTAAAGAGCCATCTATTTCTTACCTTTTATATTCTGAAGAACCTTCTTTCGTCACAAAGAACCTTTAAAGGTCAAGGTTCCAAAAAAGACTCCTCTATGGAATCGTGAACCTATGGCCAGGTGAAAACTGGTGTGCATTTCACTCATAAGCCACATGATTAGAGTTGGAATCGAAAATCAATTCCAATTCCACAATCGGATACTTGAGGTCAGGAATCGGATACTTGTTGTAAAATTAAAATTTCAATTCTGCCTACCAATTCCTGTGTGTGCATCTTTTATTGTTAGCTGGCGAAAAGTGGCTGTTAAAATGTATTTGTCTTTGAATCGTTCATTCAAGAGATTAATTTAAAGACATTGATTCATCCAGTAATGAAACGAGTGAATCTTGAGTGAGTCATTGAATCATTTAATCTTGAGTGAGCCTTTGAATTGTTCATTTAAGAGATTCATTTAAAGACATTGATTCATCCAGTACTGAAACGAGTGAATCTTGAGTGAGTCATTGAATCATTTAATCTTGAGTGAGCCTTTGAATTGTTCATTTAAGAGATTCATTTAAAGACATTGATTCATCCAGTACTGAAACGAGTGAATCTTGAGTGAGTCATTGAATCATTCATTCAAGAGATTCATTTAAAGACATTGATTCATCCAGTAATGAAACGAGTGAATCTTGAGTGAGTCATTGAATCATTTAATCTTGAGTGAGTCTTTGAATCGTTCATTTAAGAGATTCATTTAAAGACATTGATTCATCCAGCAATGAAACGAGTGAATCATTGAATCATTCTTTCAAGAGATTAATTCTGATTCATCCAGTAATGAAATGAGTGAATCTTGAGTGATTCATTGAATCATTCATTTAAGAGATTCATTTAAAGACATTGATTTATCCAGTAATGAAACAAGTGAATCTTGAGTGAGTCATTGAATCATTCATTCAAGAGATTCATTTAAAGACATTGATTCATCCATTAATGAAACGAGTGAATGATTTTGTTTAGTCATCTAATATTGTTTTCTTTAGAACTGCGAGAGAACTACAACCTCCATTAAAAAAGTCCCAGTTTATCCAGAATCGCGCCAGTCTATTTCGCACACAAATAGCTGTTAATCGAGTTTTATTCTTGGTATTTAGCAGCAATTGAATGTTTTGCGAAAAGAGACACAAAATAAATTTGTTTGATTTTTTTAACCACATTGGAATTCTAAACTGGGAATCGATAAGAATCTGAATTAATAAGCAGAATTGGAATTGATAAAACTCAAATGATACCCAACCTTACACATGTGATGATCTCAGTGGACGGAAAAACCTAAATCTAGGTGGTCTGCAGTTCACAAAAGCATCGTAAGCCTAACTTGACCATAGCTTCGTTGCTTTCAATGGGTCTACGATGTACTTACGCTTACGATGCTTTTGGGAAACGCAGCCGTGGAGAGTTATTCTCATCGACAGGTGGATATAAACTGGACAAAACAGAGAACACGCTCAGAAAAGTTGGCTCTGTGGCTCTTAGTGTGAGAGAGATCTGAGATTATTTACTGAAGCAAGCCAGCAGTCACGATATGGATTGATAGCTGAGAAGTAAATTGATTCAGAGGCTTGAGCTGCCAGAAACACGAGCCGCCTCTGCCATTTTAATTCAGCAGGCCACACATTTCATTTCAAAGAGCCGGGCAGAGTTAAGAGAGCCAATCGCAGAGAAGTCGATGTCAACGCCATTACATCATTACAGGCCGAGAGCATTCATCTTGACCTCAGCTCCAGTGTTCAGTGGATCAGTCACGAGACCGGCTCGAAGAGGGCAGATCATGCACAGAACTGCAGCACAACGCTGTCAATGTTCCACAAATATTTAGATCACCTCTCAAAAGATGCAAGTTTTGGCCATTTGTGATCCATATTAAGCACCTGCAGCAATATACTGTATCAATCATAAATAGTGCGACGAAACGTATGTGAGCACAGACGCAGTCATAAGCAGCACAGGTATATTTGTAGCAATAGACAACAATACATTGTATGGCTCAAAATTATACATTTTTCTTTTATGCCAAAATCTTTAGGATATTAAGATCATGTTCCATGAAGATATTTTGTACCGTAAATATATCAAAACTTAATTTTTGATTAGTAATATGCATTGCTAAGAAATTCATTTGATGATTTTCTCAATATTTAGATATTTTTTGCACCCTCAGATTCCAGATTTTCAAATATTGTCCGATCATAACAAACCATACATCAATGGAAATAATATTTATTCAGCTTTAAGATGATGCATAAATCTCAATTTCGAAAAATTGACCCTTATGACTGGTTTTGTGCTCCAGTGTCACATATATATACAACAGTAATATACATCATATACATAATCAATAAAGTGTCCACTGAATATCGCCTTTTAATACAAAACTTTTTAATGCAATCTGCGTAAAAATATCTAGTGGAGCAAAGCTTGGTTTTGCCTCCAGGTGTGCGTTCCTATAAGTCACGTGAAAACTATCAATAGTGCTTTATTACAATACACTGTAATACACAGGAAAATAACAGAGCGGTAATGTTGCGAAATTGATTAATTATGAAACAAAGTCAAAGCATCATACACACGTTTATTATTTGTCATGTGAGAAACTACAGTATATGAGCTTGATCCTTCAATTATAGCTTCTGGAGTAAAACATGCGCTTTATTAAATATCCTGGATTAATGATCTGATCGTGGCTTTGATGTGACATAAGTGTATTTTTGTCAAGTCACCTTTATTTATATAGCGCTTTTAACAATACAAATTGTAACAAAGCACTGCACAATATCAAAATAGGCAAATTGTGTCAATAATGTAAAATGACAGGATTTAACACTCAATTATCAGCTGAATGCATTTCATTATTGAATTTAGTAATGGCATTGTCCAGTGTATTTTTGTGATATTTTCATGTTTTGAAGAAACAATTGGAGAAACCATAAAACAACACTTTAGCACGGAATGAATTAATGTCAGGGAATATTTCTTTATTCATGAATTAACAAAATCAAAACATTCTTTAAGGCATGTTTTCTCAAAAGCACTATGGTGACAAGTTATATTATTGCCAACCTATACTGTAAAAAAATATAATCACTAAATCATATGTTTTTCCATCACTTTAGCTCATTAAATTATATGAGATTGAAAATTAAGTGAGTTTAATAAAACTTTTCTCATATTTAATCCAAAAAAATAAAAAAAAAAGTAAATTGCAGTTTAGTTTAATAGTACAATGGGTCTCATTTATTAATCTAACAGCGAGGGCTTGAACGCACAAATCAACTTACGACAGAGTTCACGTGTGATTTATGAAACATTCGTATGCCGCCAACCCCATCGTACGAAATATTGTACGTTGATAACTGTGGCAGCTGAAAACAATTGTCATTTGAATATCACGCCCCTAAAACCCGCTTTAGAAGCCACGCCCCCTCGAGTTTACAAAACGAAACCCGGCCAAAACGAGGAAGTAATCTCATGAAAGAGAACTTGATCTTACTCTAAAATCACCCTTAAACCTTATAACTGCAACCAATGGCATTTATTTATATGTATATAAAATACCAGTAAATAAAACGACACATTCAATATAGATTATTTAGTTATCCTTTATCCACAACAAACCCTTTAAATTTAACGATATTACAGAACAAGAATTAAACAACAAGTAGCTATTCAATTCTATATTAAACTATGAAGTAAATCACAAATTGGGTTATAGCGGCATTCATTTTAAACAAAATACAACGTCAAGCTAACATGAATTTATTAAAGCGGAACTAAACGGCATCGGGCTCACAATCCTCTCTCATTCGACATCAACATGTTTCAGTTTTTGCCATGTAACGTTTGGTTGCTAAACTATTATCTATGATGTAAACAAGGCTTTGCACTTGTGTTCCAATATCTACGTAAAATATCCTTCATATGCGCACAAATGTTTATTTCGGTGCTGATTTTACAGTGGAGCTTGTAAACTGTGCAGTGTAACATTTATGTTTGTTTGACTGCATTTTAGTTTGATTATTGGCTGGAATATCAAGTTATTAACACTGAAATGTGTGTGTGATATAAGATATAAAAAAAACTAATAAAATGCATTAAGAGTGGCCTATACTTGTCGCACTGTTTTTCTGTTCTTTTGTTAATGAGTTAATTAAGATAAATCTATTTAGTGTAGCCATATTTATTCTATTCCTTTCTGTTTTTCTCCATTCACAGAAGCGCTGCAGGTGCGTGATATATACGACGATGTGTGATTCCTCATGGTCTGTTGTTTATTTATTTATTTATTTGTCATTATCATTAACAATTGAAATATTGATAGAGCATCCCCAATGCATAGCAATGGTAACAGAGTGCAAAGTGGTACAGTCCAGTCACAGCTATTTTTGTGGTGTTATGTAATGTGTGCCTACAGATTTGGGCATGATGGGGGGAGATTCCTCACTGCCTCTGGGTACAGTCTCTTGGCCAGTCTGGCTGTTCTAGCACGTATGGAACTGTATCTTCTACCTGAGGGCAGTAGGTGAAACAGGGGATGTGCTGGATGGTGTTGGTCGTGCAGGATTTTTTACACACGTTTTAGCGAGTGGTGAAGAGAGTATTTCCGATGATCCTTCCCGCTGTTCTAACCACTCGCTGAAGTGCCTGCTGCTCAGCCTTAGTGCAGCTGGAAAACCACACTAGGAATCCATAAGATAAGACACCACTAATGGCACAGTTGTAAAAATTCACCATTAGCTGCTTGGGAATTTTGGCACTTTTCAGTTTCCTCAGATAGTACAGGCGTTGTTGGGCTTTTCCTACAACTGAGGCAGTATTAGTGCTCCAAGACAAATCCTCCGATACAATTACCCCCAGAAATGTAAAATCTGTCACTCTCTCCATCGTCTCATTACCAATAGAGAGTGGAGAGTGTTTGTATTGTCCAGTTTTGTGAGTGTCTACAATAATTTCCTTGGCCTTCTTAATGTTAAGAACCAAGCTATTGTTATCACACCATAATACCAAATGTTGCACCTCATTCCTATATGCTGTTGTAACACCCCCTCCCGGGTCCACACCACCACAACTCGTTGTTGCTCCGAGCGGGTCTCGAACCTGGGATTCCGGCGCAGGAGGCGGGCGCTCTACCAAGGAGGCTAAAGCCTCTAGCGTCAGTCGCTAAAGCGCCTGTTTTTGAGGTCAGGGGAGTGAGGTTTACACATAGCCCTTACCGGCATACATCCGTTACACTGTCTCATCATTGTTATTAATGAACCCAAGCACCGTTGTCACAAATGAAGCTTCCTTACCGCCTCCTCTGCACCATCAGAGGGAACACTCACCAGAGTATTGACTGACTCTCTTTCGAACTCCAATTCCCAGCACCCCACACACCTGGGACTGATTGCACACACACCTGCTAATCATTACACCCTCTCCATATAAGCACACCACTCACATTCATCCCTGCGAAGTCTTGATTTGCTAAGGTGATCATTTCTGAGCGTTTATTCATTGTGGATTGTTTATTCTGTTATGACCTGGACTGTTTCTCGTTTCTGTGATTCTCTGCCGCCTGCCCCGACTCGTATCTGTTTACTGGATTGTGATTCTCTGCCGCCTGCCCTGATCTTCGCCTGTATTGTTAACGCCCTCCTCTCGCCTTTACGGCTGCTTGTCTGTACTGCGCTGCTGTTTAATAAACTGCATATGGATCCTCAATCTACTGACTCCTCGTTACAACCGTGGTGTCATCCGCAAACTTGACAATATGATTTGATGGGAAAAAGGCACAACAGTCATGTGTAAAAGAAGTGGGCTAAGCACATATCCTTGGGGGATGCCGGTGTTAATAAAAAGGGTGGAAGACGTGTGCCCACTAATTCTCACACACTGTGAGCGATTAGTTAAAAAATCCACCGTTATGCTGCTATTTGCGCATATAAAGAAAAAAGCACTGTTTTGTCGGTTTAGGAAAATAATCTAAATTAATAAAATGCTGTCATTATACAATTCTCCGAAATTCTCTACAAAAACGTGCGTAAACGAGCTCAGACCTGACGTCAGATTTGATCGTAGCCACCGCTTATGTCCATAATGATCGATTATAAGTTTTGCGTAGGGGACCGTGGACCGTGCGCACAATTTTCGGTCGTGCGTTCGTTTCGTAAACGAGGTCCAAATGTTTCCTAAATAATACGCTTTTTCTTGTTTTAGAAAGTATCACTTTATAAGTTATAAGTTGTGGGGAGCAATTTTAAAATTTCAAAGACAAAATAAATTAAATAATAATGTTTATAGCTAATATATTTTGTTCTTTAAAACTGGAATGATTGTTTTCTTTTTGTCAAAAGACAGAATTGTTCCCTAATTTTCCACCATGCATTGCCTATCAATAAACAGAAGCAATGTCCTGAATTCACTCCACAAATACAACTAATGCTGTAATTAAGTTAATTCGTATCAAACATCCCTACAAAGCAGTCACACACAACAGCACCATGCATTAATAAAAACAACGTCTATGGAGCATTTCAGAGAGAAAAAAAGACAGATGCACAGATAATATATTATAACATGATTATGTTTGTGAGATGGGACTGATATTCAGAAATCTCATCAGTGGAGATTAGTGGACATCAGGGTACATCCAGATGTGGCTCTTTTCCAGAGAATTAAATAATCATAATCAAGCGGCCCTAAACAAATAAACAGACAGATCTCCCGCTGGCGTGATTGGATTTATTGGAGCATTGCATCAAACAGATCTCTTTGTTTGTACAATGAGCTCGAACAATCAGAGCATTCGTGTAATCCAGTCAAACATGTCCATCGCAGGACTATAGACTTCACTCATGTTTTACTATCAGCCATAATCTCTTTACGTCTCTCTTACAAGCAATAGGTTTTTGTAATCTTTTGCACAAAGCAAACTTCATTGATTTGAATGTTTTGTTCAACTGCTGGTGTATTTGTAATTTATTAAAGAAGCCCTCTTGTAAAAATCTCATTTATATTGGTCAGAGTTATTACATGAATGTCCTCGTTCAGCGGACGATGGAGCAAATACGTTTGTAGTTTGCGTTCCTGCAATGATGAGCGTCTGGCTGTTTTCTGAGAAAGTCCAGACTCTTTCCACAGAAGGCATTTTCTGACTGAACTCGGGTCTTCTGTGCTCTCTCAAATAGGGCTATTAAAAGCAAAAAGTGCTAATAAAAATGATTTTTATGAGATGTAAGTGAGAGCTAAGGCCTCCTCCGTGGAGCTTGGTTCACGTTCAGCTTGACCGCTGCAAAAAATATTTTCTTCCTCAATATTTTTGTCTTGTTTTCTAGTATCAGTGTTTAGAAATTCTGATGCATTTGACAAGTAAAATGACTTAAGATATGTCTTATTGTCTGAAAAAAATAACAAAATTGTGTTTAAAATCCTTTAATCGCATTTATTTACTTAAATAAATGCACCCTGATTCAAGAATTTTTAGATATTTGTACAAAAAAAATTACAACACATACTAAAATACCAAGGAATATTTTGATTTTATTTTATTATTTTTTGTATTGCATCTGAGCCTAACACTGACTGGTCATTAAACAAAGCACCAATCAACAGGTTTAATGCACATTAAAAAGAGAACCAGTTGCATCAACAAATTTATCTCTACAATCATGCATTCGACTTCAGTTCAACTTCAGTTGCAGGTAAACATGATCAACCTGAACATCCAGTCAGAATATTACTGTTTATTTAAGTTTGAAAATCTGAAAACATCACGGCAGAGCCGGAGGTCAAACACACACCTCACGTCTTAATGAAAGCAATAAATCTGATTGGTTTCCCTTCTCCTCTTTTACAAGAGGCATGCCGTGTGTGGGAGCATCTCCAGCGGTTCAGTCCTCCCACCAGGTGCACGTGAAACTCGATCACAGTTAAAAGTGGCACAACCCCAGAGAGCAAAAATGCTTTTAGGAACTTTTCAAATGGTGTTTAACAGCGCCACTAAAACTTCCTCAGTTCAGACGCACAGAGACTCTCACTGGACAGGTAAATATTATCTGTTGGAACACTGCCAAATAATGCTTTTCTTACTGAGATTTTTGTCTTGTTTTCAGCCAAAAATATAAAAACAAATCTTAAAGAAGGATTTTCTAGACAAGAAAAATTTTCAGATTTTTTTTCCTGTAAAACAAAGACAAAAATAATCTACCTATAGGGTAAGTAAAATAATACAATTCCAAACAGAAAACAAGAGTATTTTGCTTACACTATTGGCAGATTACTTAAATTTAGACTTGATTTTTTCTGAAAACAGGACAATAATTTTTACTTGTATAGAATATCCTTCTTGAACCAGTTACAACAGCGAATATCAACAAATGTCACACTGTATCGCTACAATCATGCATTCGACTTCAGTTCAACGACGCAATTATTCAATATTTTGGCTGGAAATAAGACAAAACTCAAAGTAAGACTTTGCAGTGAAACACATCAGGACATATTTCCTTCTTTTCTTTTCCTGATGTTATATTTCTGATCTTTGGGTCTCAGTGCTCTTTCAAAGGCATTTGGAGCTTGGCGAGCGTTTCAGCGTAACGTTTAAAAACAGCAACCTTCATATTAACATTGATAATGTTCCTTTATGGTGGAGCGAGGTGAAGATTAACACACTGGTGTCAGTAGCGGGTGCTGGAGGGCAGAGCCTCTGACCCCTTCACTCGTCTGCTTGTAAAAACAGCTACGGGGGGGGGCACCGACAAGTCAAGAAATGTAAGCCATGTGACAGAAGACAGCACCTATAAATATGCACAAGATCACAGGGCCACTTAATGTAAAAAAGGGCAGACTTCTCTTTTACCATCGCCACTACAACATCTTAAAAAATGCCTGTCGTGTCAGATGAAGCCAATAAAACACAAACACTTCCTTACTCTGGAAAAAGAAGAAAAACCTTCCCCAAAACGGCCTGAAATCCCAAACCGTACGGAGCCGGCAGAGTTCAAGAGAAAGACGAGCTGCAAAGTTATAGAAAAGCCAAATGACTTGATCTCAATTTACGAAGCTCAAGTTCTTTCATCCCTAACAAGCTCAAATGTAAACAATATTGAGAGTTTCAAAAATGAACATTCTGTGATCTTCTCAGGCCCCGTTTACACTAGTGCTTTTTGTTTTAAAACGCATAACTTTTGCTATGGATGCGGGTTGTGTTTCAGTGTAAATGGACCAAAACTGAGACTTTTGAAAACGCTTCAGACCCTGTTTTAGTTTGAAAACTCCGGGGTTGTGTTTCAGTGTAAACGGACCAAAACGGAGACTTTTGAAAACAACGGCGTGGCTGCCCACATTTGCTCTGCATATCCTTGACGACTGTGTAAATAATAACCTTATGCTCATTATTGTACCCATAGATATGTATAGGTAGATTCCCCATTCGACAAGCAAGCAGACGCGTCCGCCATCTAAATAATAGGAATCTACCTATACATATCTATGGTTGTACCTGCATGAATGGTCATGTGACATGCGTTTTCGGTTGTGTAGTGTAAACTGAGATCGTTTCTGAAACGCCAGTGTAAACGTTGATTGTTTTCATTCTAAAATGGCGTTTTAAAATGAAAACATACTAGTGTAAACGGGGCCTCAGTCTCTACGTTGTTGCAAACCTGTATGGGTTTTATACATGTCGTGTATCATGTTTTTTTGTTGTTTGCGTACATTTGTGATTTTAATAAGCATACAATTTCACAGTATGAAAAATGCCTATAAATCTTCTAAATATGCTGTTGTTAATACAGGTTTGGAATGAAGCGAGGGTAAGTGATGAAATATTTAATTGCAAAGTATTACATAATAATTTTCAGGATTCTTTGATGAAAGATCCAAAAATCTGCATTTATCTGAAATAAAAAAATTGTGACTGGAGTAATGATGCTAAAAAATCAGTTTCGAAATAACAGGAATTAATTACATTTTAAAATATATTCAAATAGAAAGCAATTATTTTAAATAGTAAAAATAGTTTACAATATTACCGCTTTTGCTGTATTTTGGATCTCACACACACTATATACAGTATGTATGCACGCATGATTTGTCAAATATGACTCCGTGTTGTAAAGGATACTCTGTTGAAATGCAATCAAGAGCACATTGTGAATGGTAACTCTGAGCTGCCCTTCTGCCCTTCTATCAGCACATGATTTGAGACGAAGCAGGAAGGATGACATCAAGCCAGAGCCCTTCATGACCTCATAGGAAGGAAATGAGGCTCTGTGCACGGAGCTTCACGAGGGTCTCTGGTGTCTCCAATAAGCAGCAACACCACAACACTGAACATTTCCCCAGCCAGGCTTCACAGGAACAGTTCATCAAAGTGATGAATGGGACTGCTCTCCGCTGAAGACGTTAAACTGAACAAATGGATTCTTTAATTTACAGAGAGGGTGGAAGGGGTTGGGCTGCAATTGGCAATAAAAACTGGATTTGAGAAATCCGAATGGAAAATAGCAGACATCTTTTCATAAAGAGATCTCATCGGCCGAGACGTGCTACCGCTTGAGCCCAACGTAAAGAGCCTCCCACTGGTCAAGCTTCTGATGCCGAAGCGCTTTAATCAGGCCAGAGTCCCTAATGAATGGAGGCTGAGAGTCTGCTGAGGACTGGCAGGCAATTTCTGGAAATGATTACTGACTCATTTCCTTGTTTATCGTGCCTTTGAAAGAGAGAGAACCCCACGCTCCAAACCACCTCCGCCCCCGGCCCGCCACTCTCTTCTCGGTCATTGTTGGCCCACTTTTGAACATTTGGTGCACTGGATCAAGCCTGCTCCTGCTTCTTTTCATGTCAGGGGCTGTGCCTTCTCCAGCCCTTGTTCCCCTCAAGTGGGAGAGCCAGCTTAGTCTGAAGTTAATGGCTGGAAATCTCCAACTAACCTCCCCAACAGCTGTCTCTTCAGCCTCTTTCTCTTTCTCCCTTTCTTAGGAGCTCCCCCTTGTTGTTTTGTTTTCCCGTTCTCTCCTCCCTGAACCAATCAAAAAAGGAGGATAAAGGCAAAGGGCCCGCTTGTTGATAAAACAACCACTCCAGCGAGTTTTTCAAAATTGGCTTTCTACAGACAAGTGGCTGGAGGCCGGAAAGACAGGCTGTGTAAAGCTCTCTTGTTTCCATCCGAGTCTCGTTGAAAAGAAGAAAAGAGGAAGCCTGGCCGTTGGACTTGTCTTTCAATTGGAGTCCACTTTTAAAAGGCAATTGGTGCTTTCGGTCCCAGGCGGAGCGAACATTAATAACGCAAGAGCTCAGAATACTGAACTTCACCTCTATGCCGCCACATTTATTCTATAGCAAAATTCTATTTATTCTATTCCAAAATGGGTCTGGAGGAGAATGAGGAGACCTTGACTAGACCCAGAATACATGTAGGTAGAGATGTAACATTTCTTATCATGATTACACTGACCAAAATGATCACGGTTATCAGCATTATTGTGCTTTAAAAAGTACTGATTTTATAAATCGTTTCAAGTTTTGAATTTAAAATCAACAAACAATAAATACAATGATTTTTGTATTTGTGATTGATCAACTATAACATTACCAAAGATGTCTGGATTTTAAATGACAACATGACTGCGAACAGTTGATCTAATAACATGCACGAAATGCTCAAATAAAGCTTTGAAAAACATTCATAAAATTATAAACCTCACATTTCAGCCTTTAAATAAGAAAAGGGATGCATCGAGTCTTTACTTAAAGACATCAGAACCTTCAGAGGCACATTCATATGTGACCCTGGACCACAAAACCAGCCATAAGGGTAACCTTTTGAAATTGAGATTTATACATCATCCGAAAGCTGTTAAAGATTGTTATGATTGGACAATATTTGAAAACCTGGAATCTGAGGGTGCAAAAAAATCTAAATATTGAAAAAAATCTTCTTTAAAGTTGTCTAAATTAAGTTGTTAGCAATGCATATCACCAATAAAAAATTAGGTTTTGATATATTTATGATAGGAAATTCACAAAATTTATTCATGGAACATGATCTTTATTAATATCCTAATGATTTTGGGATATTAATAATTTTGACCCATACAATGTATTGTTGGCTATTACTACAAATATACATGTGCTGCTTATGACTGCTTTTAGGCTCCACGGTCACATTTAATTCATATATTAATTTGTATAATTCCCTTAGCTCTCTTTTAAAACCTCCCAGCTTTCCGACATTTTTTCACTCAAAACAAAACGACTGACACTGTTACTGAAAACTGGATACTATTTATTTATCCTGAGCTGTTAATCACTGAATGTGATTTTAATTATATTTAACATATGAAGTGTTAACACAAACCATGGGGAATTTTATCATGATTTATCGCCAAACCGGTAATCATTCCATTCCTACATGTAGGCATTTCTGGCTTCTGGTCAAGCGTTTGAAAACACACACATCATCTGTTTCTCTAGGGAGACTTTGCCATTTCACCTTTGCAAAATCCAGCGGCGCTTGAACTTGTGTGGCAGCGACGACCTCTGCTCACCTGCTGTTTTTATTTGGTGCCATCTTTATGTTAGAGTGATTAATGGACTAGAATGCCCCTCCGGAGAGCAAACACGACCTTACATTCACACCTGCTCATTCTTTCTTTCATGACAAGTAAACAATTAACCTGCTTGTTCAGAATCAGGCCACTGCTGACGTTCCTCTACGCACTCCTTAAGGAACTAAGCGACTGAACCTCAGCGTCTCAGAAGATGTGGTGCATTCTGCTCCAAACCCTGTATCCCCGGAGCCACAGACTCATCCGTGCCGGTCGCATCTACTCTACAACAGTTTTTTTGCGACGTCAGACCTGTCAGCTTTTCACTTGCAATTAATATCTGCCTGCTTCAAGCTCGTCGGTTGTCACAAGTTTAGCACCCAGTCACACGAGCGGACAAATCAGGCTAAGGCAGAATGACACCACTGGTGTGAAAGAAGATACTAATTCTGGATAATTAGCTGACAAGAGCATGAGAGAGAAAGGATGGCGGCGAGGAAGAGAGACGTCGTAAGCGTTTCTGTCCCTCTGACCTCTTTCCAGTCTTCTTTGTCCAAGGATCAAATCTTTCTTTTTGAGATTAGACGAAGCTTGAGGTCATAATATAGAGTAGCGATAATAGGTATCTCTCAGAAGATGCTGTGCAGGGTGCAGTGTGTCCGTAGCCCTTATAAAAAGAAAAGCTCTTGTGCTAATGGGTTCAGAGAAACTCAACATTTTTATAGGACTGAAATGCATGTGCGATCTAACAATGCATGTCAGCATAAATCAATTAATATTGACGATGAAAAAACAGCAAAACAGCTTTCTGTCTGCACAGTCCTTGAGTGAATGGATCGACCGTTCACTGAAAAACTCAATTTCCATTTGAATACACTCGCGTATATTCTCAGCTGTCATAGCAACATTCCACTCATAGTAACATGATCCAAGTGGCCACAGCAATTAGTGACATCTTTCTTCTAATGTGGCTTTTATATATATGGAGCATTGTCTGTATTGGTGGGACGGTCAACTCTCTGGTTAAAACTAACCAGTTGTAGGTTTCTGTTTGCTTGGCATGGACTGTGTGAGTAAACAAAGCCTACGCTGTAAACTTGCATTCTCTGTGCAACGATGTAAATCTCTCATCTCTGATGCGTTCGGTGGCCAGCTGTGTTACTACAGGGTCGTGCTGCAGTAATATGACGGGTGTAAATCACAGAGTTTGGGGCATGTAGCAGGTCATTATCACCATGTGGCGGTGTCTGCTTCATCAGGAGAAGATTAGACGATATTCTCTGAAGCGAAAGGCAGGAGCAAAGAGAGAAACATCCAAAAGCCAAGTCCAAAGGCAAGAGTAGAGCGAGAATACACCTGAAAAAGAGGTGCGCTCGATGCTGGATGGACGTCTTTGCAAACAGCGCTATTAACCCATTTAATCCCACCAGTCTCAAAAAGGCTTTCATTTCTAATCTGACTGATGTTTTAGTGCACTTCTGGCAAATATTTTCTCAATTAAATCTGTGCATATTGTCACATGACCATAGCAGAATCGTGAGATGAAGATGATGATGACTGCATCAAAGCACCAAAACGAAAGGATGGTAAAGTATGTTAACAAAGATATATCTAAGATGTTTGGTCCACATTGTCTTTAAGGTGTCTAGTATTAATATATGCATTCGTATTTATACAGTTTTGTTGAGTGTGGTCATAGAATGAGTAAACGTGTTGTGACTGCTGGGATAACAGTGAACTTTAAATCCGATTGCAGCTGAAAAATGTTGCAAAGACCAAATATTGCACAAAAAATGTGCAATATTGAAATTCTGGTACCACTAATATAAAAAAAATTTAGGTCATATTTTACTAAAACGTTGCGATTTTGAAATGCGTTGATGGATATTGTTTTTTTCTATTAATGTTGCATAAGGTTTTTTTCTGCATAATAGTCTAAAATTGCTTGGCTAAGATATGGGCCAATTGTTTGTACCTAGTTCCTACTTTGCATGCTGTTTTAAGGAATTATATGTAGTTTAGTTAAGTGATTCGAGAAATACAATTATAATAGGCTTAAATGATCCCACATTAAGTGATACGAGGTGTTATTCCTTGTTCTGGAAGCACTGGAATTCAAGTTTGTGTGTTTTTTTCTTAAATTATCGTTGTTTGTGAATGTATCTTGGTATGTCATTGTCATCTTTTGTGTATTTAATTTTTATTGTGATATGGACCAAATGGTATGAAATAAAGAAATAATAATAATACTCATCATATATAAAAAAATGATGACTGCAGAAATATGTCAATTCAGTATACATATTATCCCACCGACCATAAAACACAACATACCCCCAAAAATAATACCCGTTATTATTTCAAAGGGTTAAAATAACTTTTTTTGTATGAGTCGCTCCGTTTTCTTCTTTACCCTGAATGCCTCATCAATGGACTAAGAAATAAGTTCACCAAAACTCATGATCACATGTTGTAGTCATGTGCTCATCGTGGGAAAAAGCCACATCAAAAAATTACAACACACTCTGTTTTAAGCAAACTCAGACTGACGATTGTTTACGCTACTCTTGCTATCAGACTATTGGATTTTTTCACCTTCTATCATCATCGAGGGCTTCAGTATTCAGATTCAGTGCATGCTTCAGTTTAGAGATGAGTATTCATTCAACAAGTTACGTTTTTTTTGTTAAATGATAAACATGACGGGTAGTTTTTGCAATCGAAAATAATTTATTGAATGTTTTTCATGCACATGCATCTGTGGATTGCCTTTATTTATATAAACACTTTGTAATGACCTATTGTGTTTTGTATCGTTTTCAGTTAAGGTACCCTCCCCTAAATTATTTGGTAATTTTGCCCTTTGTGAAAAATTTCACTGGGACGTTTAAAATGTGTCTACTGACACATTTGGATATTTTCATGTCTGGGGAATTTTTTTGGATTAAACGGGTTAATGGTAAGAATTAATTATTGTTATAGAAGTAGCACAATACCTGGTAGAGCTCAAAGCAAGACCTAAAGCCAGGGTCACTCCAAGGTCACCCTTGAAGTACACACCCAGACAAAACACACAACACAAATACACTGGAGTGTTTGTGTGACAGTAACACTGTGACACTGACTCTATAATTAGTCAGAGGTTACAAGCTTTGATTTCTACCCAGAATTACACTCCGAGCCAAAAAGCCAGCGGGCACGAGGAAACACGGCTTTGTTTAAAGCACGCTGACACGAAAACACACTTGAAGGGGGAAAGAAACGTCCCATGACTAATCTGAAGTGACATTTTGGATGTCAGAATTATCGCATCAGCCTGTGGGTTTTTTGGTGTCCATTTAAAAAAATCAAAGACTCGAAAGGACTGTTAAAGTTACACCTCACCATGTGAGCGTTTATTGTTTTTATGCACTTAATGCACAGTGGTGGCCCTAGCGATTAGAACACTAGTATCATCAGCAATTAAAAAATAGTTTATTTGCTGTAGTGTGTCAGTAGAAATACCAGTTTACATTTCCAAATGTTCATTAATTGTAATAAGTGAGATTTTTGTGTGATCTGATCATCATCAGTCTGCCTGGAGAACTAGAACAAACTGAGACCGAATCCAGAAGAACTGACGCTTCAAGAAAGCAGAGAAACTCTGCTCAAGTGCACCAAGGACAAAACACAAAGATGCTCACATCAAATGTTGATTTAGTTTAGTTAATAGAAGTTAATTGATAAAGAAAATCTATTTTTGACAGCATCCTCATTTTACAGCTTAAAGTGTTTAAAACATTTAACAGCACTGTAGCTTTGCAGGAGGTTTCTTGAAGCGTCAGTCCTTCTGGATTTATTCTCAGTTTGTTCTGGTTCTCCAAACAGACTGGATGATGATCAGATCACACAAAAATCTCACTTATTACAATTAATGAACGTTTGGAAATGTAAACTGATACAATATATTTCCAAAAGTATTGTAATGAAAAGTTTGACTACTTTAGTTATTTCCATGAGTACAAATCTTAATGTTTAAGCATATAATGATATTCTAGGGAATCTAATTGTATAGCAACAGTTTGGACTCTTTTCTATTCTAACATGACAGTGTCTCTGTGTATAAGACAAGAATCAAAGAGAAATGATGATTCAGTCAGTGTGGAAGAACTTGACTGGTCTGCAGAAAGCAGCTGAACACCTCTGGTGTGACTTTAAATGAGCCACAAACTCATCAACCAAACACCAATGACTTGTACATCCATTATATGGACAAAAGTACTGGCACCAGTGTATGAAATGTCTGTACCCATATATACAAGTCATCGGTGTTTGGTGATGAATACTGTTTGGGTGCCAATACTTTTGGCAATATAGTGTATTTCCTACTGAGCAAAAGACAGAAATAACTGACTGAGCTTCTGAAAATACTAGAGTTATAATCATTTTGGCAGAATTTTCAGCATGGCAGGAGATACTCACCAGCATCAAAACACATGTGAAGCAAACGGTTCATTCGAGAACTTGATTAGAGGAGTTAACCCCACAGTTGAGCCCATTCCACCGATCTGGGCAGGGCGCAGGGGTCGGCACACACCGCCGAGGTGGGTTCAGAGACAGCGGAGGCCCTACATATTTGAAATGATATCCATTACTGTTTGTGACAGGCCTTCCCGAGCGCACGCTTTGATGCTCTCGCAGACTGACAAGCTGAGTCCAGTGACACTGATGGCTTTGGGCACAAATCAGAGGAGGACTTCTGCATCCGGTGGCTGAGGCAGCGCTCTGTGTCACAGTAAGGCGTGAATGAGACGCAGCCAAAAGAACGCATTAGAAGCCTAAATCCCATCCTCTCTTCTGACCCTCGACGTCCTCTTATATCACTCCTCTCCTGCTCTCCCAAAGCCGAAGAGAGTCATCTTTAAACGTCGCTGAAGAGACGAGGGTGAGCGAGTGAAGGCCATACGCATTTACTCAACAAAAGAAGCCATTCTCCCTGGCAACTAATGCATTCTGCTCTTGAAGTATTTAAAAGCGCATGTTTCTTGCACGGTTTTGCTGCATTCATCCTAAGTGAAGACTAAATACTCTCGAAGGGAATTCGGGATAAGATTAGGGTTAGGGTTAGGGTTAAGATAAGCGGGATCATGAATATGTAGATTAAATGAGAGTGAACTTAAACTGAACTGGCCACACCCACAGGATTACATCTGATCAAAGTTTTTACAAGATTAATTTTGGCTAATTGAAAAAGGTGATTTTTCAAAGTCGTAAATACAATGAAAATTATTAAAGTGCATTTTACAAGAAAGTACTATTTACGTCTTAGTTTTTTTTTTTTTTTTTTTTTTTTATCTTAAAATTCTTGCATTTACTTTAAAAGTAAAATGACTTAAGATATTATGTATCACATCAACATTTTGTTAGTTTTTGCTTAATACGAGCAAAAATATCTGCCAATGGGGCAAGACAAATATTCTAGTTTACTTTTAATTTAAGCTAATTTTTCTTACCCTATTGGCAAATATTGTTGCTTGTTTTAAGCGAAAACTAACACATTTATGATCATTTATTTTAGAAAATAAACCTTAACATCTTAAGTCATTTTACTCGTCACATGAATGCATCTTAATTAAAAAATGTTTAGATATTTATACTAGAAAACAAGACACAAATACTAAGAAAATAGTTGTTGTTTTTTTTGCCGTGTGTAGTTTCATGATATTTGCCATTGTTTGTGAAAACTGTCTCTACTACATTTTTTTCAGTGTATTTATTCCATGATATGTTGATATTTAGATATTTTAACTTGGCAGGCACCAATAAATACCTGCCATCTTTTTCAGATTACTTTAATGTACCCCCATATTTGTTGTAAACAAAGCATTCTGGGAAATGTAATAGCCCATTAAATGTTCATCTTTCTGTTGATTATAAGTAATATTGCACCCACTTATCTTCTAGCTCTCATGAGTGTTAATATAGTATTAGTTGACTGGTAGGGTTAGGATTAGAATAAGTTACATGCAATGTTTTTTATAGTCAGTAGACAATCACAATAAAGAGGTAGCATATATTAATCAGACACTCTAATTAGAGTAGGTTGGCATGTGAAAAGTTACTTACTGTCAACAGAACGCTCAAAAGGGACAATCAAAATACAGTCTTACCAATATAATTTGATAAAGTGAATCTAAATGTCAAATTGTCTACAACTTGCTTTCAAAACACTAAGAAACTCCAGATTTTGACTTATTTTTGTTGGGAAATTATTCCTACACTTACATCAGTTTTATGATTTTGACGTGACTTTAAAATCCAACATGAATTGCAAACAGAATTATTATTCTCAACTGATCTGACAAATAAAACGATCCGGGTTCACACTATATATGACCACAAAACCAGTCATAAGGGTCAGTTTTATGAAATTGATATTTAGTCCAAAATTTAATTTTGAATATATTTACAGTAGGAAATTCACAAATTATAGTCATGAAACATGATCTTAATATCCTAACGATTTTTGGCATAAAATAAAAATTTATAATTTTGTGCCATACAATGTATTGTTGGCTATTGCTACAAATATACTTATGACTGCTTCTGTGCTCCAGGGACACAAATATGCTCAGTGTCCTGTAACTGACCCTTTCAGACATCTTTAGTCGCATTATTGCCCACTGGAGATGCTCATGTGCTCTGATGATTGACAGCCCCTCCCATCCAATCCCGCGCCGGCTGTGCGCCGGACTTAAGCAGTTGTGGCAAGCGCACATGCATGGACCCCGCCGTCCCGGTCCGTGTGTCACAGAGGTAGAGATCTCGCCCCGACGGCCTCTGGCCACCATGCCAGCGCCATCACTTCAGCCAGTTCCGCTGTTATTTCCCCAAGCCCACATTTATTTCTGTCAGTTTCCATATTCTTGTACTCAAAGCTGGTTTGGGCTTTCTTTGGTAGATGAAATCGGAGAGCCACAGGCTGCAGGAACCGGTTTCAGCAGTCTGACTGACGGGTCCGCCTCCGAGAAATGCACGAAACTGGTCTCCAGTGCTGCGGTGAAATCAGATACGCATATACACCATCTGAGCATTTCCATGATGTAAAAATCAATATCTGAGTTAAGCATCTCACAAATCGAGAGATTGTTTAGGAGGCTGGCATTGATTTCAACTGAAGCAAGTTCTGGTTCTGATCTGGTTTCGAGTGGACTGGGCTCACCTGTTACAGGTCTGAGCAATATTTAGTAACATCTGCTTGGAAATGGTACAACATGTGCATAATGCAAATCTAGTGTCATACATTTGGTTACAATTACAGCCATTCTACTCACTGTAAGTAACTACTGTACATGTCAGATAACTCTCATTAGAGTATTAGTAGACTTAAGTTGGGGTTTGGGTTAGTAGAATAAATTAGTATATTGTCTAAACAAAATTAGGCGCCAAATAATTTGTTTAGCTGCCATAGAATAAATGTTCTATTTTTATATATTTCAGTCATAATTCAGTCATGTGTTTATGTCTCATACTTTCAAGTCTTTATCAGCATTTTAATTAATCTTATAGATGTCCTGTGTTCACTTAAAGTGTGAACTAAACGTCAAAAACATTTAAATTAAATTTAATTAGTTAACGATAAATGTACAGAATCACGAACCCCCTGCAATTTCCTCACGAGCCACCAGGGGTTCGCAGTGGTTATGAATGAAACACATTTGTCCGTGTTTCGAATCGCGCTCAAGAAACAGTGTCTCTTCTGTGGCTCGCTATGTTTTCAACTCGTTGTTTTAGTCAAGCAAGAGACTTTACCACATTCACGTTACAAAATACAAATTAAGCTCAGATGAGCTTTATTTGTCACATACACAATGTGTTCTCTGCATTTAACCCATCCAAGCGGAGCAGTGGGCAGCCGACATTGCGGTGCCCGGGGAGCAGTTGGGGGTTCGGTGCTTTGCTCAAGGGTCTCACCTCAGTCGTGGACACTTCCTGCCAGAGCCAGGATTCAAACCCACAACCTTGGGTTACCTCGGGTTTCAATTCCAACGCTCTATCCATTAGGCCACGACTGCCCCGTTACTTGATTTGGCTGGTTTTTACATAGAAAGGGCGATGACAACACTGCATTACAATAAATGATCATTCATGTTTTCATAGCCGCTGGTCAGATTATAAAACGAAACTAAAATGAAGTCATCTTTGAGAGCGACGGGGCCCCCTGGTGTTTTGGGGGCCCTAAACAGCGTGCATATTCTGCATATAGGGAGGATCGGCTCTGCCTAAGTAGGTCTATGTGAATTAACTCTATTAGCTGACAGCAATTTTTCCGGGAATTTTCAATGCAAAAACATTATTTTTTGTTACTTAGTATTTCCATATTTTTTTCTAGTATAAATATATCATAACATTTTTGAATCAAGACATTCACATGACAAGTAAAATTACTTGTTATTGTTTTTTATCCTAATTTTGATAGTTCTTACTTAAAACCAGCAAAAATATCTGCCATTGGGATAAGAAAAATTATCTTAAGTCAAAGGCTAAACAATAATAATTTTCATGCCCCATTGGTAGATTTTTTTGTGCTTGTTTTAAGCAAGAACTAACAAATTTGTTATATTTTTTAAGACATAATATCTTAATTCATCATTAATGCACCTTGATTCTAGAATGTTTAGATATTTATACTAGAAAAAAACTAAAATACTAAGTAATAAAATCATGTTTTGCAGTGTGTGGTCAGCGTGCTCTTGTCCAATCTTCCTGATGGCTCTCAGCTTTGCTTTGCTCTTCTATTCTAATGGGATGAGTCAAGCATGCATTGATCTCTACGCTTCGCTTCAGACCCTCCCGTTCCTGCCCTGACATAACCGTTAGAAGAGATTTGTCCATTATATCGACGCCGCTGATTTACCGTTAAAATTCTGTCCACCCCTCCAATCACAGCTAAAGACGAGACCTCCCACAAGCAATGAAAGCCAAGCCACAACTCTTCCCGAAGCGATCACATGCTTTATGTGCTGCTCGCTGCCTGGCGATCACCGAGTGCTATTGTAAAAGAGCTGAGAGCTGCAATTTACCAAGCCCTGGTCACGGGCGCTCATCTCTGCCCGACGCCACCAGAGTTCCCTGGCAGATCATAAAAGATAATTGCGGCGCGGCCTGGGCTTTTAAAGAGTTTCAGAGCGAGAGCTGCAGGGTGGTCAGGAGTTAATGCGTGTTCTCCAGGACCCAGATGCACACAAGATAGTGTTGTAGTCCGTGTTGGGGGTTATGTATAACAAGTTATGTAATCAGATTACTTTTTTCAAGTAACTAGTAAAGGTTAGGGTTAGGGTAAATTTACAAGACAATATCTGAGTTACTTTTTCAGAAATGTAACGCCTGCTACTTTGTTTTCCCATTTATTGATGCTCTCCTGTCAACATATTGGGAGAAATCAGAAGTACAGAGTACATGTGTGAACTGTAGTTCTAGACTAAATATCAACATGCATTAATTCATCCCACTCCAAAAAAAACATATTCAGCATTCATCAAAATGAAGTAAGACAGTGAAATATAAACTCAGAATATGCAATAATTAAATATGTTAAATAACACAAATATATATAATCTCATTTTATTAACCAATGTCTATGCGGCTGACCTTTGATGATCCGGTTCAATCATAACAATAAGCAATAATGACTTTAGATAAACTAACATTGTTTTTTTTTTTATTGCTGAAGAGTGTTGAACTTCTTCTCCTTCTGTACAGATGTGATTTACTCTTCCTTCAGTCTGAGGTTTACTCAGTTCACTTTTTGGTGTGAAAGCTTTTATATTTGTTATAAATAGAACTTCTTGTATTAAAAACAAACAATCAAGCCCTGCTCGTATTTAAAAAGTTACGCAAAAGTAACGTAACGCATTACTTTCCATAAAAAGTAATGCAATATTGTAACTATAGACTGTAAAAAACATGGACGTAGTGTCCGTGACGTCACCCGTAGGTTTCTGAAGAGGATTTTTGAAGCTCAAAGTGGGCGAAGCCGCCCGTCACCATCTTGGCTGCGCATCACTCCCGGATAATCGAAAATGGGCAAAAAGGCGGGATGAGGGTGGAGCTAGTTGCTGAAACCACGCCCACCAAGCACGACAGTGGTGACAGCAGCGGCAATCCACCTGTCACTCAAGTGGCCACGCCCTTAATTATGCAAAGATTAAAGGCTTGATATAATTTAAACGAATGAGTAATAAAAAAATTCACCCCCCTTACAGTTGTCATGAACGGCAAAATTATCTATATAGACCAAAACCACTTTTTGTACCAGGTTGTAAACATATATTTTTTCTGCTGTAAAGTTGGGCTTTTTAACATGGGGGGTCTATGGGATTGACTCCCTTTTGGAGCTCGCCTCTAGCGGCCAGTCGATGAATTACAGTTTTAGTCACGTACGTGTTGGTTTCACGAGAGAGACCAGGAGGTTGACACTTGGTTGTAACACGTAACTTTCCCCAACACTGGTTGAAGTACTCAAGAACGGTCTTCAGAATATTTTTGAAGATCTTGTCTCAGACTAAAAGTATTTTATTTGGATTTGTATTAGAATAGCAAAGTCCACTAAAGCTCAAACTTGTTTTGATACTGCTGGTCAGAATTTTATGGGGGAATTGTCAAAAATGTCACCTAAATTAATACAAATGGCCAAAAATGGTAAGATATGATTGCAAAAAAAAGTTTTTTCATATTATTTGTAATTAAGCAATATCACAAGCGTGAGAGAGACGTTTTCATGAATATGAGCATGATTGCAAAACGTGATGTTGATTTTATGCAGACAATAAAGAAACAACAAAGTGAATAAAAGTAATTTCTTTGTGCCAATTCGGCAACAAAAATAGTTCCAAATAAAGTCCAGCAATGCGTAGCATCTTTTACAACATGCAGCAGTGATTCAATACTGAATAAATCAGTTGAGTAAATAATTCAATGACTCACACATGAACTGGTGGTTTTAGTGTGACATCCATGTTCATTTTATTTTTCCATCATATTTCTATATTAAAATGAATAAACAATATTTATGCAACTGTAATTGTATCAATTCAGATGCAGTTTCTTTGATTATTTTTGTTGTTAGTGATTTCATTTCTATATCGTGTCTAATTGTATGTATTGATTAGATATTAGATTTTTTTCTGGCAATAAAAGTAGATCTTTCAGATGAATTTCAAGAATGCTGGTGTGGTTTTTGGTCTCAACACACTCGCCACTTTCCAGTTTCTGTGCTGGCTTGGGTCCCTAAATCAAAGTGTACAGAAAGCTTTTCATGGCGTAGCTGTCAGGTGGAGGGCTGCCAGATGTTCCTCTGGAAGTTGACGAGGTGTGAGGACAGGTAACAGCAGACCACAGTCACAGTAATCTGGGCCACACAAGAGCAGCAGCGGAAGTCCTTTCTTAACGAGGTCCCAGGACCAGAACATGAGAAGCATCCTAGAGTTAAGACGTGTAGAGGACTTTCTTTTCTTGTATGTGTAGATGTACACTGCAAAAAAGTATTTAGTATTTTTGTTGTTTTCTAGTATAATATCTAAAAGTTCTTGATTCAAGGTGCATTTACTTTACAAGTAAAATGACTTAAGATA
Organism: Gymnocypris eckloni scoliostomus; assembly: GCA_027564155.1. Taxonomy (NCBI): domain Eukaryota; kingdom Metazoa; phylum Chordata; class Actinopteri; order Cypriniformes; family Cyprinidae; genus Gymnocypris; species Gymnocypris eckloni. The sequence goes on from CM050414.1 coordinate 29,371,136, forward strand.
TTATGTCTTGTTTTCTGAAAAAAAAGTTAATTTGACCTTTTTGCTTTTTATTTTTCATTGTGTTATTGCTGTTTGTAGTTAGTATATTGTAAAACACATTGGCCAACTCTGGTTGTAGTAAATAGTGCTATATAAATAACATTTCTATTGCCATTTCTTACCCCATTGGTAGATATTTGTACTTGTTTTAATAAAAAACTAGCAACATTTTGATAATTTGTTTAGAAAACAAAGACTTAATATCTTAAGTTATTTTACTTGTCATGTGAATGCTGCTTGATTAAAAAATGCTTAGATATCTATGCTATAAAACAAGACAAAAATAAATTATACAGTGTAGGATTACACTTTATTTTAAAGTGTACTTGTTACAGTTTAATTTTACATTTAAGAACTGAGTACTATTAATTAACTACATGTACTTACTATATGGTTAGGTTTTTGGAAAAGGTTACTTATATGTAATTATGCATGAAGCATTGTTATTATAATAGTACAGTAAGTACATGTAACAAGGACGGCTTAAAATAAAGTGTTACCCAATGTAGATATTAATGCTTGGAGACATATCTAGGGCCAAGGGCCGGATTCACGAAAATATTCCTATGAAATAAGTTAAGAAATATTTCTTAAGATAAATTCCACAAAATTCATAAGAAAGTGCAATTCTTCAAAAATTCGTAATTTCTCAAATATAAGATTTAGTTTCCTAAGAAGAAAATTATAGTTTTTATCTGACTGAAGATGGACTGATAAACTCGCACTTGAAGGATTATCTTCATAATAATAATGATAATAAATGCGTAATATTTCTTCACGACCAGCTTGAGCTCAGCTTCGCGTTATTAATGCGCCGTGTTTTGGTACAGTTACTTTTAAAGAGCCTGTCTCAAGATGAAGCAATCAGTTTCATAGATGTTGTATATAAATGCGAAAATAAAAAACAAGCTCCCTATATGACTCATTATTGTAGAGTTGTTACTGACATTTATATTCAGCTAAAAGTCGTGTCACACACAATCATGACCGATTTTTTTTATTTTGTCATTGGTGTGTCACTTCAGAAAACTTGTATTATTAGTCCTACAACGTATTTTACGTATCTAGTGTTGTTGTAATGCATAATCTGAAATAACCAAATTAATTCATTAAATCATGCATTTTGCATATTAAAGACAATTCTGAAATTAGCCTAACTGAGCTTATTGCATATGCATATATGTATGAATTTCCCTTTGAGACACAACATTTATGAGAGTATTTAAAATAATCATACAAGGTGATTTACTAAGGTTTCCATTAGTCAGTTTACTGGTATGCGTGCGTTTTTATTCAACCCATTTTTGCTAGTCGATGACCCACACCTAATTATCACCGGCTCTGCTTGTTTGTGGCCCGATGTTAATTTGTACTGCTTTTGTGTTGGTCATTAAGAAAATGATCCGCATTTTTGCTCTTTAATTTGTGGATTGACGGTATATATCGGTATATATCGGTTTGCGTTCTCATGCCCTGTTTAATCAATTTGGCCCCTAAAACATCTCCCCCGGTTTCACAGACAAAGCTTGATCTAGTCCCAGACTAAAATGCACTGAAAATGAAATTATCTTGCTCGGACATATCTTAAAATATCTCCGCATCATTGTTTTGTGTCACGATGCACTGCTTAATGTCCTCTTCTGAGGCATTTTTGTAAAAGTTGCTTAAATATGCTAATTTACCTAAGGCCTAGTCCTGGCTTAAGCTAAGGGCCCTCATGTTTTAGATGATTTATTCTGCCGATTATTTGTACAAATTTTCTTTTTTTTTTTTTTTTGATCATGTGCTCATGTCAGAGGAGCCCGAGGAGTGGAATTAATTTGCTGACGCTTTATTAAATCAATGCTGTTTCTCCTGGAGTGAGACGATACAACAGATCCATGGTAATGCAGTGCCCAGGAGCAGCGGACAATCACATTACAGCAATGCATCCGTTGATACACTCTTACTTACAGTGATGCCATAGAAGAACCATTCTTGGTACCATTCAGTCAAAGAACATCTCTTTCTGACCTTTTCACCTTCTTTCGCCACAAAACAGCTTTTGTGAAGGTTCTTTATGGAACCATTTAGACAAAAAAGGTTCTTCTTTGGCTTTATTTTTAAGAGTGTAGTGTCCTCTTGGCCGGTTAGTAAATATGTTCCTGCAGTTCCTCGGTACAGAAACAGGTGAAGACTTGAGGAACATGAAAGAGCGGCGTGAAGGTCTCGGGGTGAGGTTTTATTCTTCTGATGTGCTGCAGTCGTTTGATCTGTGTCACCTGTCTCTGGCGTACGGTGAGCGCTGACACGAGCCACACACAGAACACACTTCGCTTAGAAAAAAGTTGTGGAAACACTGTTTTGAAGCGTTTCTAAAACACAGACACATCCAGCTTTCTTAACATGATTTTAAAATAACTTCAAGGTCACAAAAATATTTCAGCTAACTCTATTTTCACCCACATAAAATGTTATTTCACAGTTAAATATTTATTGTCTAAGATGTCCGGCTTTCTCGTCCTGATTCTAACATTATTTAAAGGTTATAAAAGCATTTTTTAGAATGTTCATCAACGTTGATCTCAGATCATTTTCTTTCAGCATTTTATTTAATATTAATTGAATTAACATTAGTTTAAAAAACATTAGTGAAAGCTGGGATAACGGCCCCCTTTCCGTTTCTCATGTCCGACAGAATCAAAACCGAGGATATTATACATTATACATATATATATATATATATATATATATATATATATATATATATATATATTTATGGGAACACTTCCCATAAAACACGATGTACTTGTTACATCGTAAGAAAATTGACATCTACGCTAATATTAGTCTTTTGCTTTCTTATTCCGAGGTCACCGTAGCCACCCGATCTGGTCCTTATCCAGATCAGATGATCACCGCAGTCACCAGATCCGGTCCGTATCCAGATCAGATGATCACCGTAGCCACCCGATCCGGTCCTTATCCAGATCAGATGATCACCGCAGTCACCAGATCCAGTCCGTATCCAGATCAGATGATCACCGCAGTCACCAGATCCAGTCCGTATCCAGATCAGATGATCACCGCAGTCACCAGATCCAGTCCGTATCCAGATCAGATGATCACCGCAGTCACCAGATCCAGTCCGTATCCAGATCAGATGATCACCGCAGTCACCAGATCCAGTCCGTATCCAGATCAGATGATCACCGCAGTCACCAGATCCGGTCCGTATCCAGATCAGATGATCACCGCAGTCACCCGATCCGGTCCGTATCCAGATCAGATGGTCACCGTAGCCACCCGATCCGGTCCTTATCCAGATCAGATGATCACCGCAGTCACCAGATCCAGTCCGTATCCAGATCAGATGATCACCGCAGTCACCAGATCCAGTCCGTATCCAGATCAGATGATCACCGCAGTCACCAGATCCAGTCCGTATCCAGATCAGATGATCACCGCGGTCACCAGATCCAGTCCGTATCCAGATCAGATGATCACCGCGGTCACCAGATCCAGTCCGTATCCAGATCAGATGATCACCGCAGTCACCAGATCCAGTCCGTATCCAGATCAGATGATCACCGCAGTCACCAGATCCAGTCCGTATCCAGATCAGATGATCACTGCAGTCACCAGATCCAGTCCGTATCCAGATCAGATGATCACTGCAGTCACCAGATCCAGTCCGTGAGTCCGTGTCCTCACTACACGCAACGCAATGCCGCGACACGCGATAAAAGGTATATTTTCCATGTCAATCAGAGTTTCTGTCCTAACTAGCCGCAATGGCGACACGCAAAATTTCTAATTTAGAAACAGTTTCTATTTTTGTGACGTTGCAGCTGGAACAACAACATACAAACTAATGACAGTGATAATCTCTAGTACTGATTATGTGCTTTATTCAAACGTAAACGTGTCTAATATGAATTTGAATATCATTCTGCCTGACCATTATAGCCATACTGAAAGCAACAACCGATAGTTTACCTCAGATCTTGTAAATAAGATGTACATTAAAACTGCGAACCAACAAGCATATTCCATGACAAAGATGGTCTCAGTCACTCAGTATGTACTTTTAATAATATTAAAAAGGTTTAATATTTATGAATTAGATTATAAACATACTCATTTTGTTGCGAGAGCAGTGCGCTTCCAGGGAGGCTCCGCCCACACACTCTTCTGATTGGCTGTGATATTTGATTGATTCTGTCGCGTCGCATGTAGTGTGAACCGCCAACCTGCGTTTTCCTGGAATCCTGTCGTGACGCGTGTAGTTAGGACACGGTGTGAGGGTCAGTTTGCTGGACACACAATCCGTTAAATACACTAAACAAACACACTCACGTACGGGCCCAAGACTACAGAAACGCTGACATGACCCACATAATTGGCAAGAAGTCTTGCTTCCTACAATTGGATCAATTTGCCGCATTCGGTCACTGTCCCCCGCGGACACTCGGCCCTGTGTTTCTCCCCAAATCAGCGTGATGCCTCGGCTCGGTCATCTGCTGGCATGACAGTTTGTCTGCGACCATATGCCACGTGGCAATAAAGTCAAGCTGATCTGCGCAGGGTTGGGGCAGCGCCTGCAGGCCTTTCATGAGGACTTCAGCCTCGCTCTTTGTCTCCTTAAATCTTCCGCAGTTATGTGATATAGTCCGGGTTCCTCCGCAGTCACCAGGCCTGCAGTGCTACTGATCGTTCTATGTCCCATATTTCAGACGGCTCTAATAACACTCATGAAGTTTGAGAGAAGAGATACTAGAACACAACAATCATGCAGAGCACCGTCTCTTTTGTTTCTCTGCTGCGTTTATATACAGTCAAACCCTAAATGTATTCAGACTCCTTCGACATTTCTCACATTATCACAGTTTATTCGCTGTAGTTTAGAAAATGCTAATAAAATATGAGAAGAGCTCAGAGTTAAACTGTGTCAGAATGGTAGATATTAGATATCTTTGATAGAAAGGTATGTTATGAATTCGGTTGAATAGCTGTCAGCTGTTAGATTTAAGTACACAATTAGATAAAACCAATTTAGCTCCAATCACCAAGCAATGCTTAATTATGTTCCGTCTGTGCTGTAAGAAGCTCGTATTAGCAATTAAAGAAAACACTGAAGCAAAGCATGCTCAGCTCAAAGTGTCTGAATCATTTTTA